>JANAVB010044216.1:11693351-12175851 GCA_029216955.1 Iris pallida | reverse complement strand
AGTCACTTGCTAAATCGAAGGACCCTTCATTTATTAGAGGGGCTTGGAATCAATGCAATACAGAAATTCCATTCTCGAAGTTAATCTAAACAAGGTTCCAAAATAGAACAAAATTTGAGAAACCAAGATTGTGATATTTTCCGTGGTCATTTAAACACACAAGCAAGGGATATAAATGCAACACAAGATCGTATCGCGACTTCCAGATAGATAGAGTAAGGCTTACGAATGACTTCACATTCTAAGACGTGGAGACTACATAATAGGTATAGGGACTTATTTCAAATAGTTCGGTTTTATAGTCCAGTTATGGGGGTATGCATGGATGGATTTTACTGGGTCTTAATGGGTTCCTTGATTGGACCTCACTCGTTGGTTGGATGAACCTTGAATTTTAATCTATATGGACTGGATGAGATCCCAAGATAAAACTTTTTCTACTAGGTTAGGGTAACCTAGAATAGGTTTTAATCCAAGTGGTTGAGCTAGTTGCCAGTCAGGTTGGTTGGTTAGATCCCTAAAGCCCAAAAATGCGCCTTTAGTGACTTTTGTGTCTAAGTAGCACCTGGGGCCTCAATTGGGTGGCACACTAGAGGTATGTGCGTAGTGGGCTTCGAGTAGATCACAACCATATATTGTGTCGAATGAATTGAGTCAAGGTTGAGGCTCTAGTGGAAGTCGGGAAGTATACCGATATTATGGTAAGGGTTATAGCTAGTCCTTTTGACCTGAAAGTCGTACCATAAAAATAAAGTACAAGGGGACGGGTTTGAGTGGAACATGATATACCTAGATGAAGGTAGACTCGTCTAGATCTTGCATATGAAATTTGTTGGAAGGTAACAGCTGGTCTCGTACTCCGAATATTAATGGCACAGCCGGGGACACAAAATGATCTAAATGAAAAGTGGGAGTCTATGGGGCACTAACTATCATTCTAATGAAAAATTATTCTAATCAATCGGTAATCCTCGTATATCCCAAAATTTTAGAAGGCTTACAGTCTACCAACCTTAGAAGCTAGGACATTGTTTTAGGAATAATGAGGTTAAAAAATTCCAAAGTCCGGATATTGTACCTCGACTCTTGTTAATAAAGAATAAGACACGGCATAGCAGGATACGGTAGATATAAGTCAAGTCAAAGATCGTTCCTCAATAAATAGAAAACGAGTGTGTACAATAACACACGGTCGATAAAATAGAACGATCTACTCGTCTAGTATACAAGAGTTATCGATAGGGTAACCAACTCTAAGGCACATCATATGAAAAAATTTCTAACAACTGGGTCGTGAATTTCTATTTGTGTCAATTCTGCCAGACTATTGTCACAAGGGTTCTAGTGGTATGGGCCGTAGTGATAATGTATTGTTGTTGATAACTGGTAGATCATAATATGACAGGGTATTTAAGCTTATGGTATTGGCAAAGCTAGTGACTGTGGTGTTTCCAATACTAGTTAGTTCTTAATAATAAAATTTACATAACTAGGGTAATATTTGTTGGATACCAATCTCGGGATGGGTGTCTACCATAGTCATGGTAAATGATTATCCTTACCTTTGTTTATTCATCTCATATCTAAACTGCAGGCTTTGGTCGAGGAAAGGTTGGGTTAAGGCTTAAGGATTGCTAGTTAAAGCAAGCTTCAAACAAATTAGAGACGCACAATATTTGGTTTCTTGAGAATAGATAGTCTCCTAGGTTGGCATTTTGACTAAGGGTAATACCCTAATCATTCTCAAATTCAGATGGCTAGGAGGTCCCAATAGTAGTTTGAGGGTTGAGAGAAGAATGAGTACTCAAGGCAAGGTTCTAGTCACCTGGCTGGCCGATGGTAGCTACACTTTTGTATACAACTATCATAGCCATGGGGATACTCGATATCTATCTACCAATTACGAGCTTTCGTCTTTCCAAATTAGTGAAAGACAAAAACAATAAAGAGTTCAAGAAGGATGTTACTGAATGCAATTTCGTGATTCAAAGGCGAATGTATAATTCAAGAGGAATTGTCAATGCAGTCGTGGATGAGATCCTAGAGCCATCTACATCTCAATCCACGTAGGTTAATCAGAGGGAGAGCGAACCGAGTGCACTAAGGTTGATCAGACCATAGTAGATCGATTCTGACTAGACAATATGTTAGTAGGCGTCCCCAATAAACATATATCTTGAATCAAGCTTGATAAAAGAGTAAGCTTGCAAAAACTAGGCTGTAATAGCAACATTGGTCAAGATAGTCAAAGTATAAGTATGCGAGAGTTTTGAAAGGAGGCACAAGTAGTTCGAGTTTTGAGAGAATCAAAACCTTTCCTGGTGTTCTTGCTTATACAGTCTTCCTACTGTCTTCTTATCCATAAGGCCTTGGTCGACTAATGGGTTATGGACCTCTAAATTCTATATTCTAGGTAAACCTATTAGTGTCAGTCAATTACCTTGTTAATAGATCACAAGGACCACAGAATGCTAGGTTGGGAGACGTGC
This sequence comes from Iris pallida, assembly GCA_029216955.1. Classification (NCBI taxonomy): domain Eukaryota; kingdom Viridiplantae; phylum Streptophyta; class Magnoliopsida; order Asparagales; family Iridaceae; genus Iris; species Iris pallida. The sequence continues at coordinate 12,173,362 of JANAVB010044216.1, read as the reverse complement.
TACCCAACTTACAGAACTTCTACTAGTATTGGCTTTGGATCTTATGGGACATACAGGGCATTTTCCTATCCTCTATAGTATCCTAGACATGTAATCACGTCTGAAGTTACTTTATCGAGAATTATGCCTCGCCCGTATACTCTGGCTGTGGTAAACCCTTGGTTCCATGATTCAGATGTGATATGCTATCAGACACTCTACCTTTTATTGAAACAATGTCTAAAGAGGTCAACGAAGATATAGTTTAGCGATGTTCCATAACCTACGATTCATAATCTCAACTCTATGGGTCATGCCTTGCCAGTGCGTTGCTGGCTGCAGTGAACCCACACTCTCCATTCTCAAGTAATTGGCGACAGTGCGCTGCTGTCTAGCCATCTCAATCGTTAAAATTACTCCAACTATATTCCTAAGAACTTCAAAGAGCTGCTAAAGACTCAAACTAATTGACTATGATAGAAAGCATAAACATCTACCTATAAGTCTCAATCCTTAAAATAAAAAGTTAATCGGGGAGAAAATAACTGAAGACAAGAAAAGTAAGAACATCCTAATCTTTATTTCATATGCATTTCAAATGGCTGAGGGAAAACTTTGAATCAAATCTAACTCGAGGTTCGTATATGAATAACAGAATCAGGAATTATAAACCAATTCCTTACAGCAAAATAGAATTTAAATTAGACAATTCTAGCTTATGATATAAGATTTATATCTAATAGAGCAAAAGAAAATTGAACAGTTTATCAAGATTAAAGCCTTAATTCTAGGAAAGCCTATCTTACCAAGTGAATAGTATATCCACATTGGATCATATCGTCATATCAAAAGTAAGAGTGTACCTATAGAGATCTAGCAAGCTATCTAAATTTAATAATTCTTTATCTAAATTGCATGGCCTATCTGACAACCTTAACAACCCAACGGTCAATTTGAACAAGAGACTCCTAGTCCTAGTCATTCTCTTAAATCAATTTAACTCTAAGTTATGAATGAGCATTTCCTAGTCGCAGGCTCGTAATGGTACGACTAACTTAAGTACCATCACGAGTTCGCAATCTTTTGCAAAAACTGACCTGCATGGGCCACCACAAAAACTTGTCACGATTCGCACCCGCTTTTCGGATACGAGACGTGTCCAAGCCAGCCTACGCCACAGAGTCGGCGGTAGAACGCTGTCACGGTCAAGATGCTCAAAATCATAAAATATACATATTTTTTGCTCATTCACATTTCTAAATTTATTACAACATTCATATTTAAAGAAAATACAAAATTCTCACAATTAATGAAAATGATACAACTGCTATCTATTTCTAGGTTTCTGTCCGCATGTATACCCGAATCTTCCAAAGCTAAGTGAAGCCACAGCTAACCTGAAAAATGTTGGTTTTCAGTCAAGAATGGAACAAGTACACAAACCGACGGCAATGCAAAAACACAATAGAATTAACAAGACATGAAAATAACATATGAGAGATGAAAACTAGAAAGTAACTGATGACATGGCAAGCGGTGAAGAAAATAAGGAAACAAATAAAAGACAACTATCTATGTGGTTTGAAATATCTTGTTCGACATGTGAACGGCTAAGGGGTAAATACGACACCCTACACGTTTCGTGTGCTGCTGCTATCAGTCAAGATTAGACATATTGGGATGGGTAAGGGGTAGTTCACACGTCTACTAAGATATTTCCCAGTCCAGCTAGTACTCATGGAATCAGGTCGCAGGCATGGTAATCATGAAAATGACAGTCAAGAATGTATAATAAATCTATGTTACTAATCTCTATGTGACGAGCGTATCAACAAGCAGCAAGACATATGTATAAACATGAAATGAAAAGACTACTATGAATCGAAAGCAATCAGAAAGTGCACTTGCTGAGGTCCTTAGTTAGTGAAACCGATAATACAACCACATCAAATGAGTCACTAGAGTCAACACATACAAAAAGTCTTTGGATGCCAAAATAAATATTACCAACATTTTTAGAATAGTCAAATTAGCTAGGATTGCCTGTCCTTAAGTCCAATTCTGGACACAGGAACAAAAACGGTAATTTCGGGTCAAAACGGTATCCGCCGTTGGACCCGAAAGTGTGCCAGAGTCAAAGATCTCTAAAGTCGTCAAACTATATGTCTACAGGTTTGTTTTTTCGATACGAACCCAATCGTATGTCCAAAGTTGGATTCCGGCGGGTCGTACACAAAATCGCCCGTTGAATCGGACCGTGGGGCCCGCAAAACGGTGATCCGATCAACTGTCTCAGAATCGGACCAAACTTGGCATACAGGACCAGAAAAATGATACGGTCCTGTTGGCGTAAGTTTCGTCTCGATCTGATGAACGTGCACAAAGTAATTGGAGTTTGTGCAAAGTGGTCGATACGGTGAATTTCGACGGATACGTATCAAATTCGTCGCGCACACGTAACCAATTTGAATTACATCAAAGCCCACACGTTCGCGAAGCCATTACGCATCTTTCAATGCTTTCGGTTCGCGACCAAGTCGCCCGGTTTGGCGGGACGCACGTGGTATCAGAGTGTTTTTCATTAAATATAGTTTTCGATATAAGGTTTTTTGGATTTTCGAAACCAATTAACGGAATCTATACTAGTCTAAAACAAAAAATAAAAGAAGGGTTCCAATCCTGGTCATGTACTCTAAAACTTTGTTCAAATATAATTTATAATCTGGTGTTAGATCGATCCAAATCGATCTTCTAGTATGGGTACATGGACTGTCATAGGTCCTATTTTGGGACAGGATTTTGCCGATATTCGAATCGGTTTCCTGAAAAATATGGTCAACCATATTCGAAACTAATTGAAGGGTCACGTAGGGGATTATATAGGCTATGCGTAGGCTTTCGTAGCTCACAAAACGATGAAACGACGAGTGAGAAAAGGTAAAAGAACATGGTTACCCGGCCTATACTGCTGTCCTGCTGTCTTCGTGCATACGCGCGCGCGAGGGCTCCCTGGCCGACTCCGGCGGTCCCCCGACGGCGCTCCGGCGTCGAGGTGGCCGCCCAGATGACTGGGGAGGCGCGGCTAGGGTTTATGAGAATCCTCCCTCCCTCTCTCGCGTATTTGTACATGCTCGCGGAAGGGAAAACCCGAACAGGGTCTCGTTTCAGTCGCGGGGGTGGGGGGAGATTTTCGCTCGGGATACAGAATTTTGGGGGTGTCCAGGCTCGGGCTTGGGCCCAGGGCTGGGTTGGCCTGGCTTGGCCTGCTGCTACTCTTTGTTTTATATATATATATATATATATATATATATATATATATATATATATATATATATATATATATATATATATATACACACACACCACACACACACACACACACACACACACCACACACACACACATATATATATATGTATATTTATATATATACATACACATATATGCCTATATATATTATTTGTATATACTGCACATACACCTTTATAATATATATATATATATATATATATATATATATATATATATATATATATATATATATAGTATATATATATATATATATATATATATATATATATATATATATATATATATATATATTCTTATATATATATATATAATTATATATATATATATAAAGAATATATATATATTCTTTATCTATATATAAAATATATATATATTATATATCTATATATATAATTATATATATATATATCTATATATATATAGAATATATATATTATATCATATATATATATATATTTATGTATACATACAAATGTACACCTTTATATATATTTATATATATATTCACATTATAATATATTCATTATACATACACATACACACACACACACACACACATAAATATATCATATATATATATATATTATAATATAATATTATATATATAGATATTATATATATATATATATATATTATATATATATATATCTTTATATATATATAATCTATTATATTATCTTATCATTATATTATATATATATATATATATATATATATCTATTATATATATATATATTATCTATATATATATATATAAATAAAAATAAAATATATAATATATATATATATATATATTATATATATATATATATAGATATATATTATTATTTTATTTTTATATATATATATATATATATATATATATATATATAATATATTTATATATATATATATGTATATATATATATATATATATTCTTTATCAAAGATATATTTTTTTTTCATATATATATATATATATATATATATATATATATATCTATATAAATATTATATTATATATCTATATATATATCTTTACATCTAAATAAACTCCATAATACCATTTCTAGTCTAGATCCATTTTAGGCCTATATAAATATATCACACATATATATCTTTTGATAAAGAATAAATGATAATAACTTAATAATAATAAATACTTTATACTTAATAACCACAATAATAATATTATTAATAATAATAAATTCCAATAGTAAAATTAATTCAATAGTAGTTCCTGGATGGGCATATCATATATTCTCATTATTGGGCTCCAGAAAATCGTATCAATACTCTAAGATACCAACTGATCTTATCCATATCAAATTTATACGTGTAATTTATATTTAGAAAATATTAGGCATTTTCCAAAATAAATACAAAGTATTTGCACATACATAAATATGTTTACGCGGGTGTCTTTGGTCTCGATGCATGCCTACATGGGCTTGGTCAATGAATAATTAAACTATTTATAGCGATTAAGTCGCAACTTGGCCTGGTTTTCCTAGTTAGGATATCCTTATGGCTCGGCCTTCCCTACCAGGACTAATACACTAGTCAAAGCATGCCACTGCACTTTCCGTGCCAAGATTTCTGGTCACCTTGTACTCTAATTCCTAACCCTGACTAAAATCATCTACCGTAATAATTAACTAATTATTTATTTATAGAAATCTAAAAAAATCACCATTCAAATGAAATAAATAATAAAAAAATATTTCAAAATTCTCTGGGAAGGAGAGCTACAAAATACCTCCTAGAATATTGAATTTTAGAATTGGAAACATGTCATTTTGTGTACGATAATCATTAGTTTCCTTGATTTCTTGTGCAGGAAACTTACATGGATTTATGCCCACATTTTGACATGATATGCCCTTTTAATCATGCTAATTTTACTTTTATATTTCTATTTTTGTCGGTATTTAAGGGCATATTTGTGACACTAATTTCAGCACCTAGTTTAGAATTAGAACTTGCTAACAAACAATCCTTAGAACTTGTTCCAATCTTGTAGCTTAGAATTCAGATTATAGGATATTGTAACATTTGTTAGTCATTGAATAATATGTATTTTATGTATTAATAATAGGTATTTTAGTTGTGTATGTGTTAGGATGAAAATTGTAGACTTCTAGGTTGTTAGGAAGACTAAGGCCTAGAAAATTGTAGGAATGGGTATCCGCAACCGTTACCAAATTAGTGTTAGGAATATATGAGTTAGATAGATTGATTTTATAAGGATAATTTAGTTATAAACTTGAGGATGAACACTAGAGCCTACTAGGAGTTATGTTGACAATGTTTCATAAGACTTGAGAATAACCTAATGTCACCTCTGTACATGGAAACCCTAATAGGAGGAACACTTAGCAACTACATCTTGAGGAGCAACTTAGCAATCATGTATAACGTGGGTTATATTATTACTTGAGGATATTAAGTTGTTAGAGGACCTGAAGGTTAAACTACTTTCTTGACTTTTGATTAGTCTATCTAAACAATCCAAATAGTTAAAATCTATCTTTGGTAACCAGATTCATTTTTTTTATTGTGTTAAACCCTAAATGTCATGACAACTAATATATGTAGATATTTGTGCTCTTATGCCTGAATAATAACCCTAGATTAGTGACTGATTTATAATTAATACCATATAGTCTCTCGGGACAATTTGACATTGAATATGGGATCAAGATTGCTGAATTTTTATCTCAAAGTTCTAGGCAAGTATACCTTGCCTTATTTTGCTGTTTAAACTTAATTAATATTGTTCAAGTATTTTGATATGAATATAATATAATTGTGTGCGTTTGAGAATGCCTCAGGTGCAGTCGATGAAGGCGTTGATACATAGTCTTGTGTATTGATCTAGTCACTACATACCTAAAGTTGAGGAGTTATTATTATAACTCTCGAGACCTGGACATGAGACACAGAGTGAGTTCATATTGGACACGAGCTTACGCACTCGACTAGCTATTGGTGCGAGTAGCGCGTGTGATGGTGTAGTACATAGTGATAGATAGTTCTATCTTGTTTATGACCTGACATTATAGTTACAGGATGTCCACATTGTAGCTACTCTTGTACATTAGCATTGGGCGGGGAGGATGATTAATAGGCATATGGGACAGACAAATTAGTCTACCGTAGAGTTTGGAGGAACTATGGTGTTATGATCCTGATGATTTTATAGTTCATAGTTGTCCATTAACGTTTGCTGAACGTTATGGGGATTATACATGTTTAACAGTATATCAGGCGATGGTCACTATATATACGCTATGCCGGTTGATGATATATGTTAGCATATATATATGGCATCTAGCCTTGTGCTATACCAAATTACCTATTTTGTCTTGACCTACCCATACGTTCTAAAGTTATCCTCAAAGTGCATTCACATAGATGGTTAGATCACCTTTATGTTTACGCAGTATTTGCATTATGGCATGTACTTCTTGTATTTTTTTTACGTCCCTCTGAGGACCTGCTTTTCTTCCAGATCCCGACGAGCATATTTATCCGACAGTGTACAGGCCGGGACTAGAGACCAAATTTGTTGCACCTGAGGATCTTGAGGTTCTTCCATCGGAGTATCCTTGATCCATGGTAGGCCTTCTGCCTTGGACTGGAGTATATCTAGCAAATACTTGAGTCTAGTTATCTTACTGTTTTCTAGTTGTTTTCTTCAGTACTATTCAGTGTTGTATTTGTGGGATTGTTTCCACCAAACTTATTTTATTTTAGTTGTATTATGGATTCAGAATCTCCATGTATCTATTTGTATATATTCCATTTTCTCTTGTTATGTGTTGTAGATGAGATTAGATTACTACTTATTACATGTATAGTTTGATGTTGGTTAGTATACTCACACAACATAGTACGTCTGGATAAGTCCATTAGATTAAAAACTTAGTCTAGACTGTATCAGCTGGCTATTGTCATGTGGCTAGTCCTATATGATTTGGGATTGGGGCATGACATGGTTTTAGTGGTAGCCCATGCATGTCCAATTTATTGCTTCGGTTACGTTAATGTACCGATGCGAGCATACAATTAGGATTAACAGTGTTAGGATCTCATCCAATTGTTGGTTACCGTCTTTAAATCTTATTCAATATTATATTGTTCAGTACCGATCATCATGTTTGTTTTCTGTACCATTCTATTGAAGTTCTTCACCTTTACCTAAGAATTGGAAGATTCATGTAGTATAGTGCTGGTCATCAGTACTTGCCTAACGTGCTCGGTGGTAGTATGTGCTAGGAAGAGGAGAGATCGACTTTTGGTATTTCTGATGCCAAACTTCGACGTTGTGTTAGGGATGGTGTGGTTGAGTCAGTATCATGCTATACTGGATTGCCGAAGAGGGAGTGTCACCTTTTGAACACCAGAGTGCCCAAAGTTCGAGTTAGTCCGAGGAGCTGTAGAGCAAGGAGTATGTCATACAGTTGGATGAAGCATAGATATAGAGGTTGCGCCAGTACCTATATTATGGAGTTTGAAGATGTCTTCTCAGAAGAATTGACTGGATTGCCACCAGATAGGCAAGTGGAGTTTTCCATCGAGCTAGTGTCGGAAGCAGCCTCGGTATCTTCAAATGTGTACCAGGTGGCAAAGAAGGAATTGGATAAAATAAAAATATAGTTGGAGTAACTGCAAAACAAGAGGTTTATCCGACCAAGCGCATCGTCTTGGGGGAGCCCTAGTATTGTTTGTTCTCAAGAAGGATGGTTCAGTCTATATGTGAATTGATTACATGGCCTAAATGCCTTGACAATCAAGAACAAGTACCCTCTGCTACGGATTGATGACTTGTTCGACCAGTTGGTGGGAGCAAAGATGTTTTTAAAGATTGACTTAAGATCGAAATACCATCAAGTGAAGGTATGGCGGGAGGATATTCCAAAGAGAACATTCGAGACTCGTTATGGCCATTATGAGTTCTTGGAAATGCCCTTTGGTTTGACGAATACACCAGCGGTGTTCATGAATCTGATGAACCGAACATCTTACTAGCACTTGGACCAGTTCGTGGTAGTCTTCATTGATGACATTTTGGTGTATTCGAATGAGTCACGAGGAGCATGAAAAGTACTTGAGGATAGTACTGGAGACACTGAGGCGTGAAAAGTTGTATGCCAAGCTGAGTAAGTATGAGTTTTTCCTCGACCGTATCTCTTTTCTTGGACACGTCATCTATGGAGATGGTATCTCAGTGGATCCAGCGAAGATCTCGACAGTGTATACATGGTCGACCACAACCAATGTCTCAGAGGTAAGGTATTGTCACGACCCGCATCCTGATTAGGGGTACGAGAACGTGGGTACGTCCAGCCTACGTCGCAGTGTCGGCGGTAGAACGCTGTATAGGACATCTATAACATCTATCAACTAACAATATGAATTATATAACCTGTCATCTCCGCACGGAGGTATAATATAACATCTCAACTATATAATCTCAATCACAAGTCTAAGGAAGATAGAGCATGATATGGAATCAGATAAAAGAAAGAAACTGAATAACTAATAGAGTTATCACAACACACAATATAGATGTCCAACACAAATAAGTGCAAGTCCTGAATATAAATAAGTCTCAACTGACATTCGGAACAATTCGATACAAACTAAAAACTATAAATACTAGACTATGCTAGGCACTCCCTACTAAGCTAGATCTTTCTCAGGCTCCTGCGTACCACCCTCGTAGGCCCCGTAGAAAATAGGACAGTCGTCTATATCATCTGTAATATTTGTCAACATATCCAGTCAGGATGGAACGAGCACATCTCATCTAGAAATTCCAAGTAAATGATAAGGACTATAAAACAGTTATAGACAGTTATATTGATATAGACAGAAATCTGTGGGAACAAGTAAATGAAAAGAACTACTATGTCAAGATTGAACAACGTAATGGTGAACTGAATGTATAAAGCTATAATAGACAATGTGTTTTGGAATACCAGTTAGATATGTGATCGGCCTGGAATATTCAATAGTTTATACTAAGGAAAGCTAGCTCAAACATACGTGCAATGTATGCTTAGCTAGTAGCCGATGATTTACACTATTAGCCGATAGTTCTTGATCACATATCTAACTAGTATAACCCCCGCCCCAACTGATACGATGGATCTAACCATGGCACGTTACTAGCCAATGTTAACCAATATTTATCCAATGTTATCCAATACCAATGACAAACGTATTCGATACTAATAATATCCAATGTTATCCAATACCAATAAGAACAGTATCCGATACCATCGCGATAAGTTAAGGTAATATCTCATGACTGAAGATCCAATAACAATACCAATCTGTGAACCATCGTGCCAAGAATCATAGTAGACATCAAATAGAACTAACTAGAACTGAAATACAGTAATCATCAAGTAAATGAAAGGACTATCAGAGAATGTACTCGCCTGAGATCTGGTGGAATATGTCAACCTGAGTCTAATACAGTGCATCGAGGACCTAAAGATGGAATACTGTATCAATATAAAGTTTTGGAAGTAAAAGCAAGTCAAACTAAGTCAAACTAAGTCAAACTAAGTCAATCTAAGTCAAGGGTTGACTTATAGTTGACTTTTGGTTAACCGGTCAACTCTGGTCAACCTTGGTCAACTCATAGTCTACTTTAGGTCAAACTAGGTCAATGGTTGACTCGCAGTTGACTTTTGGCCAACTGGTCAACTCTGGTCAAGTTTTGGTCAATTTTAGGCTAAAGTTGACTTTTGGTTGACTTTTAGTCAAAACAGTCAACCATGGTCAAACGGGGTCAACCCTAAGTCATGTACCATATTCTTAACCATTACCAACCAAGCTATCCTAATTCTAACCATATCCTAATCATGTTATCTCATCTTAAATATAGGGTATTACCTTAACTCTTACCCCATTACCTTACCAAGGTAAACCCATTAACTTAGCCTCTAACCAACACCTTAGCCTACTTTACCCTTACTCTACGTAACCCCCAATACCCTACCAAGGTATTCTAACCCTATCTTAGTATCTCGATACCGTACCATGGTATCTTGATATCTCACTTGCTAATAAAGTAAATATTCAATTACCTTAAGGTAAATGGTAACTTTGAGATACCATATTGGTATCCTTAAATTACTACTCTACTAAACTCTAACTAGCACTCTAACCAAGATACCACTTGGTATCCTATTCTAGACACTAACACACACTCTAACTTATCTAGGATACTAACATATATCTATTACCTACTATCTAACTCATATCATAACTTATCTCATGTCATACCATCTAACTTTTCTAACTTATTACCTATCTACTATCCAACTACAACTCTATATCAACAATCTAAACCACATTCTTAACTCACTAACACTAGGATACCATATCAACCTTGATCATAAGGTAAACTAATTATTTACCTTGAAGGTAAAGGCAATTTCATATTTACCTTAAGATACTAACTTGGTAACATGAGATACTAAGTTATCCCTCAAATATCTAATTAACTAACTATCTAATGTACTAACATAACATCTTAACTAATATCTAACGTATAACCTATACAGACTAATTTGCTAACATATCAATATCTAGAACTAACATAACCTACTAACATATCAATATCTAACATACTAGATATCTAACATCAAACTATCTAACAACATATCAAATATCTAATAAAATACTAACCTCTGCTATCTAACTAACACTCATACTAACAAATATTACCTAACAATAATATATATATATATATATTTTTTTAACAATAATATATATATATATATATATATATATATATATATATATATATATATATATTAAAAAAATACTATATCATACATATACTCGACAACCTATGATACCTATATTCACTTAATATCCATACTACATAGGCTCATAGGTTACGCAAAATGCCTATGTCGTATAGTCACTCTTCTACTTAAAATCAATACTGTACCAATTGGGCCTTCACTAAATTCTAGGATTAAAGTATATTATAGCTCTTCGTGTTAGCTTTTCGAAACTTTAAACGGATCGTATTTTCGTGTCCAGAAGCTCCTGAAATCACGAAAACACCGAAACGAGTTTGTCTTTCGGACAACTGACACTCAAATAGTTTTACAGAAAGTTTTAAAATAATTTTGGCTTATTAAAATATATATTTGGAAAGCTAACTTCGATACGGTTCTTTAAAAAAAAAAGGAGATTAATCGAAATTCTAAGCTAAAAGTTATGATATTTCTAAGTTGCTATGGCTACTAAAAACGTGGATGAATATTATGACAAATTTGGGTTATTTGGACAAAAGAAACATATCTCACTCTCCACACCACTCAAGACACACATCAAACCACACTCCCCTCTCCTCTAACACAAGCACACCACTAACAACATATTCACACACATCTTGTGAGCACCCTGAATTTCGGGTTGATTTTTTTTCATTTTATTTTATTTTTCTGATTATTTGGTTTTAATAAATATTTTATTCTATTTATTTATCTGTAAGTGTACTTTCTCGTGCCATTGATATTTGGAGTATCAGGGATGTTCAACTCTGGAAATCTTCTTCACGAGTTTTGGAGTGGACATGATTACCTTCATGACGGTATATGGTGTCCCACTCAGACTTGTTCCCTTGTGCTCTTTTTGCTTCGCTGAACTTCGGGTCGAATTAGACCGTTTGATTATTAATTGATTTTCCCACTCTTTTTCTTGATCATTATTAGCACGTTACCGTGACTTTTAATTTTGGAGCGCAAGACCAGTCAGTTTCTTGAAACCAACTCCTCATTGATGATCTACTCGACACGTTCGTCACCCATGACCTTCGTTTCCTACTCAGTCACGTCATTTTGTGCTCCATTTGCTTCGCACAACTTTTTTGATGCGTGACCCAATTTTATTTCACTCTACGGCATCACATTTATTTTCCAACTTGATTTGTGGGTCCCCTATCGACCAAAACCTGTCGGCCCCAACTATGGACCTGGCCCACATTGAGCCTACTATCCGTCCGCCACTTGTGTCCCATTTATTGAAATCCCCATGTGCTACTTATTTGCCCATGATCACCAACGCCTAATTTTCATTCGATTTTTGCACAATGTCCGGTTTTGGACCCAATTCGGCTCCACCGAGTCCAGTCCAGCTTTGTGTTACCCTCCATCGGGACACCCTCATTTTTTCGTGTCCAAAATAATATTTAATACCCTATTACCTATTTCAATATTTGTTGGAATTTTTCCATTTATTCAAATTCCCATAAGAATGGCCTTTTCCCTACATTTAATTTCTAGCCTTTAGATCCTCCCATTAAATCTCATCCATTAATTTCTTCTTTCAATTTTTTCCCCAAACTCCTCACAGCCCTTGGCCGGCCCTAACTTCCATGCACCCTCTCTCTCTTTCATTAATTATTACATCTCTCTCTTTCACTATTTTTTCCTAATACTACAACATCAAGAACAACTTCAACAGCAACACCACATCACCCGAGCACCACTGTCACTCCCCGATCCTGGAATACGTATTTTAATACGTAAACCGATAAATTGTATTTACCTTATATTTATACTATATTTATTATACAGTATTTCTTCATGCATTTCCCAAAAATATTCGACAAAATATTATTTTCTAATTTATTTTCTGCATTTGGGCCTACAGTTTTGGCTCATTTGGGTAACCCATTCTTGGTTCACCAATGGTTCATCATGAACCCTTTGGTTCATCATGAACCCATGGGTCCAAGATCTTTATATATAACTCATCTCATTCTCTCTCCTCTCATTTACTTCCTCTCATTTACTTCCTCCACCAACCAAGGCAAGTACCAACTTGCTCAAGAGATGGATCAATAATTTTGTCAATGATTTCTTACAAAACTATTTGCCAAAACATGTTCTTCTCCTCAATCTATACTAGTTTAGAACTTGGAAATTTTCATTTTGAAGCTTTGATTTTTGTAGATCTAGGTTTTAATCATTTTCGGATTTTGCATGGTTTGATCTACTTTAGTTGGATTTTATGGGTTTTTGATGCTTCCATGTGGAAGAGCATTCAGTTTCACCCAAGTTGGAACTTTAGAAATCTGGATTTGGAGTTCGGATGGCCAAGTTATGATGCTTTGAAGTTTGGGTTCAGCTATGGTGTTCTTGCTGTTTGGAGAAGACAGTGAACATTGTGCTCCGGTTTGAGCACGCTTCCTGTTGGAAGCGTGTCTCTCCTTGAGCTTGCGTGACTTTTCATGCAGCTCTCTCCTTGAGCTTGCGTGACTTTTCACGCAGCACTCTCCTTGAGCTTGCGTGACTTTTCACACAGCTCTCTCCTTGAGCTTGCGTGACTTTTCACGCAGCTCTCTCCTTGAGCTTGCGTGACTTTTCACGCAGCTCTCTCCTTGAGCCTGCGTGACTTTTCACGCAGCTCTCTCCTTGAGCCTGCGTGCAGCTCTTCCCTTGAGCCTGCATGAATTTTCACGCAGCTCTTCCCTTGAGCCTGCGTGACTTTTCACGCAGCTCTTTCCTTGAGCCTGCGTGACTTTTCACGCAGCTCTCTCCTTGAGCCTGCGTGACTTTTCACGCAGCTCTCTCCTTGAGCCTGCGTGACTTTTCACGCAGCTCTCTCCTTGAGCCTGCGTGATTTTTTACGTACGCTTCCTTGAGTGAGCCTGAGTGAGCCTGCGTGACTTTTACCCCTTGAGCGTGCGTGCTTTTGTGCGTACGCTTTTGATATTTTATTAGATATTATATGTCCATTTTATATCCTTACGCCTTTTGTCCCGAGCATGATATGAGCACTAATGTGACCCCGGAGAACAAAGTGTTCCTTCCTGATATATGTACCTGAATGTCCCAGTTCTTGTTCGTGCTCGACAAATGACTCGTAACTCCACGTGGCGTATTTACAATGATGCATTACACTAAGGAGGGTAGAACATGTTGACATACTGATTGACATGGATCCTCTTTGGGGTACTCGTACTAAAGTACGACTTTAGGAGGATAATCATGCAGGCCACAGCATGTGAGTCAAAGATTTCACCTAGGGTTAAACTAGGCAACTAAACATACTAGATGCATGGGGAGGGCAAAATCCCGAGATCGTGTTACACCAGCCGCCTTGAGATACTGTCTTGACGCGCCGGCTGGTCTCCACGGATACTGTGTCATCTGCCATAAGTGGATGACTGTATCCGATTAATTCCTGCTATATATTATATGTTTTAGCAAGGTGGCCTTACGAGGGACCTGTGCTCAATCATACCTGTCTACGCGAACCCCTGGATTGGCTAGCCTTGCTGGAAAGATACGATCTGAGGATTTTCTAATAACATGACGCGAGGATAACCTCGTCCCACTAGAAACTCGTAGACTTGATTGGCCGTGAAAACGACTCGCTTGTATCCTATTACCTTCCGTGAATAACTGAGGGAAGCGGACTGTCATGGTACGTGATCCAACCCATGTTCTTGTTTGATTGTTGGATTGGTTATCGTATTATGATAGACTGTGGACCGAAGTTATGAACGGAAGACTTATTCTGATTGTGAATTGCTACTTCTGTGAATGACTGAGGAACATGGACTATCATGGTACATGATCCAACCCATGTTCTTGTTTGATTGTTGGGTTGGTTATTGTGCTGCGATAGGCTATCGACCGAAGTCACGATCAGGAGATTTTATTGTTTATACCTTTTAACTTATGTGAAAGTTATAGAGTACGACACGTCCCGACTCCATGCGGCACCTTTTGTCCTTGTTTGGTTGTAAGGGTGCCACATGGGTTCGAGGATGTTGCGCTACCCTATAATAGTAGCATAAGTATTACTATTATCAATCATTCTATTAACTGGGTTTTTAATCTTAACTCTTGTGCCCCTTTGGCGGTACTTGCTATTCGGGGCTGACCCCGCTGGTTTTTGTTTGGCCAGATTCCGTAGCAGAGCCTGAGGACACGATCTTCCTCCCTGACATCCATGGTGCATACTAGGAGCATGGCGGTTCGGGGACTCGAGTGGGTTTCTTCTCCACCACTCCTGCTTATACTTTTGCGACGTTTAGCCACCGGCACCTGTTAGCCGGATTACTTAATATTTTGTGTCAGTACAGACTTGTAAATAAACAGACTGCAGCTGTGTATAATTTTGTACTCCTGACTCTCTGAGATAGCTAAATTATAAAGCTAGTCTCTCATGATCATTTTGATGAAGCGTCGGGGACGCCTTACTGCTTTATCTTTAATGTTCATTTATTTGCTGATGTGATTTGATTGATTGAGACATAGAACTCTGTGGGACCATTGGAGACTTGATTGTAGCATGTACCCCCTAGTCTCTCGACAGCCACGATCGCCGTATGACGTTACGTACCTCATATGGAGTAGCTGGCCTAGTCCGTCCCCGTATTTCGGTACTGGGGCGTGACAAGGTTTTAGTGGTGGCCCATGCAGGTCTGATTTTCAGACTTGTGGGGTATTGCGAATTATTAGGAGTCTCAATCAAAACTTGTTCCCCTTGAAATTCTGTTTCGAATTCTCTGTCCTTGCCTTGATCTCTAACCTGACTTGCATCCTCGAAATCTTCCTCGTCCGGACTTGATAATCTTATATTCTTCTCTATAGGGGTGCTTCATTCTCAGTAGCGGGTGAGGCCCATGAGGAAGAGCAGCAAGAGCATGGCTCGACTGGGCAGCAACAGGGGAGAGAACCTTCTCCAGTGCAGGCACGAGCAGAAATGGAACCAGAGGCAGTACAGCCGCAGGTTATTGAAACCCCTGCAGCACCAGCAGCGACGGCAGTACCAGATGCCGTAGCACTCCTGGAGATCATCCGGGGGTTTCTTGTCACTAACCAACAGCAACAGACTCGGCAGCAGGAGCAGAACGTGTTGCTGAACCAAGGGATTCAGTTAGCTCTTGAGAGGAGATCCGACCGTTGGATCGGCGATTTCTTTGCTCCGTCGCAATTTCGATATATCCACCTTCACTCATGTCAATTTTCGTCCGTTAAATTTATCGTTTGATACATGAAAACCGGCCACCAAGTTGACCGTTTAAATTGTATTAAATTTAGACAGTTTCGCGGGGCCAACTTCGTCAGCTTGTATCTCCTCTACCGTAGCTCCGTTTGGCGTGCTACCAGTTCCGGTGCGAAGCTGGTATAACCCTCTTGCTACCCCTCCAGTTTCGTTTCATTGTGAGCTTGTTTGATTGGTTGAATTCGACGCCAAAGTTGGCCATCCGAATTCGTAATTTCCAACTTGTAAAATTCTATTTTTGAACACGGGACTCCAGATTTCATTTCTGACACCACCATTAGACTTGTGGCGTCGTTCTGGCATGTTTTCATATAAAATTTGTTAGATTTGGAGAACGTGAGCCCGGGCACGTTTTTCGGTACAAAGCGGGTCCCACTTTTTGGGTCAACGGGACTTTTTGATGCCGGCTCATCGGAATCCAATTCTGGATATACCGTTGAGTTCGTATCGTCATTCTGGACTCGTTGACATATAATTTGCTAGGTTTTGGTGGACATTGAATCGGACACGCATTTCGGTGCAAGTCAGATACCAATATCCGGGTCAACAGGCCATTTAGAGATCGGCTCATCGAAATCCAATTCCGGATATACCGTTGAGTTCGTATCATTATTCTGGACTCGTTGACAGGTAGTTTGCTGAGTTTTGAGAACTTTGGCTCCGGCACGTATTTCCGTGCAAAGCGGAATTCTAAGTTCTGGTCAACGGACCAAATTGAGATCGGGTCAACGGAATCCAATTCTGGAGATACCGTTGGGTTCGTATCGTCATTCTGGTTACGTAGACATATAATTTGTTATATTTTATAGACTTGTTTTCTTGTACGTTTTTCGGTGCAAAACGGCTCCGACACGGACACCGTTTTGACCCAAAATTACCTTTTTGCCCTTGTGTCCAAATTGGACCATTGGGTAGACTATCCTAGCTAATTTGACCATTCTGGATACGTTGGCGATGTTCATTTCATCGTCCGACAATGTTTGTTGATAGTTTCTCTGAGTTTAGCCTTTTTATAATTAATTAATAATTAATTCATATAATGTTCGTATTTCGGGATTAGTACAACGAAATTGAGATCAGCCAATTCCAGTGATCTCACATCGCTGAAATTGACAAGTTGGACACGTGGATCACTATAATAAAATTATCAACCTTACCGATAATCTTCTTATCTCGATTTGCGTGTCGTAAGTTTCGACGTACAAATAACGAAGTACACTTTATATTAGACTAGAATTGACCATGTTTGACCAGAGTTGACCAGTTAACCCAAAGTCAACTGTAAGTCAACACTTGACCTAGTTTGACTAGATTATTGACCGGAGTTGGCCTAGAGTTAATTTGACTAGAAGAACCTAGGATAAAATAGATTGTTTGTGGATTCATTTGTTACAACTTGAACACCTTGTAACATGTGTTGCTTTAAATAGGACTCTGTGGCTTCAGTGGGATCCCCCTATACTTATCAGCTGTTCAGGTTATCAGGCGAGTACATTCTCTGATCATTTCATATCCTGCTTAGAATTATTTCCTGCAGTAGATTACTTTACTTGTACTGTCACGATGGTCACACGGATTGGTACTATATGGATCCTTTCTTGAGATATTATCCTTAGGGAGCATCGGGTACTCTATGTTCTGTGCGTTTCACTTACATGGCGTATCACTATGCTTCTTGGTTCTTTTGATTACTTGTGACATGTACCCTCATGATCACAGAGTCTCTTGAATCCTACACTGTTGGATAACCCCCAGAATCCCCATTTATGGGACATCCATGTATCCTCCTTCGGGGGCCGTGCATGGAATCATATAACATAACCTGGCTGGATCCTTGTGTATTGATTGGGGGTACGGGGGAGTAGAAGTAGACATGTGAATAATACACCAGTAGTATCTTCATTGAATCATTCCGTAGTGTCTTCACAGAATCATCCCAGGCCATTTACATGTTCATATTATACTCTGACTCACTAGTCACTGTTAGTTCTCTATGTATAGTAGATATTTCTATTACAGTTCTCTCTCTGTTTACATACTGCTTTCTTTCTGTACCTGTATCTTACTTTACTGCATGATTATATTTTCTAACCTGCTATGATCTGTTAAGATGTACTGTACTCGCTCCAGTCCTGACTGGACCTGTTGATAAATTTTACAGATAGCTTGGAGATTGCCTGCTAGCCTAGAGGAGACACAGTAGAGGTTGTTTAGGTAGTTATTTCATTTTGTCTGGAGTTGTATTTACTTTGTGGATTACTGTATCTGTATTTGAGTTTTGAGATGTATTTCTGGATTTATGTATCTTAGACACTTAGACTTCTATCTCCTGTATCTCTTTTGGATTTCATGTTTTATCTATCTTCCTTTATGCTCTATCTTAGGTGTGATTGAGTTTACATTCTACTATGTCACCCCCATTCGGGGAGTATAAACTGTTTAGTCTTATACTGTTAGATGCATTGAGACCTAGGACAGCGTTCTACCGTCGACACTGCGGCGTAGGCTGGGCGTTGTTACGTTCTCGTGCCCTAACTCTAGGGTGCGGGTCGTGACACGTTTTTAGTGGTGGCCCATGCAGGTCGAGACTAAAAGTGTAGTGGTATTCGAACTAGAGTACCACTACAGCCTGCACTAGGAATAGAATATATTTTGAAGGTACTCAATCACAGTTAGGGACCCTTGAGAGATTCCTGGGATGACCCTGGAGAATCTTATTTAACTTCGATTTGAAAACTCTCTTTTTCCCTTGATTTGATTTATTTTTACTTTTGTTGTTAAATTTGATTTTAATGGATTATTATTGAATTTGAGTTTGTATTTATTAATTCTGATGGATGATTGTCGAATTTTGAATTTTGATGATAGCTATTGCATCCGAGTTTGTATTTTGATGGATTTTTGTTCATTTTTGAATTTTGATGTTCATTGATAAATTGATTTGATTTTTGGGTATTCATTGTTGATTTAATTTAATTTTTGGCAAGATGAAATTATGTGGGCTAGGTCATCTATGTTATGGAATCTAGTCTTTTATAGTCACATTAGCCAGCATGGTGAGGACATATAGTCTGACTCTGGATATATTTCTCGGGTGTGGGAATTTAAGGTTTTCGCAGCCAAGCATGCGGCACCGCAAAAATGTTAAATACCATGATTCTAGAGATATGTGCATAAGTCAAGGGCTCTGTGATTATCGTAGCCTTGCTTACTAGTATGACGAGGATTTAGAGTACCATGATTTTAGATAGACGCATATGATTATCAGATTGTACTTAAAATATTTTGAACATGTTTTCTCTACTTTTTCTCAGTCATTCAAAAAAAAAGGGATTATTATTTGTTGTTTTGCCTAGTTTCTTGTCATTTAACTTAAGAGTATGTTTAGTTGTTTTCATAAACCTTTGTGTAACTTCTTGCTATGAGTTTTTCATAATACAATGAATCGATGATTTTGCTAAAGGCCTCATATTGGATTTGATATTTTAGCTCTGGATTTCAAAATCGTTCCTTCTTTAAACAGATAAGCAGAACAGATTTTATCGTTATTTCTTTCTTGCTATTATTCTTGTATTAAATAATAATGATAATAAAACTGTCTTGATTTCGTCAATCACCTGCTTGCAATCTTGGTAGGAATCTAAATGTTAGTCTTAACGTAGAATTAATTAATTTTTATTGGGACATGAGAATATGTATATGAATATATATATAACAGACACTTTGCCTAACACGTATGCATGCTACACTTGATTTTTTCACATATCTAGATACATATTGATATGTTGTTGATGTCCAAATTTTTATAACCAATATTTCTGGTCCTCTGCTTTTCCATGTTTAAATTCGTAATTTAAATATAAATTTTATGTTATTATTTAGGTTTACATCACTGCATAGGTATGTTATACGTAGGGTTTCAATTCAAAAGAATTTTGGTTGAAAATTTGTGTTTAAATTTGTCAAATTTAAGACTGTGTACATATTAACCCTTAATACTGAATTCCAAATGTTTAGTTTAAATTGCTGTTTTATTTTCTTTAATATAATATTTAAAGCTGTGTACATTGTTGTATGTAGGGATATAATGTTAGATTTCATATTCTTACATGTTAGTTTGTGATAAACGTTGAGTTGGTTTTAATGTTCAAATTTCTCCAAAATCTTGAAAACTAGTTACATGTTAACATTTTTACATTGATTCAAATGTTTAGTTCGATTTCAGATTTAACATGTAATATTGAACTGTATGCGTAGATAAATGTATTGATAGTATGTTAGGGTTTCATTTCTATCATGCTAGGATGTATTGGGAGCATTGAAATTAGTTGTGATGTTTCAAACTCCTAAATTTTGAAATTGCATTATGTTAATATTACACTGGTTAAATGTTAGCTTATTTTCAGATATTTATTTTTTATGTAAATGCTGAACTAAAACTAGGTTTAACTTTTTAATACTAAGCTATAACCCTGTACATGGACACACACACACACACTCTAACATAGTATATACTGTCATTTAACCTAACCCTTCCCCTCTGTAACTCCCCTTTCCGATTTATTTTATTTTATTTTTAACTTTGTTTATTTGAGTTGAATTCAAATTTACATGACTTAGTTTACTTGATAAGATAGATTAATGTATTAAATTATTAGTTGGACTATTTATGAGAATTTGATTTGAATAGTTTTATTCAAAAGTTTATTCGATTTAATATTATCATTATATGTTTTCAAATATTATTTGGCGGTATTAAGCCTTACGTTAGAAGCATGATTAGTTTTGAATTTGGCTAAATATAATTTTAAATATTATTGACAAAATATAGTATTGTTTTAAATTAATATGGATTAAATTTGAATTCATGGTATTCAAGATTATTTGAATTATAGGACGTTTTAACTAACTTATTTGATATTTGATTATATATATTCAAAACGTATTTAATAACATTAAATTGCTAATTTAAAGGGATATATTTATTTGGTTCGTTATTATAATTATTTTTAAACAATAAAAATGATAGCTAATCTATTTTGAAGAAAGTATGAATTTGTGAAAATATACTTGAAAATATTTGATAGTATCAAATAAAACTTTTAAATTATTTTATGATAAATCAATAACATAATTTCATATTTAATGTATATTATTTAGATATCGATTTAAATTAGTAATTATATCTACTAGTGTATTATGATTGCAATAAAATTGTTTTAAATAGTTATTGGATTTAATTAATTTCATACAATTTAAATTATTTGGATTTAAATTGACATTATCTAGTAATGGTTTTGGTTAAACTATTATGGTTATCAAATAGTATATTCAGATTGGTTAAATTAAAGTCTAAATATTTATTTAAGATTTAAATATCGGAAGAGGTGAACATTAGAATTTTGACTCTTATCACTTTAGGAATTTCCATTTAAGGAGAGCTAATCCTCCAAACCCAAAAACAATACTCATCGAGAGCCATCACAGATTTTTCACGTCACCCTTCTCCATGTCCACCATGAACCACCGCAGCCCCTCCCCACACACGTCCACCACCATCCTCCACCAGCCCACCGCCGTGACTCCGCCCCTCTCGACACAGCCTCCACGGCATCCTTCATCACCGCGATGCCGTCACCATCAAAACCACCCTCTCCACCATCAACTCCTCCACAGCCAATACACATAATCCGTGTCCAGGTGTCCGTGTCCACCACCACCATCATGTCAGTCGTGTCCGGACCTGTGCGTCCGTGTCATTTCCAAGTTATTCCAAAATTACAAACTACAAGCCAAAATTAGGTGTCCGACCCGGACACGATCCCCGTCCCTGCCTTCCTTGATCATCACCGCACCACCGCTCCGCTATCCCGGCTGCCACAGCCACACGACTACGCCCGTCGCCACCGCCATCATCCGAGACTACAACCACCACCACTACCGAGCACCCTACGACCACCCACACCATCATCATCCCCAAAATAGAAAAGAAGAAGAAGAAATCAAGGTAACCCAACCCCGACACTCACCTCCACCACGACACCGGTGGCGCCATCCCGCCGCCGCCAAGCCCCGGCCGTCCCTGGGTCACGCGCGCACGGTCACCTCCCCGACCGCCTTCGCACCGGTAGCCGCGCCCGTCCTATCGAGCTCCGACCAGTGGCCAGCACCGGTCTCGACCGCTCCTCCGCGAGCAGCCGCGTGGAGAAGCGGGTCCGAGCCGCCAGAGCTAGAGCCGACCTCCTCTTCCGTACAGCGCCGCCTCGATCCGTTGTCCAACCGCGCGCCGCTCGCCGTCTGTGAAACCCCTTCCGCGTGGAAGCCTCCGGTGAGCCCCTCTAACTTTCCCTCTAGATCTCCCTTTCATTCTCCCCATTATCCTCTCTCTCTCTCTCTGTCTTTTTCTTTTAGCTTTTGTTGTTGATGGGAACAGCGTTCCCATCGAGTTTAGCAACATCTGTTGTTGCTTTTTGGTTTGGTTCTTTGTTGTTTTGTATTTTATATATGTTCTGTTGTAGTAAGCATAGGTACATGTAAATACATTTTTATATACCATATGCATGTTGTTATGAAACCCTTATCTATTCACCCATTATGTCATGAGTTACACATGACCCTTAGGATCATGTAACTCATGACCCTTGGGTTATGTAACTCATGACCCTTGGGTTGTCCCTTATACCTATATATATGGCCCTTGCCATATGATGAAAGGTGAATAAGAAAGATACTATTCTACAATATCTCGTTGCTATTATCAATTATCATAGATCAATTATCATTTCCCCGATAACCATATCAAAAACTTTGTCTCATTTTGATCCGCGTACAAGTCAATGTGAAGATGAGATCCTGAAGATATTACATCTTCAGAACACTGTACATCTACTTCCGGATACATTTACTGACAACCAGAAGATTGTCAGATCACACGTCCATGCTGCCAACACGCCAGCTAGGATTGACATCCCCAAAGATGGATGCAATCCGCCGGCAGCAGAAATGGCAGTACCTCAATTAAAAAGAGGACGCCCACCAGGTTCGAGAGACAAAGTCCCTCGTAAAAGAAAAAACCCTGGAGAAATTAAGAAGATCCCAACACAGGATGCTGAGCTCAGATCAGCTCCCTCTCCCCTCCTAGTTTCCCCTGAAGAGGAACAAACAGGAGAAATATCATTAAATTATGTACGTACTGGAGAGGTACTGAACAGAAAAAGCACAGTCGTCGACGACGATTTTTCGTTCAATATTGCCGTTCACGTCACTGAAAATGACGATGACATCGATCCACGGTCTCTAGCGGAATGTAAACGCAGAGGCGATTGGCCAAAGTGGAACGAGGCAATAGGAGTAGAGCTGGACTCACTCTTGAAACGCGAAGTCTTTGGACCAGTAGTCCAAACACCTGAAGGTGTAAAACCTGTGGGATATAAATGGATCTTCACAAGAAAAAGAAATGAACACAACATAGTTGTGCGCTACAAAGCACGCCTTGTAGCGCAAGGTTTCTCCCAGAAACCGGGAATAGATTATGAAGAAACATATTCTCCGGTCATGGATGGGAATACCTTCAAATTCCTGATCAGCCTCTCTTCTCTGAAAAGCCTAGAAATGCAGCTCATGGACGTTGTGACTGCATATCTTTATGGCAATATAGATAAAGATATCTATATGAAACTCCCTGAAGGATATAAAATTTCACCAGAGAAAACAGATAGACCTCGGGACACCTATTCTGTAAGGTTACAAAGATCATTGTACGGTCTTAAACAATCAGGAAAAATGTGGTATAATAGACTAAGTGAGTTTCTTGCTACGCAAGGATTTACTAATGATAAAGTCTGCCCGTGTATCTTTATAAAAAGATCAGGAACAGGATTTGTTATAGTCGCCGTTTATGTCGACGACTTAAATCTCATTGGATCTCCTGCAGAGATCACTGAGATATCTGAAAGCCTTAAGACAACTTTTGAAATGAAAGACTTAGGGAAAACAAAGTATTGTCTTGGCTTACAGATCGAACACCTAAAGGGTGGTATCCTGTTACACCAATCTACATATACACGAAGATTACTTAAACAATTCCACATGGATAAATGTCATCCCCTTAGTACACCAATGGTCGTTCGATCATTGGACGTAAAGAAGGACCCTTTCCGTCCACTGGAAGAGGGGGAGGAATCATTAGGTCCTGAAGTACCTTACCTAAGTGCCATTGGGGCACTACTCTATCTGGCTAACTGTACGCGTCCTGATATAGCGTTTTCAGTTAACTTATTAGCCAGATACAGTGCAGCGCCCACAAAGCGCCACTGGAATGGAGTGAAGCATCTTCTGCGCTACCTCCAAGGGTCTATAGACCTAGGACTATATTACCCGAATAGTGGGTCTTCCACTTTACTTGGTTATTCAGATGCAGGTTATAGATCAGATCCCCACACAGAGAAATCACAAACTGGATTTGTGTTTACTTTCGGTGGTACGGCTATCTCCTGGAGGTCCGTCAAACAGACCAGTGTGGCTATCTCATCCAACCATTCTGAACTCCTGGCAATCCATGAAACAAGCAAGGAGTGTGTTTGGCTTCGCTCCGTCATTCAGCACATTTTGGCATCTACTGGCCTGAAGACTGGTGAACTTGAGCCTACTACCCTTTTTGAAGATAATGCAGCATGCGTAACTCAACTTCAGAAAGGATACATGAAGAGTGACAAGACGAAGCACATATCCCCCAAATTCTTCTGGACGCACGACCTTCAAGAGAAGGGACAAGTCAAAGTACAACAAATTCAATCTTGTAATAACTTAGCAGATTTGTTTACCAAAACACTGTCACGATGTACTTTTGTAAAGCTTGTAAGAGGAATAGGGATGAGGCAACTAAAAGACCTACAAGCCTGAAGCTTGTATAGATCAGGGGGAGTAAAACTATAGGATTGTACTCTTTTTCCTTAGGACTGATGGTTTTTCCCACTGGGTTTTCCACAGCCAAGGTTTTAATGAGGCAAACTAAGTTTACTCTGGATCCAGCAGTATCCACCCCATTAGCTTATTGAATCCTGAAGTATTTCATAAGTGGATCCAAGGAAATGGATGAATAAGGGGGAGTGTTATGAAACCCTTATCTATTCACCCATTATGTCATGAGTTACACATGACCCTTAGGATCATGTAACTCATGACCCTTGGGTTATGTAACTCATGACCCTTGGGTTGTCCCTTATACCTATATATATGGCCCTTGCCATATGATGAAAGGTGAATAAGAAAGATACTATTCTACAATATCTCGTCTCCCTTCGAACACATGTATATTTTTATACTATTAATTATTATTTCTTATGTTAACTTTAATAGTAAAAATTTAATATATTTTGTATATGATAGCTGGGCCCATGAGTATATATATTAACTTAATTAATTTTTGGATTATAGGTAAAGGCCTTAAACCCACTATACAAATTAAGACTTTTGGTATATTTAAATTATTGGGTCCTTGTCCTGCAAGTTAGTTGAACAGATTGGGCTTTTAAATATAATATTCCTAATAAGAATTCTGAAATGAGTTTCTAAATACCTTCCAAAACTAAATACTATCTTGACTAATAATAATTAATGGATTTTTATAAGTTTATATTTTCTTAAAGTATAGGTATGTTATCTAATTACCTACTAGTCTTATAAATATATGATAAGCTGCTAGTTTCTAAAATAGTTGGTATATTTTATAATATAGAATCGAAAGATGAATGATTTGGGATCCCAATATTTTAGCTTATAAAGAGTAGTTTGGACTTTAAGTATATTTCTAATAGAGTTGTAAAATAGTTTCTCAAAATCTTAATTATTTATCAATAAATAATATTGGACCTGGCCCTACATTTATTTTTAAATTAGGCTTAACCATACAAATAATTTTCTGGGCTTTCAAAGTATTTTTTTTACTAAAATTATTTAACTAGCAAAATATAGTTTTCTAGAATAATAAGGATTTTCTAAAGTTTTATTTATTTATTAATACAAATTCTCCTTAATTTCTATCTTGATCGTGACTAGTCGTAAGTTCTAATTTCTTGTGATTCTGACTACCTCGTATCGACCCTAGGCTAATCAAACTACGTTGGACCCAACAAGATGATTGTTTCTCCAGCTAAGGACCTCAGGCAAGTGCACTTTCTGATTGCTTTCCGATTCATAGTAGTCTTTTCATTTCATGTCTATACATATATCTTGCTGCTTGTTGACACGCTCGTCACACGGAGTAGTCGGGAGGAGAAATATCTTAGTAGACATGTGGACTACCCAGAAAATATCCCAAGATGTCTATTCGTGAACAATAGCATCTGCACACGGCACGTGTAGATGCCGGATTTACCCCCTAGCCGTTCACATGTCGAAAAGGATATTTCACACCACCTAGATAGATGTCTTTTATTAGTTTTTCCTTGTTTATTTCTCTCTCGTGCTATGTCATCAGTTTTTTTACAGCTTTCATATCTCATATGCTATTTTCATGTCTTGTTAATTCTATTGTGTTTTGCATTGCCATCGGTTTGTGTACTTGTTCCAATCCTGAC
The DNA here is from genome assembly GCA_029216955.1 of Iris pallida. Taxonomy (NCBI): domain Eukaryota; kingdom Viridiplantae; phylum Streptophyta; class Magnoliopsida; order Asparagales; family Iridaceae; genus Iris; species Iris pallida. The sequence goes on along the minus strand of JANAVB010044216.1, from coordinate 12,146,456 downwards.
TGGATAACCAACATTTTTCAGGTTTAGCCGCGATCATTCTTAGCACTGGGAGACTTGGGTATGCTGAAGACGACCTAGAAATAGAAAATAGTTGTATCATTTTTATTAATTGTAAAGTCTTATATTTCCTTTAATTTTAAATGTTGTAAATGTTGTAATAAATTAGAAATGTGAATGAGCAGCAAATGTTTATTTTTGAGCATTTATTTTCTTGCGGGCTTGACAGCGTTCTACCGCCGACTTTGCGGCGTAGGCTGGCTTGGACACGTCTCGTATCCGAAAAGCGGGTGCGGGTCATGACAAGTTTTTGTGGTGGCCCATGCAGGTCCGTTTTCGCAAAAGATTGTGAACTCGTGATGGTACGTTAGTCGTACTATTACGAGCCTGCGCCTAAGAAATGCTCATTCACAATTAGGATTAAAATGAATTAGGAGAATAACTAGGACTAGGAGTCCCTTGTTCAAATTGACCGTTGGGTAGTTAAGGATGCTAGATAGGCCATACAATTTAGAAATTTTTTGATTGCTTGCTAGAACCCTATAGGTACATTCTTACCTTGATATGACGATATGACCCCATGTGGATATACTATTCGCTTGCTATGTTAGGCTTACCTAGAATTAAAGTTTTAACCTTGATGAACTGTCTAAATTTCTTTTGCTTTATTAGATATAAATCTTATATCATAAGTTAGAATTGCCTACTATCTAACCATATGAACATGTCCCAATACACATGATGCTAGTTTTCCCTCTCTAACGCTCTCTCTGTATATATATTGTGATTGAATTTCAATGCAAGTGACTTTCAATTCTTTAACTTGTGATTTTGATTTTCTTGGGATAGTACTTTTTCAGATGATTGGTAGTTACCTTCCTTTATTTTTTTTTATGAGTACCAGTTTTCAAATGGAGTGGTAGACAACCTTACAGTTTTGATGATTTGTTATTTCTGTAACTTTTTCGTTTAGCATCCTAGATTGCTTGTGTGTTTTGATACCCTATAACCATTTTGGTTAGCATGACTAGTATACCTAGATGAGACTTAACTACCACCATATGCCATAACCCTGTATGCCGTTTTTTTTGATGGTATGATTTGTTTAAGTTCTGGGACTTTGATTGTGGGGGTTTGACCTAGAGGGAGTAGGGACATTTTAATTTCGAGGACAAAATTTTTATAAGGTGGGTAGGATGTGAGCACCCTGAATTTCGGGTTGATTTTTTTTCATTTTATTTTATTTTTCTGATTATTTGGTTTTGATAAATATTTTATTCTATTTATTTATCTGTAAGTGTACTTTCCCGTGCCATTGATATTTGGAGTATCAGGGATGTTCAACTCTGGAAATCTTCTTCACGAGTTTTGGAGTGGACATGATTACCTTCATGACGGTATATGGTGTCCCACTCAGACTTGTTCCCTTGTGCTCTTTTTGTTTCGCTGAACTTCGGGTCGAATTAGACCGTTTGATTATTAATTGATTTTTCTACTCTTTTCCTTGATCATTATTAGCACGTTACCGTGACTTTTAATTTTGGAGCGCAAAACCAGTCAGTTTCTTGAAACCAACTCCTCATTGATGATCTACTCGAGATGCTCGTCACCCATGACCTTCGTTTCCCACTCAGTCACGTCATTTTGTGCTCCATTTGCTTCGCACAACTTTCCTGACGCGTGACCCGATTTTATTTCACTCCACGACGTCACATTTATTTTCCAACTTGATTTGTGGGTCCCCTATCGACCAAAACCTGTCGGCCCCAACTATGGACATGGCCAACATTGAGCCTACTACCCGTCCGCCACTTGTGTCCCATTTATTGGAATTCCCATGTGCTACTTATTTGCCCATGATCATCAACGCCTAATTTTAATTTGATTTTTGCACAATGTCCGGTTTTGGACCCAATCCGGCTCCACCGAGTCCAGTCCAGCTTTGTGTTACCTTCCATCGGGACACCCTCATTTTTTCGTGTCCAAAATAATATTTAATACCCTATTACCTATTTCAATATTTGTTGGAATTTTTTCATTTATTCAAATTCCCATAAGAATGGCCTTTTCCCTACATTTAATTTCTAGCCTTTAGATCCACCCATTAAATCTCATCCATTAATTTCTTCTTTCAATTTTTTCCCCAAACTCCTCACAGCCCTTGGCCGGCCCTAACTTCCATGCACCCTCTCTCTCTTTCATTAATTATTACATCTCTCTCTTTCACTATTTTTTTCCTAATACTACAACATCAAGAACAACTTCAACAGCAACACCACATCACCCGAGCACCACCCTCACCTCACCCCGACCACCTCACTCCGGCCACCCCCTGGTCGGCCGTCGAACACAACCCCCTGGCCTCCTCCACCACAGCCGACCACCCTAGCCTCTTCCTCCTCCATATCAACATTTTCACCACCGCCACTCCATTAACCCGAGCCACTTCGCCACCGCGCCATCACCACCATCTCCACCCTCTCCATCCGTCGCGTCGCCCATGGCCTCGTCGTGGCCAGGCCGGCCTCCCCGCGCAGCACCAGCAGCCAGCAGCAGCTGCTGCTCCGTGCACAAGCGCGCACGCGCGCGCGCGGGCCGCCGTCGTGCGCCGCCGCGCCGTCGCGTGGGCCGCCGTGGCCCTGGCCGTGCACCCCCTCTCTCCGACGAACCTTCCCTGACGGCCACCGTCCTTCGGGACGCGCCGTCGAGGCGATTCGTGCGTTTTGAACGACGTCCCGTCGTGACGCGTGCGGGATCGAGTTCGTTTTGGCGCTCCGTCGCAGTGACTTTGCGCACGTTTTTTCCGGAGATCCGACCGTTGGATCGGCGATTTATTTGCTCCGTCGCAATCTCGGTATATCCACCTTCACTCATGTCAATTTTCGTCCGTTAATTTTATCGTTTGATATATGAAAACCGGCCACCAAGTTGACCGTTTAAATTGTATTGAATTTGGACAGTTTCGCGGGGCCAACTTCGTCAGCTTGTATCTCCTCCACCGCAGCTCCGTTTGGCGTGCTACCAGTTCCGGTGCGAAGCTGGTATAACCCTCTTGCTACCCCTCCAGTTTCGTTTCATTGTGAGCTTGTTTGATTGGTTGAATTCGACGCCAAAGTTGGTCGTCCGAATTCGTAATTTCTAACTTGTAAAATTCTATTTTTGAACACGGGACTCCAGATTTTATTTCTGACACCACCATTAGACTTGTAGCGTCGTTCTGGCATGTTTTCATATAAAATTTGTTAGATTTGGAGAACGTGGGCCCGGGCACGTTTTTCGGTGCAAAGCGGGTCCCACTTTCTGGGTCAACGGGACTTTTTGACGCCGACTCATCGGAATCCAATTCTGGATATACCGTTCAGTTCGTATCGTCATTCTGGACTCGTTGACATATAATTTGCTAGGTTTTGGTGGACATTGGATCGGGCACGCATTTCGGTGCAAGTCAGATACCAATATCCGGGTCAACAGGCCATTTTGAGATCGGCTCATCGAAATCCAATTTCGGATATACCGTTGAGTTCGTATCATCATTCTGGACTCGTTGACAGGTACTTTGCTGAGTTTTGAGAACTTTGGCTCCGGCACGCATTTCCGTGCAAACCGGAATTCCAAGTTCTGGTCAACGGACCAAATTGAGATCGGGTCAACGGAATCCAATTCTGGAGATACCGTTGGGTTCGTATCGTCATTCTGGTTACGTGGACATATAATTTGTTATATTTTATAGACTTATTTTCTTGCACATTTTTCGGTGCAAAACGGCTCCGACACGGACACCGTTTTGATCCGAAATTACCTTTTTGCCCTTGTGTTCAAATTGGACCGTTGGGTAGGCTATCCTAGCTAATTTGACCATTCTGGACACGTTGGCAATGTTCATTTCATCGTCCGACAATGTTTGTTGATAGTTTCTCTGAGTTTAGCCTTTTTATAATTAATTAATAATTAATTCATATAATGTTCGTATTTCGGGATTAGTACAACGAAACTGAGATCATCCAATTCCAGTGATCTCACATCGCTAAAATTGACAAGTTGGATACGTGGATCACTATAATAAGATTATCAACCTTACCGATAATCTCCTTATCTCGATTTGCGTGTCGTAAGTTTCGACGTACAAATAACGAAGTACACTTTATATTAGACTAGAATTGACCCTGTTTGACCAGAGTTGACCAGTTGACCCAAAGTCAACTGTAAGTCAACACTTGACCTAGTTTGACTAGATTATTGATCGGAGTTGACCTAGAGTTAATTTGACTAGAAGAACCTAGGATAAAATAGATTGTTTGTGGATTCATTTATTACAACTTGAACACCTTGTAACCTGTGTTGCTTTAAATAGGACTCTGTGGCTTCAGTGGGACCCCCCTATACTTATCAGCTGTTCAGGTTATCAGGCGAGTACATTCTCTGATCATTTCATATCCTGCTTAGAATTATTTTCTGCAGTAGATTACTTTACTTGTACTGTCACGATGGTCACACGGATTGGTACTATATGGATCCTTTCTTGAGATGTTATCCTTAGGGAGCATAGGGTACTTTATGTTCTGTGCGTTTCACTTACATGGCGTATCACTATGCTTTTTGGTTCTTTTGATTACTTGTGACATGTACCCTCATGATCACAGAGTCTCTTGAATCCTACACTGTTGGGTAACCCCCAGAATCTCTATTTATGGGACATCCATGTATCCCCCTTCGGGGGCCGTGCATGGAATCATATAACATAACCTGGCTGGATCCTTGTGTATTGATTGGGGGTACGGGAGAGTAGAAGTGGATATGTGAATAATACACCAGTAGTATCTTCATTGAATCATTCCGTAGTGTCTTCACAGAATCATCCCAGGCCATTTACATGTTCATATTGTACTCTGACTCACTAGTCACTGTTAGTTCTCTGTGTATAGTAGATATTTCTATTACAGTTCTCTCTCTGTTTACATACTGCTTTCTTTCAGTACCTGTATCTTACTTTACTGTATGATTATATGCCATATTGATCTCTTGGGTTCAATTCATCTTCAGGATGACAATCACTCGTTCTCAGGCAGCGGGTCCTAGTGCAGTTCCAGAGAGGTCAGATCAGGGAGGTCCTCCACCTCCGGCTACGGGACTGACAGTCGAGAGTGCAGTAGCATCAGTTCCTGCCCTTCAGGCAGGAGTAGCAGCGGCAGTTCCCGGAGGTCTTCCACCTCCAGCTGGGGGAGCTGCAGTTCAGGGAGCAGCCACATCAGTTCCTGCCCTACCGGCGGGAGCACCGGCAGCGACGGTTTCAGGAGGTCTTCCACCTCCAGCAGCGAGACCGTCTATGGTCATTCCAGACATTCTTCCACCGCTGCCTCAGCTACCGGCAGACACCCAGGGGATGATGGCCCTCCTGTAGCAGATGTTGCAGACGCAGCAGCGCCAGACAGAGGTGTTGAGACAGACGATGGAGAACTCGCACCAGTTAGCTATAGCAGCAGTGGAGAGAGGTGCACCGGCTACAGTTGAGGGAGCACCAGCACAGCAGCAGGGCCAGGGGTGGCCCGGTACACATCTCGACTTCAGGAAGATGAACCCGCGAGATTTTAAGGGTACCGAGGGTATCCTATACGCGGACGACTGGCTAGAGGATGTCCAGCGGAGTCTGGAGTTGGCAGAGGTTCCGAGAGCTCTGTGGGTGACTTCTGCAGCGAGCCAATTCTTCGACATAGCGCTGACGTGGTACCGCACGGATCCGCGTGCGTCAGTGAGGGGATTGTCTTGGGAGGACTTCAGGAAACTCTTTAAGGAGAAGTTCTACCCGGACGTAGCCGTGTCAGCTTTAGAGGGGCAGTTTGCCAGTCTGGAGCAGGGGAGCTCGTCGGTCGACGAGTACGCAGCAGAGTTTTTTCGCCTGAGCAGGTTTGCACCAAGTTTGGTTCAGAATGAGGGGTGCAAGGCCCGAAAGTTCAGGAGGGGTCTCATTCACGCAGTGCGCACTCGCACATCCGGGCGACGAGATGCTACCTTTGAGCAGATTCTGATGGAGGCTCAGATTGATGAGGAGGACTTCGGCCTCAAGCCGAAGAGGGGCAGTGATGTCTTGGGAGCCAATTCGAGTGCGGGGCCAGCGAAGCGTCCACATTTCCAGCAGAGGTAATTCCAGCAGCAGCAGCCTCAGTTGCAGTTTCAGCAGGCACCGGCGCGTGCCCAGCAGCACCAGGGACAGGGCCGGAGGCAGGATGTCCAGTGTACCTTCTGCAAGAAGATGGGGCACACCCGGGAGGCTTGCAGGATGAAGCTGGGAGTCTGTTTATTCTGTGGAGCTCCAGACCACCAGGTGAGGGACTGTGCTGTCCGTGCAGCTAGCCAGACAGGCCAGGGCAGAGTTCAGCAGGCTAGAGGAGGCCAGCAGGGGCATGCTTTCACCATGGCAGTTGAGCCCACTCAGGCAGTAGTAGAGCAGAGTGCAGGTTCCTATCTTTCTATCTCGTTTCCGCATTTGCTTCCTTATTAACTGTTTGAAATTCGATTCCATCTGTTCCTTGTCTGTTTGATGAAAGTTGTTCTTGTGGTGTGATTTTTTTTCTGAGATAAGTCGTATGGGCTAGGTCGCCTCGATTATGAGATTTTAGAATCCTCTAGAGTCATGCTAGCAGGCATAGTGAGGACATATAGTCGGATTATGGTCGTATTTCTCGGGTGTGGGAATTTAAGGTTTTCGCTGCCAAGCATGCGGCAATGCGAAAATTTTAAATACCATGATTCTAGAGGTATGTACCGTAGTTGAGGACTCTGTGATTATCGTAGCCTTGCTCACTGGCATGACGGAGATTCTGAGTATCATGATTATTGGACAGACGCATATGATTATCAAATTGCATGAAATTTTTGTGTTGCTTCGTTTTAAGTTTTTGAATGATTCTTTTTAAGGTGGATAGACTTAAATTTGTGAGAAATTTTAAAATTTTATAAATTTAGTCATTTAATTCCTGCTTTGATTTTGAGTTTTTTTTTTTTAAAAAACAAATTTGCCATGACTTGTGAATTTGAGATTTTACTATTGTTTGGTTTTAATTTCGAGGACGAAATTTTTTAAGGTGGATAGATTTGTCACCCCCAGTTTCTAGAAACAGGGGTATTTTTGTCATTTTCTACTTTTGAAATTATTTTGGAATTATTTATTTATTTATGGCATTATTTTGGGGATATTTGAATCGGGTTCGAATTTCAATTCATTCCGACTTGTTTTGACTTATTTCGGGGACCCGGGGTATTTTGACCTTAGCGGGCCCATACACTAGCTAGCCATGGCCCACATGTTAGAAATTTTGGTTAGAGACTAGACTATTATTTTAGTTAATATTTAGTTAGAGATTAGTGGTTTCGGTTTGACTAAACTACCCCCGGTTTAACCCTTTTCCTATTTTTAGCCATTTAATTCATAGGAGGGCAAACTTGTAATTACCAAAAGGGGGGAAATAGGACAAAGGTGGCCGGCCATAGGATAGGGATAGGGAGGAGAGAGAAATCACTTTTCCATTTCATTCCAATCCACTTTTTCTCCTTCTTCTCCAAAGGCTCCATCCACTTTTGAAGCTTCCATTGATTTTCCTCCTCCAACCAAGGTGATTCCTTCTCCAAACCTATTTCTTTTCTCATGTAGATCATGTAGGAAACTCTTTATGATGATTCCCATGGTGGTGCCCTCATTTGAGACCATTTTTGTGTCCTTTGGACATTTCTAGGAGTGTCCACTTGTAGGTTTGTGTCCCAATAGAAAAACCCCCTTTTTGACCCATGGATAATGTTTGAATGTTGTTTTTATGTAGTTCTTATATATATTCCAGATTTTGCATGTTGTAGAGTGGGTTCATTTGAGTATCTTAATGTATCATATTCTTCCTATGTGTATTGGTATATATATATAGTATTATATATATATCATTCTATATATATATATATATATATATATATATATATATATATATATATATATATATATATATATATATATATATATATATATATAGATGGTGACTTTTATGTGTTGTGGAGTGTTTGTGGTGCTTGGGGATGAGTGTGCCAGGTTCGGCCACAGCTAGTGTAGGAGAGGAATGGTTGGGTTCATGCCTATTGGTTATATATATCTAGTATTATATATATATATATATATATATATATATATATATATATATATATATATATATATATATATATATATATATATATATATATATATATTGATATATATAAATATATATATATATATATATATATATATATATATATATATATATATATATATATATATATATATTGATATATATATATATATATTGATATATATATGTGGTTATATATGGAAGTATATATATATAGATGGTTGTGGTTGTGTGTTGTTTGTGAGGGGAGAGGGCTGCCAGGAAACCTGATTGCTGCCCCTTTTCACAGCCTAAAATAGCCCCCCCCCCCCTGCCACCATTTAGCTCCTATACATCCCCCTCTTATAGCCTTAAACACAAGCCTATTAAACCACCACAAATCAGTCCAATAAAACCCAATGTGCAGCCCACATTTCAGCCCTTAAACCCATTCAATTCAGTCCAGTTTTCTACATACTTGGCTGTCCCTTATTGCCCCAACATCAGCCCCTAAAACACCCTATAAAACAGTCCCTTACATCACATATATGGCAGCCCTATATTGCCTCTTATCAGTCCATGATTTCAGCCTATACTTAGCCCATGTATCAGCCCCTCAAACACCATACAAAGCCCCACAAATCAGTCCTAACTATGTCCATTTCAGCCCAACCACACACCAAAAATCTGTCCCCTTTCACTTCCAAATCAGTCCACAAGAAGGCTTGTGTGTGGGTGTGTTATGTGAGATATTGTGTGTAAGGAAGCCTAGTGTGTAGTGATGCCTATAGGTTAGTCTAGTGTCTAAACCTATTAGGAACTTATAGAGAAGTCTATGAGGGGGAGAGGTGTATTGTGAGTGTTGTGTATGAGTGGTGGGTTGAGTGTGGTATAGAATAGGGTAAATTCATGATATGATAATATAGGTAATAAGGTAAACCTATATCCCGTATCCTAACATGACCTAGATAACTAGGATACCCTAATTTCTTGGTAGGTAAGCCTTAGATAGGTTGATATCTAGCTACCCTAAGGAGCCTAGGCTAGTTCCATGGGTATTTGCAAGGTTTCATTGGTTTTGGCAAGGTATCGGGATTTACCTTAGAAGGGTAAATCCTAGTTTTGTCTAGAAATAGGATACTTGTGTTAGAAGCCTAAGATGGTGTTAGAACTTGATCTCCGTGGTTGGTAATGATCAAATATGGTACTCTAAGACTAGTTTTGACGTCGGTTGACCGTTTTGACCAAAAGTCAACAAAAGTCAACCGGAGGTCAAACTTAGCCTTAAAGCGACCCGATTTGACCGAAACCAACCCAGAGTTGACCAGTTGACTGAAAGTCAACAGTTGGTCAACATTAGACCAGTTTGACCTAGAGTTGACCATAGTTGACCAGAGTTGACCAGGGTTGACCAGAGTTGACTTTTTAACCAAAAGTCAATGTAAGTCAACCGTTGATCCCGATTGACCTAGTTTGACTTGGAATGACTTCCAGTGACCTACTATGACCTAGTATGAACCAGTATGGCCTAGTATGACTCAGTTAGACCTAGATTGACCTAGTTTTGACTTAGACTTGCATTCATGGCTTGTATTAGTTTCTTTTTCAGTATTTAGTCCTGTTTGACTCATAGTATCTTGTCCTAGGTCTGTGATTGCTCTGAGTATCTATTCACCTATCAGCTCAGGACCACAGGCGAGTACATTCACTGATAGTTTTCATTGTCTTGATATCTGCTATATCCGATTCAGTTGTAGTGTTATACTCGATTTCCAGTCACGGCAGTACACGGACTAGTATATGTTGGATCATGACATGGGATGTTGTTCCTAGAGTTTCATGGTATATTGATACATGTTCTGTCTTGTTTCAGTGTATTGGAATAGACACCGATTTCAAAAAGGGACTTGCTACCCTCTTATGGAATCCCGTGTCATAACGTGTCATGTCCAGATCCATTGTACTATTCGGGGATGGAGGAGTTATTAGTGGTTGTGTGATCAATTTCCACATGGTTCTATGGTACTCATGGTTCATAGCTATACCCTCACCTCACGACGGGTAAAGCCTTACCCTATACGGTTCATAGCTTTCCATGGTGACCAGCCTTATCGTTTCTATTGTATTCATGGTTCATAGCCGGTCAGATGGAAAGCCTTTCCCAAGCCGATCACATGACGCACTAATAATTCAAGGCACTTTTTATATTTATTATCTTAGGGTGACTAAGTTCTGTTCGGGTGAAGGGTTACAACCCCGGTCCTTGTTTGGTTTAAGGGTTGTAACTCGGCTTCCGAATAGTTCCCAAGTCATCCTATATATTCATATACATTATCGTCCTTTACAGTATTCACATCATGATATATATTTCCAGTTGATTTTGTCTTATATTTTATTATACTGTCTCTTATAGCTTTTGTCAATTCACATGGAACTGCTGTTAGTGTTTGTACTTGCTTATTTTCCTGACAGGATACCGTTGACAAATTTTACAGATGATTTAGAGGGTGATTGCCCGACTTTCTACGGGATAGAGTCTGATGGACTTGACTTAGACAGGGGCTTAGTGGTAGAGCCTCTTGACTTCGCCCACCCGGAGTAGCCTAGTTAGTTAGGTTTGCCTGGCCTGCGAGCCAGCAGTTTATTTCAGTTGTAGCATCTTATACTTACTTACTATTCTGAGACTCTGGATTTTGTGTTAGCTGTGACTTGTGGATATTTTCTGGACTCGTTCTTGCTTATTCTATCATATCTCTTTTTCATGCTTTCTACCTTAGTTTTGATTATGTGATTGAGACAGTATTGCTTTATTCCTCCGTTCGGAGTGTATATACTGTACGGGTACATTTATCTGTTTAGTCATAGTATTTACAGACCCTATATACAGCGTTCTACTGCCGATTCTGCGGCGTAGGCTGGACGTAACCACGTGCTCCTGCCCCTCTTCAGGGTGCGGGTCGTGACAGGTTAAATTTAAGCCTCTAACTTAACCAATCTAACAAGTGAGATTAGTCTAAACTTACTAACTTAATTAGTGGAATTTGTGGGCCATGACTAACTAATCTTGGGGTCCCATCTAGAGTCTAAGCTACCCGGGTCACTAACACAAGTCAGAACGAAACGAAACTCAAACCGGAATAAACAAATCTCGTAAAATCAATATTAAAATATAAAAATTCCCAAAATATTAAAATATAAAAATAACCAAAATTAAAATACATCAATTTAAATATTATTAAAATAATCTAAAATTCACTAATAAATCAAGAACATGATTTAAACCTATTATTAAATCACTACCAAAATACAGTCAATTAGCGACGGCATAAATCCGTCGCTAAACAGTCGCTAACGCGGTTAGCGACCGATCCCTGACGGCTTTTGGACATTTTTTCCGTCGGCAATCAGCTCGTCGCTAATACAGTGCCGTCGCTAAGCAGTCGTCGGAGCGACGGTTTAGCGACGGCGTTTCGTCATCTTTATACAAAGCCTTAACGACGGATTTGCGGCGGATTATCGTCGATTGTTAGTTTAAAGTACTATAACTCTGTTAGAAAATAGCGACGGATATTCCGTCGGTTACCCGTCGTAACTGTGTATCAGAGAGTATCATTCGGTCGCTATTCCGTCGCAAATTGTCGCTAAACTACGACGGATGAGCGACGAATTACCGACGGATTATCCGTCGCCTAGGTTCTGTAAATTGTCAAACATTTCCAGAACCTTCGCGACGGACTATCCGTCGGTAATCCGCCGTAACCTCGTATCAGAATGTATCATTTCGTTGCTATTCCGTCGAAATACGGTCGGTAATTTTGACGATTTACCGACGGATTATCGACGGCGAATCCGTCGCCAAGGTTCTGGAAATGTATCACATTTCCAGAACCTTGGCGACGGATAATTAGTCGATAGTACGTCGCAAATCCGTCGACCTGACGACGGATTAGCGACGGCTAAGCCGTCGCCAAGGTTCTGGAAATGTATCACATTTCCAGAACCTTGGCGACGGATAATTAGTCGATAGTAGGTCGCAAAGCCGTCGACTTTGTCGACTGACTACCGACGGATAATCCGTCGCCAAAGTTCTGGAAATGTGATACATTTCCAGAACCTTGGCGACGGATTATCCGTCGATAGGCAGCCGCTATTCCGTCGAACTGTCGACTGCTTGTCGACGGATAATCCGTCGCCATTGTTCTGATAATGAATCCCATTTCCAGAACCTTGGCGACGGATTATCCGTCGGTAGTAAGTAGCAAAACAGTCGCTACCTGGAAACAGTTATGAAACTCCAGTTAGCGACGGATAATCCGTCACTAGTCAGTCGGAAACTGGAATTACCCGTCGCTAATCAGTCACGAGTCCGTCGCTAACTGAGACATTTTTGAAAAAAAAATGCAGGGCTTTTCCAGTTCACACATAAACCCAATATGCACATACACAAATATAATGCACACCAATATCCCAAAAATATCACAAATATTCTAAATTTCCACAATATTCCAAAATATCCCAAAAATTTCCACAAATATCCCAAAAATATCACAAATATTCCAATTCTTCAACATTTTCACAAATACTACAAAATTATCACAAATATTCCAAATTTTCTTATACAATTTTTCAAGGTTGGGGTGGTGATAATCCCTGGTGCGACCGCTGAATATAGCGCTCCGCCTCGTACGGCGGCAAGCTCTCGAGGACATTGGGCGGTAGTTGGCGTAGCTGCTCTGGCGTCATTAAATCAAGGAGTGCCGTCATACTCGGAGGCGGTACCAGAGGGGCAGCAGGGTTGAAAGAAAGACGACCAGCAGAAGACGGACCGGCACCAGGAGAAGACGGACCCGCACCAGTAGAAGACGAAGGCGGAATGATCCTGGCAACTTGTTCCTTCAAGGACATCACCACCTCCTGCAGCTGCGAAATCTGCGACCTAACATCTTCGTTTCCCGAGGCCGCAGGAGGAGGCGGTGGCGGTGGCGGTGGCATTCTCTGCGTTGCCATGTGCAACGGTCCTAGGGAGCCGACTCCGTACAGGTGCCCTTTCTTAAAGCCGCCGACGGTATCTACGAACAAGTCGTTGCGAGCGGCCAAAGAAGTGGGCGTCCGCGTCCGGGCGGACGTCGATTCACCGACATCCTCGGTCTCAGTTAACTCAGCCCGACTAAGGGCCTCGCGATACTTAGCCTACAATTCAAGGTTATAACCTAGGCTGTCAAAGATACGTATCGTGTACTGATTAACTTGATTACACTATTGTGTATCATAAGATATATATTCCCTAGGAAATTTGATCACAAACTAATACAACACTTCATATATGGATAAATTAACACACTGAGCAATAATAAAAGCTTTGTAAAGCAGTAAGTGATAAATTCACCATAAATTTGATAATAGAGCAAAAAACTAAAACATTAGTATTACTTTTTGGTTATTAGTACTACATGATTGTATTATTCATGAGTTTAAAAACATTAAGAACTTGATTCTTAATAACCATTTTTTTAGATAAATGATGGGATTGATTCTTAACAACCATGAGTATGTTGATGTTCAAATAATGTTTTTCATGCAGATTCAATATTTCACTAAGCTAAGTGTGAATCCTAAGTTTACCTAAGTTATAGTCCGAATACTTTTAATTCTAACGTAAATCTCATAAAAATAAGTACTTACATCAGTATTCTTGGCCCTATCGTCGACGAAGTTCCCGTCCTTCCGTCTCTTGTGCGTATGCTGGAACACGTCGTGCATGGTGACCGATTCTGGATCCCTTCCCTCCTTCACCGCCCGTTGGACCTGCGCGCATACAAAATTTCCGTAGAACTTAATTAACTCCGTATATTAATAATACAAAATTCGATATTAACTCCGTATATTAATAATACAAAATCTCACCAGATCTGCAAGCGTCGCTGCATGGGACCTTGATCCCCCCGTATGAAGCCCCGCGGCCTGTCGGTTCGCCTTCGCCTTCTCTGATTTCTCCTTGTACGCAGGAGTATTCATCTGTTCTAAGAGCTGCTCATAATAGTCCCGCCGGAGCCAATTCGGACACGTATGCGCCGCTTTCAGGTCATGAATCATATCGCGTATCTTCTTCGACGCGACAGTTTTGTAGGTCCTGCGGATCGCGTCCTCACGATGGGGGGGCCACCAGAACGTCGTCTAACATAAAAATTCAATATCACGGTCTTTAAAAATGGTTGATTAAAGATTAACTAATAATTAACTAAAAGATATAGATATATACCCTCAACTCGTCGAGCCAGACGTACTTCAAGTTTGGAGGCACCGACGAAAAGTTGAGGTAGCCACCATGGAAGTTAGCCCTGATAATCTCTCCAAGAACCCTGGCGACATTATACGGAAAAAAACCTACAAAGAAGAAACGACTGGATTATTAACTTCAATAAATGAAAGAAATTTAATAAATTATCTTAAATTTACTTACGAGGTCCCCGCGGGCCATAGCTCTCGTCGGAACTCGCCTCTCGGCCTCTCTGGTAGCGTCGGAGGATCCGCGGCTCCGCGCATGTACTCCCCAGTAACCGGATGTAACCGACAATGGGGGTACTCTGAGGCCCACGGTGCAGAGGGATCCACTGGTGGATCCGCTGGTGAGTCCGACGATCGCGGATCGCGATCGGATCCGCTAGCAGATCTAGTCTCCTGCCTCGATGAAGTTGTCGATCGACGGTGGGATGCGTCTGTGCCCGGTGTACTCTCCGGGTCGGCCTCGGTGGATGGGGACACATCCCGGGAAGTTGGAATGCGACCACGACCACGACCAGCACCACCGCCAGCACCAGCACCACGACCAGCACCAGCACCAGCACCACGACCAGCACCAGCACCACGACCAGCACCAGGACCACGAGAACGGCCCCGGCCAGCCATCATGACCTGTAAATAGAACACATAAACATAATTAACAATATAAAAGTGTAAATGAATATAAAATTCTAAACTAAAATATACATACCACCAGCAGGAAGACGAGTGCCGCCGCGAAGAAGACTAGGAGTGCCATCTGCAATAAGTAAATAATCGAATGAAAAAAACATGAATTCACGTAATTGCTTTTATGAGGTCAAACTTATAAGGAGTCTTCGTACACATCCATGGTGGCAAACTTATAAGGAGTTTTTAATATACAACAATATTAAAAACCTAATCATCGTCTTCGTTCTCATCCTCGGCCTCGTCTTCATCATCATCCTCATCCTCATCCTCATCCTCATCCTTATCGTCGATTTCATCTGTATCCTCATCCCCATCAAATTCGTCTTCTTCTTCTTCTTCTTCTTCTTCTTCTTCTTCTTCTGCCTCAATATTTGGGACAAGATGCCTCTTTCTCCCATGGTTGACAGCTAAGTCTTGTGTATCAACCTCTTTCTCCCCTCTATTTTCCTCAACAATATCTTCAACATCTATTGTATCCGAGTGTTGTCCCAAGTATTGGGACTTTTCGATCTGGTCCTCTTGGTATGCTAGGTCTCCAACGTTGAATGTATTTCTAGATTTAATCTTGCATACCGCCCACCAGTCAAATCGATCTCTACGACGCCTTGGGTAGCTTGTATAGTAGACTTAAACAGCCTGACTTGCTATCGCAAATGTATCGGACCCTGTATACCTCCTGCGATAATTTATATCGACGAATCCAAATTGTTTATCGATTCTCCAACCGATATTTGGTGTCGTATCGAACCACTCACATTTGAACATCACAATATGCATATCATAAGGGCCAGTATATTGTAAATCTACAATATCCCGAAGCACTCCATAATAGTCGAAATCCGGTTCGTCGTCATAGATGGTGCCTCTTATGCAAACACCGGAATCCTTGGTACTGATGCCATCATTGATAAATCCGACATTTATAGCATTTTTAGTTGCCTTAAACCTGAAGCCATTAACGACATAGCCTGGCCAAGTCTTTGTTTGCTTCTTCGGTCCCATTGCCAGATAACGAACACACTCATTAGTGAGTGTTGTTTCAGGCAATAAAACCTGTAAACAAAAATTTATAATTTAAATGTTTTAGATTATATATTTCTAATCTCAGTTACTTAGGTATTTTATAAGAATATATAAAATCTCAGTTACTTACGTATTTGCGAAACCATGACGGAAATGTACAATCAACCTCTCTTTGAAGTCCCTCATCGGTAATATCGGGTGTCCTCATTTTGACTTCCTCTCTAAATACACTATTAGAGAAAAAAAATATATAATTAAAGTTACTTCAACAAAATCGAGATTATAACGAGTGCAAGTGTACTAACTTACTTCTCCAAATCTCTCACTTCTTGTATGTCACAGTTTAACAAGACATATCGGTGAGCGGCATCATACTCGTCGTCATTCAACCACCGTTTTTTACTAGCCCCAACAGGCTTGCCCCTTACATTGAATATACCTCCATCCTCAACGTCCTCGTCATTCCTTTGAGGTCTATTTCGATTTGTCTTAACATGAGTATCGAAATAAATGGAGCAGAAGTTTGACACCTCTTCGATAAGATATGCTTCGCATATCGAAGCCTCTATATGAGCCTTGTTGCCAACTTTCTTCTTCAGATGGTGTAGGTATCTAGAGAGACAAATTATCTTGAGAATTAAGAATGAATTTTAAAACCCACTGAAATTCAACTTAAATTATATCAATTTTTATGTACCTTTCAAATGGGTACATCCATCGGTAATGAACAGATGCACCGACACGGGCTTCGTATGCTAGATGAATCGGTAGATGCTCCATGCTGTCGAAGAAGCCAGGAGGAAATATTTTCTCCAACTTGCAAATTGTTAAGATAATCTTCTCCTCAAGTTCAACCATGTGTTGCACAGTCAACTTAGTTGAACAAATATCCCTAAAGAATATTGATAGTTCGGCCAACGGAACCCATACAGCAGAAGGCAACAACTCTTTCAAAGCAATGGGCAGTAATCTTTCCATAAACACGTGGCAGTCATGACTCTTCATTCCCGTTAGCTTGCGTTCATTGAGATCAACGCATCTAGACAAATTCGATACATAGCCGTCGGGAAATCTTAAAGTAGATACCCACTTGCAGATTATTAATCTATCTTCCTTGCTCAATGTGTATTGTGCTATCGGCTTAGTTATTTGTCCACCAGCTCCCCTTTGTATCAAGTTCAGATAAGGACGCTTGCATATCTCGACAATGTCTTGTCTTGCTTTTGGATTGTCCTTCGTCTTTCCTTTAATATCCATGACGGTATTGAAGACATTATCGAACACATTCTTTTCGATATGCATAACATCAAGATTATGCCTTATAAGATTATCTTTCCAATAGGGCAAGTCCCAGAAGATACTCCGTTTGGTCCAGTTATGGGTTCGTCCGAAACCATCGACACGATTGTTCGATGGATCTTCCATTACAGTAGGCAAGTCCTTTACATCTTCCCAAATATCGTTTCCCGACAATCTGGCAGGCGGATGAGAAAATTCTTGTTTTCCAGCTCTGAACGCGTCCTTGTTCTTTCTCCAAGGATGACTCGCGGGCAGAAATTGACGATGACAATCAAAGAAAGAAGTTTTTCCTCCATGCTTAAGGCGGAACGCCTGACTATTTTGCATGCATATCGGACAAGACATGGTGCCGTGAGTACTCCATCCCGACAGCATACCGTATGCGAGAAAATCATTGATTGTCCACATCAGTGAAGCTCTCATCTGAAAGTTCTGTTTCCTGGAAATATCATAGGTATCGACGCCGATCTCCCACAGCTGTTTCAGCTCATCCACCAACGGCTGTAAATATATATCAATATTCTTCGTCGAATTTTTGGGACCCGGTATGATAGCTGTCAAGAACATATAAGGAGTCTTCATACACATCCATGGTGGCAGATTGTAAGGTGTCAGAATGACCGGCCAGCAGGAGTATTGAGATCCCGACTGCCCGAAAGGGGCGAAGCCATCAGAACATAGCCCCATACGTACATTTCTAGGCTCTGCAGCAAAATCTGGATGACGAAAATCGAAATATTTCCACGCCTCTCCATCCGAAGGATGTGACAATTCTCCATCGTCCTTTGTGCGTTCTAAGTTGTGCCACGTCATGTGTTCTGCTGTATTCTGAGACATATACATCCGCATTACAGAAGCTGCAACTTTCTATATCCTCATTCTCCTTGTAGTACAACATGCATCCGTTGCGACAACAATCTATCTTCTTGTACCCCAGTCCCAGTTGTCGGACCATCATCTTCGACTTGTAGAAGTTATTTGGAAGCTCTTTTGATTCCTTCGGTAACACCTCCTTGATTAGTTGTGTAATCCGATCATAGCAAGTTTGTGCCAAGTTAAAATCGGACTTTATGTTCAACAACCGCATCGTCACTGACAGTACGGAATGTGTCTCACAACCAAGATATAGAGGAGTTTCAGCATCCTGAAACATATCATAGAACTCCTTCGCCTCGGGATTAGGATCCTCCGGATCAAAATTAGGCCCTGCCGCGTCGTACACCATATCTCGTGCAAGGTTCTGCATGTCTCCATAATCAATAGAGCATTCCTCGTCTTCGACGACAAAATTTGTTGCAGCATTATCATCAAAAGCATAAGTAGCAGCATTCGCAACCTGTCTTTCCGCATATAGTTCACCTTGCGATGACCACAGGTCGTAATCACGTACGAAACCCTTACGGGTCAAATGATCTCTTACACTCGCCACTTCTTCGTAACGTCTATTGCGACAATTACGACATGGACACTTGATTTTGTTACCGTCCATATACTGAGCTTTGCTCATGGCATACTTAAGAAACACTTCCACGCCTGCCTGAAAATCGTCACTCACACCTATTCTGCTCTCGTGTTGTCATTTGTACATCCATGTACGATCGACAAAGTAACGATTCATGCTCGATTTGATGTGAATATCTGTATCGTAAGACAAACTAAACATAAGAATTAATAGCCCGATACCGATACTCATATCGTAAGAAAAACTAAACTTGTGGATAACACGCTAGGCCTACGACGAGGCTACTTAGTATCACAATCTAACATAATTAGTATATAATCATGTAATTGGTGGATCCGCTAACTAGTAAGCCGGATGTACTTAATATCAGAGAGTATCAGATTAGTATCAGTATATAGGTTAGGTAGACCGTATCAAACGCATATCGGAATAGTAGGCCGAGTAGGAGGCCGAGATAGTCGAATGAGAAGAAGGGAAGAAAGGAGGAGCAGATGGGTCCAGAGCCATGGTGGAGGAGGAGAAGTAACATGAGAGCAGTTTCCGTCGTAACATCTTCTGGCTCTGCTGGCAACTGAAGTCCAGATGCTACAAAGGACGATCCTTCGCTGAAATCGACTACAACACCCATCAATTCAAGTTCATTCCTATATGAGTATATTCCAATGCCATAGAGGAAGGTCAACAAACTGATGGCTTCTATGGCATTGGAATCTACTCATATAGGAATGAACTTGAACTGATGGGTGTTGTAGTCGATTTCAGCGAAGGATCGTCCTTTGTAGCATCTGGACTTCAGTTGCCAGCAGAGCCAGAAGATGTTACGACGGAAACTGCTCTCATGTTACTTCTCCTCCTCCACCATGGCTCTGGACCCATCTGCTCCTCCTTTCTTCCCTTCTTCTCATTCGACTATCTCGGCCTCCTACTCGGCCAACTATTCCGATACCGATACTTTGAACCTTGATCTTAACCCAAACCGATATACTGATGATACTAATCCGCTACGCCCGATACTAAGTATATACGGTCGATACCGATAGCGATAGTCCGATACCGATAGCGACAGTCCGATACCGATAGTTCGATCGATACCGATAGTCCGATACCGATAGTTCGATCGATACCGATAGTTCGATACCGATAGCGATCGTCCGATACCGATAGGGATCGTCCGATACCGATAGGGAAATCAATTCCTTGTCATTTTCTTTCCTTTGGAAAACTTTAATTCCCATTAATTTTCCTTTCCAATGTTCGGCAATGCCTAGGCCAAAGTCACATCTTGGTCAACCATGGTCAACTACACTAGTCAAACTAGGTCAAATTTAGCCCAAACAAGTCTAATAAGTCTCACTAGGCCTAACCAAGCCTATTCTAGCAAGCACACATCAATCCCAAGGCTATACAAGCCAACACATCACGCCATCACATTCATGCAAATATTTATTATATATAAGAGAAAGGAAGCTAGCATGTAAGCTATCTGTGTGTGTGAACAAAGAGGTGTACATGGAAGGGAATAGACTAGCTAAGTTATAAGTAACATGCATCTACATCCTACAATTATCTATATACATCATGGAAATCATTTAGAGAGGGTTACATGGCATAGTGGTTCACATATATGAAATCTAAATTTAACTAGCATTTAATAACAAGGTTAAGGGTTAACATTTACATATTAAAGTTCATTCAACAATGTAAACATGTTAACAATGTACTAGTTTTCTGGAATTGAGGGGTGTGAGTGTAATGTGAAGTGTGTGAGCTGAATGGTGAATACTGGAAGCAGTGAACATTGACATGCTCTGATACATGAGTATCAGAGTGCACAGAACATATGAAAATGAATGCAAGGCATGAAGATTTAGTGAAGAATGCAGTGTTTATGCAATGTATGCAGGGCAATGTGTGAATTTGAAGCCATAGCCATAGCATCATGTCGACCAGTCACTTAAGGATGTTTTAAGTGAATATTTTACTTAAAACAATATTTAAACTCATTCCTTCCAGTAGACCTTAGGTAGCCATAATTTTCTTGAGACAACAAGATAAACTATAAATCAAAACCACTCAGGCCAAAAATGCTAAAAGCATAATCTTCTAGAAACAAAAGTTGAAAGCAAACCCATCTAAATGCTTAACTGATGTTAGAGTGAGTCCGCCCTATCTTTTAACATTAAATGTACCAATCAAAAATTGAGGTTTCAATCTACAGCTGAGTGTTTGGCAGGCAACTTCGCAGGGTACCCAATACTCTGTTTTCCAGATAAATTTTAAGCAACGAAGCGAAACCTTAAATGTTTCATGCATACCCTACAGCAGCAGAAGGGCACTCATGTAATTAAGATCAACAGATTTTAGACAACTTGTTATAAAAAATAAGCAAGTTCTCATCCTACTAGACTAATATTAAGTTCAGAAAATGATCCAAGAAAACCACTCACAAAGATGGTCAGCTCATGGAGAGTTTTTAAATGTCGTCTATCATCAAAAGGAACGCCTAGAATCATTCCAGAACTATGTTGATACATCACTCTCCTGGTACGGATTAACCAATAACAATGCCAAATATTTTTCCAAAACAAAAGGTATTTACTATCATAAGGTGGAGAAACTTACACGAGTCTATCCTTCCAACCTCATTATCAGTAATGTTAAAATATATTCAACAAAAGTACGACATGGGTATGGTAGAAACTTAGAGACAAATGATATAATTGTCACAAGATACACTACTTAAATAACCTGAAAAATAAGATGCTATGGCTTAATTATGAATATAGGATAATAGGACACAGATTTAGTGAAGAATGCAGTGTTTAAATAACATAAATTTAGCCGTTAGTTATGAATTTGAAGTTCAGAAAAATAGGGAAGAACTCTCTGATACTACACGTATCAGACAGATTATAGACACATTGAATTAATCAATAAATACAAGAATTTAGCACAATTTAAAGTTTGGCAATTAATAAAGCATGTGTACACGTGTCTTATGTGTCCTCACGTGTCCAGGAAACATGACACAGGCATGTCCAGAGTGGACACGACTCGTATATCAGAACACGATTCTGACTGAACGTGCCCCCCCCCCTCCCGCGATCCCCACTCCACCATCCCCATCCCCTGTACACCACCGGCCCCCCTCTCCCCCCTACACCACCGGCCCCCCTCTGCCCCCTCCCTGCGGCCTCCCCCAACCCCTGGCCCCCTCCGTCCCCTACCCCCGGGGCCTCCATCTGCCGCCCCATCCCCCCCTCCCCCCCCCCCCCCGCGGCCTCCATCCGCCCCACCCCCTTTCCCCCGCGGTGTCCTACCACAGCCGACGCCGCCCCCCACAGTCGAGCACCGCGCAAGCGCGCGGTGGAGAGAGAGAGAGAGAGAGAGAGAGAGAGAGAGAGAGAGGGGGAGAGGGGATTACCTGGGAGAGAGAGAAGATCCGTCGAGAGAGAGCACCGCGGGAGAGAGAGAGAGAGAGGGAATAAATTTTGGGGGGAATGAAAAATTCCCCCCGTCGTTTCAATTTAAGTCTGGAACCTAACTTTTGCGACCGACTAGCGACGGATATAGTCGGTCGCTAGTACGTCGCTTAGTTTTATAGTTACCGACGGGATATCCGTCGCTATGTAGTCGAAATAAATCCCGCCATTTCTCTCAACAATTCCTGCCATATAGTCGACAGTATAGCGACGGAAAATTTTCCGTCGCTATGTTCCAATTATGTTCCCGACTCTTTAGCGATGGATTACCGAACTTTTCTCACCATTAAAAAAAATAAAAAAAAATATTTTTTCTGGTCGTTATACTGTCGGTAATCCGCCGCTAATCGGTCGCTAAAGACGACCGAATAAATCTGTCGCTAATTATCCGTCGCTAATTGACTGTATTTTGGTAGTAAATAATCAATTTTATAAAAGTTCAAAATTATCCTCATTTTAGAAAAGTGGTAGTTACAGGTATTTTCTGGGACTTGTCGGATATTACCGGAGGTTCATAGAGAACTTTGCAAGGATCGCAGAGCCGATCACCCATTTAATTCGCAAGGAGCAAGAGTTCATTTGGTCATAGGAGTGTCAAGCGACGTTCGATGAGCTGAAGAAGCGCCTGACTACAACACCCATTCTTACTATACCTTCTGGATTTGGAGGATTTGTGATATACCGTGATGCGTTCGAAAAAGGACTGGGTTGTGTACTGATACGTAATGGAAAGGTTGTATCCTATGCCTCTAGACAACTGAGGACCCATGAAAAAAGAACTATCCAACTCATGATTTGGAGCTTGTTGCGATAATTTTTGCTCTGAAGTTTTGGAGGCACTATCTTTATGGAGAACATATGGAGATTCACTGACCATAAGAGCCTAAAGTATGTCTTCACTCAGCAGGACTAGAATTGATAAAGGAATTTGAGATTGAGTTGCAATACTACCCAAGGAAGGCTAATGTAGAAGATGATGATTTGAGTAGAAGGCCTATGGCATATTTATTGACGACCCATCCTCATCTGTTGCATGATTTGGAGGAGTTAGGCATAGAGGTGATTCTGATAGAACTGGGGATCCCCAGGACGGCAGATTTGTGTACATATAGATCAATAAAACAGAATAGGTTTAACACGTGATATAACCCTTCAATGACAAAAATTAGAGGTCATGAATTATACCTGAAGAGATGAGAAGTAGATGATATTTTTCAGCAACCTCGATCAGTCAGCGACCTCAAGATCTTTTGTTATATTTTTTCCTCGGGTTGAACGTCGTGTGCGTAATGATCTCCCTATATTTTCTTCTTCTTGGCTTACCTCTCTATCTCTCCTTACGTGAATAACGAGTTTAGAGAAAGCTGCTCTCTTTTTTATCCATATGACGGCCAGGGTATATATATATATATATATATATATATATATATATATATATATATATATATATATATATATACAACATGGACAATGAGAAGAAATTATGGTTTAGTCTCCTAACGGATCTAGGTATCCCGTGTTCAACCCGAACACACAACCGAGGTCCATTAACAATAGCTCGGTATACTAAAGCGTTATTATTATACTACTTTTCTAATCCCAAATTACGTCTATGGGCTCCTTCTTATTATATGTTTGTTTATCTCTCCATGTCAAGATATATTAAAATAAGTTACGGACAACTTTATTGATTGACATCTTTTATCCTTAAGTAGTACCACTCAATTTTATTTGTCATGTCGGATATAATCCATCTGTAGGATTTACATGACAATCCTTCTAATCTCCTAAAGTGGACATCATTAAACCGATGTACTGGGACATAGATTTTTTTTATAATCAACAACACATCATACACACAATGCCATTACCCAATTCATAGAGTTTGTTGACCCATAATGAATCTCACTCTTTTATGAGTCAAAGTAATGTACGCTGCATATATATGTCTTTTATTATATCTGGATTAAGAGCATAAGCATCAATAATAACTGAGGTATTTTTTCTCTTATATAATGAGTACAAAGTGAACAACCTCAAGTGCAATCAAATACCCAAACTCATATTCCCTTTTCCTTTTTCTCCCACACAATTTACTCTTCCTCTTGCAACCTATTTCTCTTTTGAACATCATTATTGGTGGTTTCGAACCAATTATAGGGATTTGAAAGTTCTAGAAATCATAATAGTTGGTTTGGGACGACAAAAGACTGATAGGATTCTGATAGTCATAACACTGCCGGAATTATGACAGTCCTAGCACAAAGAGATATATATATAACTCTATGTCCTAGGTATGGCAGGATTCTGGTAGTCCTAACAGCAGTCAAAACTGTCATAATCCTAGCAGACATATTAGGACTATTAGAATCCTGACAGTCCTATGACAGAGAGTTATATATAACTCTTTATCCTAGAATTGTTAGGATTATGAGATTCCTAACTATTGTTACGAATGCCAAAATTTTGGTAGTCCTAGGTCAGAGTTGTGATAACCCCTAACATTTTTTTCAAGAATATTTTGGATATTAAAATCATATTTTTTTTTACAAAATGTCATAGTCTTTGTCCCATTGTGTGTTGCCCCCAATAATTTTCTAGTTATATGAGCATGGTTAATAGGTTAACAAAGAAAGATAATCCAAAGGAGAAGACTTGAGACCAAAGTCTTCTAGATCTTGACTTGAATAATGTCACACTTCTCCTTGGTAAATTTGCGACAAGTTTTGTAGCCTAATGTAAAGGAAAAAAGATAATTTGCACTTAATGTAAGATCTTTTAACTGTTTCCATTGAAATCAATAATTTAAGTTGATAAAAAATGGAAGCTACAATATTATAACACCATGAGTAACAAATATTATAATAACAGACGTACTTTCATGTAAAAATGGACAGTGAAAATTTCAATTTATTGGCAACTTATTGGTTATTGGACCTTTCCTAAGAAATGGGAATTTTGAATTTGAAGCTCAAGGGGAAAAAATTGAGAAGTCTTTCAATCTCAAATATGTTATGATTTGGATAAACCAAAATATAGATGCCATTATCCATACCCACAACAACCTCTATTACATCCCTTCTTATATATGTTATGAATGAGAAAAGCTACGCACACATTTTCGACTAGCAATTTTTTCTCTTTCTCTCTCACTTT
This sequence comes from Iris pallida, assembly GCA_029216955.1. Taxonomy (NCBI): domain Eukaryota; kingdom Viridiplantae; phylum Streptophyta; class Magnoliopsida; order Asparagales; family Iridaceae; genus Iris; species Iris pallida. The sequence continues at coordinate 12,120,942 of JANAVB010044216.1, read as the reverse complement.
ACAACACGTTATCAGCACCATTACTTCAGGAGCTCCACATTACTGATTTAACAATAAAACAAGGAGAAAGTGCGACCCCCTAAACAAGATCTGCAACCGGCTCTTGGTACCGCCTCCAATATATTTTATTGTTTATCCTCCAATTAAGGTCAGTAACTTTTTTTCTCCTTCCTCGATTTGATTCTATGTTTTGACGTTGAGAGAAATAGTCACAACCTCAATTTTATCGTTGATCGTCTATTTTCTGGATATACCTACATAATGCAAATCCTAACGCGAATTTTTTAAAATACATTCGATAGAACTTTTCTCGATATGAGAGTCAGTTTTTATAGTATTGCTTTTGTTGGCTCTTGGGATTGTGGTCATATGGCCAGATTCAGAAAATACTAATGGGATAAATATTTTTTATGTATATTTCTTGGGTGTATGTTATACTATAATTAAAGAGTGTTATTGCGGTCAACATTATTATATATACTGTGTAATCCATGATATATGGTTACTTAAGAAAAATAAAGAAGTATCGTTTATTCTCTTTAAAGATTTTTCTCGATAAGTTTATGATTTATATAATTTCATATTCAATTCTATGTGAGATCTATCGCATGGATGCAAATACGTATTAAAACTGATGAACTTGTTATAAATAACTGGTTATCAAATTTTGTTTCATGTATTTGGTACTGGAGTTCGATCTACATTTCTGAATGTGCATCTCATTCACATCAAATTTGTTTCCTACATTTGCTACTAGTGTTTAATCTTCATGTGTTAATGTGAGTCACACGGGAATAGGTGTTGTGAACAACTTGATACATACCTTTACTATACATAGAATTTGTTTCTTATCAGCTCCTTTTTGACATTACATCAAATGTTGATTTGAATGAGGTTTTGATGGACACGCATTTTAGTGTCGGCTTGATCCTATAACTTCATTTTCTCTAATTTCTTGTAGCATTACAACTTAATGTACAAGATCCTCGAGCAGATTTTTAGAATTATGGTAAAAATTATATTGTTGCTAAAGTTAAATTTATTAAATACTTAGAGATGTTGTCACTTTGTGATAATCTGATTAGTAACATGTGGCTGATTTTAAATGGTTCAAGGAAAGACATAGTATATTGTTAATATTTGGATTTATTATGGGATGATCTAGATTGAAATTTGCATGTGAAAACTGTGATATATGGGAATTTAAAAATATGATCATTGTCACTTTGGTATCTAAAAATGTGGACATACTAAGAAAAAAAAGGATGGCATTTGAGATGGTTGTAGGAACGAAATTGTAAAGCAAAATACTCTAGAGGATGGGTGAATAGAGTAGGAAGCAGAATATTACTAATTAAAAACTTGTTAGCAGTTAGATCACAGAAATAATAATAATCACAAAGTAATAACTGTAAAGAAAAGAGTGATCAGAAGGCAAACGCAAACACAAAGATTTATACTGGTTTTCCTCTTGTGAGGACTAGTCCAGTCGGAAGAACTCTAGCTTCCAGTTGAATCCACTATTGGAAAATCCCGCAAGTTTTCATACGAAGTCCTTGCAACTTTTACAGATGCGAGCTTTGATACGAAGAACTCGACCAACTTCAGTTTTGAAGAGTCTTTCTTCAATCAAGCCTCTGATTACAATTTTTCTAAAATCTTCTAGACCGCACCGTACCGACAAATTAACTAGAGAATTGTAACTGGCTTGGGATTTAAAAATGGAAACTTTTTAGAACTCTTTGGAAGAAACGTAAGCTTTAGAAGAGAGAAGATGAAAGTGAATTGGTATGTTAAAATGATCAGAATTCCTCTCTATTTATAGTTTTTCTAAAGACAGAACTCTGACAGAAACAGAACTCTTTGTAACCAACCGCAACTGAATGGAGACCAAGTTCAAAATCCAACGTTCACATAACGTTTATCTTGGCCGAACTCTGGCCGAACTCTGTCAGGGTTTGGTCAGGTTTATTTTGTGAAAATTATTTTTGGCTTTTTTGAAAATCCTTCAGAAGCTTTTTGTAAAAGTAGATGTTTTTCAAAAACATAGGTCATTTTAAAAAGATAGGTCAGTTTTGAAAAATGATTTCGGATAGCCTATTTGCCAGTACGACTTGGTGTACAATGTATTCCTAGACTCAATAAAAGAAAATTATATTGCGTAAGAAAATATAGTCTTGAGTGGCAAACAACTTCGGTTTTGGACTGAGTAGATATCCAATCTTGATCAGTGTCCAAAACGTCTTTAGTAAACATCTAAATTGTTCCACAATATTGAGACAGTTTGATCAATTATTAAAATCAGATTTGACCATGACCAATGGGCCAACAATCTCCCCCATTTTGATAATTGACAAACCTTGACCGATATAACATCTTTGGTCTTTATCAATTCAAAATAGTACCGAGATATAAAATGAAAAATTGTTCATAACCTGTATTCATGAAGATGTTAGATCTTATTTCTCCTCCGTTGTCACTTAGCAAAATAATTGCAAAGAAAAAGCTCTCCCGCAATAAATACATAAGTAACAATCAGTAAAGAAACACAAAAAAATAAATTCATTCAACACACAGACAGATAATAAGATAAACAGATAATAAACATCACAGGCATTTTATATGGAAGCATAAATAAAGATAATGCTATAATAAAGTCTGAACTGAATAAAATGCTAAATTGAATAATATGCTAGACTGAATAATAAAAACATGTCCATCAAAAGTCATAAATCATATCCAAATAACTAAAAAGAGTACTGATACTATCTTGGAATGTCGAAGTATTTCCAAGTAAACAAAAGACAAAATCATCAGTCTCAAAAGTATAACATCTCAAAAGTCATCCTCGTCATCATCATCATCTGCTGCAGTACCAGCATGTCCAGATGGACCAGCGCCAAATATGCCAGCCCCAGAGGTATGTGGAGTAGCACCAGAAGTACGATACCAATCGTAAGCGTTCCCTGGCTGGAACAGAGAGTGGACCGCCTCATCATCAATGCGGTAACCAGATACAGAAGGGTCTCTAGGAAGAGAGCTAGCAGAGTGACCCGTCTGTACAAATCTGAGATCGGCAAAGGAGTTGGCAATAGCCTGGAACCGAGTCACGTCACGGAACTCATGTTCCCTAGAAGTGTCAACAATGAATGTCTGCAGATCCGATAGATGCTCATGAATACCCTCAAAGGTCATAGGGTAAGAATGAGGAGGAATATGTGCAGTAGGAGCAGGTGCAGTAGATGGAGGAGCAGTGGCAATGCTGCGACGAAAAAGCTTGAGGAACTTGGGATCAGGGTCCAGAGCACAAGTGGATAAGTCTATGTCAAAACGCTAAAAGATGCGTGGAATAAGCATCGCATAAGAAAGGTTGCACTCTCGTCCGCGACATCTACCCATCATCTGAATGATAGTCTTAGGGGCAGAAAAAGGAATCCCCTTAAGAATGTGATATAGGGCAGAAAGTTCTAGGGCAAGTGACATCATCTTTTGAAGTGGATTTGGGAAGTAGAGTGGAATAGATGATGCGATGTAACTCGTAGTTAAACAAGTTCAAGTTATTGGCCTTGAACTTTCCAGGACGAGCACGTGCGGGTGCACAAAGCTCATTCTTGAAACTAACAAGAGTCGTGCCCTCGGGAAAATCGAAGTCAGTGATGTCATCGAGCGGGGCACCTTCGTTTGGAAGACCAATGATTTCCGCTAGCAAAGCATCATTGAACTCGATATCTATCCCACCAATACGAGTTCTTGCGGTAAAAGTGTCTAACACGAAGTTACAATAGAACAATCTAATGGCATTAGTAGATATAGGAAATTGCAAGGTAACAAAATGGTGTAACCTAATGCCTCAAAGTAGGGATGGTTTTCAGAAAATACAGTCCACTTAATCGGAGATCCGGTGCATATAGTGCGCATAGCAAAATCGGCATACCAAAGCAATGCTTGGTCATGAGTTTTGAAGTAAAACTCATCCGATACTCCGTCATCTAATTAGACCAGGAAAAACGTGTTCGGATCAGAAGATGATGCCTCTTCACTGGCATGGATCTTCTTCCTCTTGAAAAGATTGAATCCCTTAGGTATTCTTTTCCAAAACTAGAAACCCTAAAAATTTAAAAGTGGAGGAGAGAAGAAATTATACCTTCTGAGAATCAAGTATGCTGTAGAGGACGCGATTCTCCGTACGAATCCAAATTTTGGATGGAAATCTCCACATGGATTGGAAGGTATAGAGTGGAGAAAAACTAGGGTTTGGGGTGTTTCGTCTGCTGCTGTTTGATGAGGAAGATGGGTTTAGAAGTGAAGAAGAGGAGGTGGCCTCGGGTTCTGTTTAAAATACATACAGCACCAAACGAACTCTGGCCGAATTCGGACCGAACTTGGGCCGAATTCGCCTAGGGTTCTTTTGGGTTTTAAAAAAAAATTATGGGCTATGTCCTTTTCATCAACTCATTTCAAATATTTAATTCAAAGTATAGTAATTTTAAATTTCAAATAATATAATTAATATTATTTTATAAATTAATATTCTTTACTCAGCATCTGTTTCAGATTAGCTGTAGGAGTACTGTCCCAGCTAACGGAGGTTCACCGGGGAACCCTTAAATACCGCTTCGCTTCGACCGTAGTCGTGGTGACAAACAGACTCTTTTTAGGCTTGTCTCGAAAACAATTATTGAGTATTGAATAAATTAATTAATAAAATAAAATTAATTAATATTATTAATATCTATTTTAATTTTTGACGTAAATAATTGAAACGATCTTCCGCTAGAGGTTTTGTGAGTATGTCAGCCAATTGATTCTGTGTGTCTATGTATACAAGGTTTATATCTCCATTTTGTTGATGATCTCTAAGAAAATGATGTCGAATCTCGATATACTTAGTACGAGAGTGACATACTGGATTCTTAGTCAAATTAATAGAACTAGTGTTATCACAGAAAATGGATATGTGTGTGAAATGCAATCTATAGTCTTCTAAAGTTTGCTTTATCCACAAAATTTGTGCACAACAACGTCCTGCAACGATATACTCAGCCTCAGTTGTTGATAATGCGACAGAATTTTGTTTTTTGCTAAACCAAGAGACTAGGGTTTTTCCTAGGAAACGACATGTACCGCTGGTACTTTTTCTATCTACTTTGCATCCGGCAAAATCAGCATCAGAATAACCGGTTAGGTCAAATGACGTAGTTTTGGGATACCATAAGCCGACAGAAGAAGTGCCTTTAAAGTATCGGAAGATACGCTTATCTGCGCACAGATGTGATTCCTTAAGATTAGCTTAAAAATGTGCATACAAGCAAACACTAAACATAATATCTGGTCGACTAGCAGTTAAATACAGTAAGCTACCCATCATACCTCGATACTTACGTACGTCGACGGGTTTGCCTTGTTCATCAATATCAAGCTTGGTTGAAGTCGCCATTGGAGTGCTAAGTGGTTTGACTGCTTCCAGGTCGAACTTCTTTAATAGATCTTTTGTGTACTTTGCTTGATTTATGAACGTTCCATTATTGGTTTGTTTGATTTGCAGTTCGAGAAAGAATTTCAGCTCTCCCATCATGCTCATCTCAAACTCATTCTGCATACACTTTAAAAAAATTTGACAAAGAGATTCATCAGTAGATCCAAAAATTATATCATCTACATAGACTTGAATTAAAAGAATATTGTTATTCAAAGATTTTATAAACGATGTAGTGTCAACCTTTCCCTTTGAAAAACCGTTGTCAAGTAGAAAAGAGCTTAGATGATCGTACCAAGCACGAGAGGCTTATTTTAAATCGTATAAGGCTTTCTTCAACTTGAAAACATAATCAAGATTTTTAAAATCAGTAAAACCTGGAGGTTGAGCTACATAAACTTCTTCTTTTATAAAACCATTCAAAAATGCGTGTTTAACATCCATTTGAAATAACTTGAATTATGAAAACATGCTGTAACACCCAGTTTTCCAGATGAGGGTAATTTTGAAATTTTATAATTATAATTATTAATTATTGATATTTGATTCATATTATGATTTTTAGTGATTTTCAATAATTTTTAAACTATTTAAAATCTGCCTTAAGTCATGACTTATGATTTTGATGTGCTGCCAGTGAAACCTGAGAGACTGCCTGACCTAGAGCCTAACCATGTCATTAGGGTGACTTAATTATCATTTTTAGTCTAGGGGTAATTTGGTCATTTGACTTATTTGAATTATTTGGTGATTTGTTGAATTGGTGAATTCTAGTTGACCATGACTTGTTGAGACCTAGTGAACTAGCCTAGAAGCTAACCCTAGCCATGGTGACCTTAGTCTAACTTGAGTTAACCTATTTTAGTCATTAGAGAATAGTTTTAGAATGAGGGGATTTGGTTTAGTGAATTTAAGTCATGGCTTGTGATTTCATGAAATGACTTATGACTTAATGATTTGATTGATCATGACTTAAGCCCATGGGCCATTTAGTGAACCCTAACCCTAATTTTTGAGCTTATGACCAGCCACTAGGGCTCCCCTCCTATAAATAATCTCCTCCTTGAGTTCTTGCCTCTTTTATTTTTATTCCAACACTTGGAGAAAAGAAAGGTATTTTTTCCCCTTCCAAAAATTCCCATTTTATTCATTTGATCTCCTTTTTCATCCTAGTCTTTTGCATTGGGTTCTAATTTAAGTTTATGGATTGTTGGTGGAGAGTTATTTCAGTTTGGGATCAATTTGGAGCTTTTCCATACAAATTGCACCTATAGGTAAAACTCTTTAAATTGAATTATTATTGTAATTTCTTTGCATGATGGTTTAGGAATAGGTGTCCCCTAGCTACTGTAGAAATTTTGTGTCATTTGCTTTAGGTTTTGTGTCCGTATCGGACACGTATCGAACCTATAAGCTAGGTGTTCGACGAAATGCCCGAACCGATTCGATTTGCAATTTTTGCAAATGTATTTAAATAGAATCCTAGATCTAGGATTTTCTTATTGATTTCTGAGTTTTCTTCCTGATTTTAGAGTCGTATCGTGTCCACACGAGGACACGAACACGCTGCCCGTGTACTGTGCACTGTGTCCTGCATCACGAGGTCTATTTCTCCCGACACAGGATATGTGGACACACCAAATTTTGTGTGAGTATTGGGGCAGTGACTTCCACTATGCTCCCAAAATTTGGGAGTATCTCGTTTTGTGTGCGAGGAGAAATCCTCCCCGTACTGGTCGCACGGGACACTCGCGAGCTGTCGATTTCGCGCTGGAACGCGTCTGATACGCGTTTGGCACGGACACGACACGTGTCTTGGACACGGTGCAGGGGCATACACGTATAGCCCTATATGTGGCGAACACGTGGGCACGAGCACGAGTCGTGTCGTGCCCTGTGTCGCACGCTGGACATGCGTACATGCGTGCACGATGCAGCGCACTGTCCTATGCGTCTGTGAGTGTCTGAGTGGTTTGGACACGCTCGTGTCCACTTGGTGGGACACGAACAAGTGTCACGACACGTGCACATGTTTGTTATGATTTACCAACCTTTATTTCTTCATGTTATCATGTTTTTGTAAATCAAATCGAAGATTTCCTATGTTCGACTGATACGAGCCCAGTTTTCAATATCCAGGGATTGATTCCCTATTTTTAAACTGTTTTGACAAATTAAATTACTGTGTTTAATACATGTACATGTGTAATTACATTACTGTAATATTATTTGCTGATTGTGTTTGGTTTTTGCATTTCGAAATAGGTTTTCGATATTGAAATGGGCATGTAGACTGCTAGTTTTAGTTTCTCTTCCACTGTTTGAATAATCTGAACCTTCATTCTTTTTTTACTGTTATGATTGATATTTTAAATTGCCACAGTGATTTCTACATATGTATTAGTTACTGCTAAGTGAGATTTGCATGTTAGAATAGGTTGTTGTCTCAAGGATTGGGATTTCGATTATGGAGTGGACTGGGCTTGGAATGGTTTTTAACTGTCACTTGAATTTCACTAAACCTGAGATGGAGAACTACCCCTGAAATGAATCCCAGTTTTCCTGAGAGATTGTGAATGTTCATATACACCCTACAGTTCCTATTCCATTGACACATCACATTACACTGATTTGTATGGACACTCACATGTATACACACACAATAGATGCACACATTACACACATTCACTAATTTTCTGAAATGCCTGAGACTTAATCTCAATTTCCTGAGATTGGTTCATATCCCACACACACAAACTGAGATGTTAAATCTGAGTTTAGTTAGGAAGTTGACCCTGGGGTTTAATGTCAATGTGTTAACTGCTGTTTGATATCACGAACTGTCCTTGCCATATCCCCTGATGTTCACTCTCTCTATTATGCACATTTGTAAAATCCTGAGTTTAGACACACAGTTTAAAACACACTGTTTTTCTCTTTCAGGTTTACACAGATGGGCTGATTTGTTCTTGAGAACACTACACACACACATTGCAATCCTGAGATTCACTCACACATCATTGATTTTATCACACACACAAAAACCAGAGTTGTAGTTCACTGTTTCCTTACAAACACACACACACATCTCCTCAACCCTTCCTGTTACACACACACCACATGGCTCACATTAGCACTGTTAATTGATATTAGGCACTGTCTAAAATCTGAGAAAAACCCCTATCTACAACCCTGTTTTCCTATTGCACACACACACCTAGCACTTGACACATTGAACCCCTTTCACATGTTTCTTGGACCTACACTAGATGCTAACACAAATTGTGTATACATATACATGGATGAATGTATATATATGCTAGTATGTAGGAATGCATGTAGGTAGACAATGATATGAAATATAATGTAGTGTACAATGCATGTGATAGAGTAAGTTAATGAGTGGTGTATATATGCAAGTTATAAATGCAATAGTGAGTATCCTATCTATATAAGCATGGACATATAGAGCTAAATGAATGCATGAATATATGTATAGATGATAATTGAATTGCCCTTTCACTAAGCCACACATGCACATTGCCTATACCTTCACTACACCATACACATACATGTATACCCACACATGCACATGTATCCTCTCTTTATCACTATATGTTAATATATATATTTTGCCTATGGCCTATAGCCTATGGTTTCTAGCTTATGTTTATGGCATGAATGCCCAGTCAATATGCGTAGTTGGCTTGTATAGCCCAGTTTTGATATGTGTTTGCTAGTCTAGGCTTGGTTAGGCCTAGTGAGACTTGACTAGACTAGGATTGACCTAGTTTGACTATTGTAGTTGACTTGGGTCGACCCAGAGTTGACCAAGTTTGACTTGGACCTAGTTTGACCTAAACAGTTGACCAGGTTTGACTTAGAGTTGACTTTGACCTAGATTGGCCTAGAAATCATGTAGATGCATCATAAAAAAAATCATCTGTCTTATTTTTAAACATGTTATAACTTGTTCTATTCTATTTAGGACATTGTGACTCCGGTGCAGACATCTTATATTATACTATTCTTTTCAGAGTAGCAGTCGAGTACATTCTCTGATAGTTCTTCCATTTACTTGTCGTTTACTATATTTCAGTTGTAGCTAGTTCTATCTGATTCTCTGTTTCAAACACGATTTGATATTGTTGGATCCATTTTATGCGACACTCACTTATTTAAGTCTGGCCTCTATTTCTGGAACCACCTACTGGAACCACCTACTGGAACCACCCTGGAATCATTTACTGGAACCATTCGTGTACTGGTTGGACTTATACTATTTTGTGTCGGATTATGGATTCACTCGTACTTGCTGGACGGGAAAATATTGGAATAGGCATGTGAACATACCCAAATACTGGAACCACTCCCTTGGAATTATACTGGAACGATAGCCATCCCACACTTGGTCGAGTGTCCGGTGTGTCGTATTACCTACAGTCGCTCATATGTCGATCCCAATATTTTAAAATACACTGTTAGAGTATAGGCTGGACTCACCCTGGAACCTTTGATCACCAACTGGACTCACCTTATACCGGACTCATCTTGTACTGGAACCACCTGGTATCAGATTCATGTTGTCTGGATTTACTTGGATTTTGCACTTGTTTACATTTACTATCTGGACTTATTATGTTACCTTAGTTCAGCTAGATTTATTACAGTCTTCATTGCCATCATTCTTCTCTTGTTTTAGTTACTTTACTCTCCTTGTATCTTACTGCTTCTCTATGCCACAACCTAAATATAAACTGCCATATTCATCAATAAAACTGTTTATAACTGCTTTATAGTTCTCTGTCATTTACTTGGGATTTCTTGATGAGTTGTACTCGTTCCTGTCCTGACTGGACCTGTTGAAAATTTTACAGATGATTGCCCTGAGGACACATGCACTACGTATTATGGACCAGGAGACGGCTTAGCTTTCTTTGGCACCGACACTCAGGAGTGATCGGAAGTTTAGCTAGTTGTCTTGTTTTAGCTTTCATGCTTTAGAACCGGAGTTGTATATAAGTTGAGTTTATAGTTGAGATTGTCTGAGATTATATTATTTAGTTGTTGGATTTTATTTATGTTATTTAGTCTTAGTTATAATCTTCTGTGTTATCATATCGTGCTTAGACTGTGATTAAGATTATATTATATCTATACTCGTCCTCCATTCGGAGTTAAGATTTTGACAAGTATATTATATAATTGCATGAGTTGTTGATTAGATAGTAACATAGGACAGCGTTCTACCGCCGACACTACGGCGTAGGCTGGGCGTTGTTACGTGCTCGTACCCTCACAGTAGGTACGGGTCATGACACGTTTTTAGTGGTGGCCCATGCAGGTCGAGTTTATGTTGTGGTATTCGAACTAGAGTATCACTACAGCCTGCGATAGGAACTAAGGAATAGGCTTTAGCCGAGAGGTTACTCAATCACAGTTAGGACTACTTGAGAGATTCCTGGATGACCCTTGAGAATCTCATTATGAACTTCGATTTAAAAATCCTTTTTCTCTTGTTTTGATTCACCCTCACTCTTTGATGTTTAAAGGATCTTAGACTATTAACTTCCTTCATCATTATCCTTACTTATATTTTGTCTATCTTATGTTGCTAATTTAGCACCAGTTTTGCAAGCTGATCTTTTCGAGCTTGATCATGACATATTTTATTGGGGGCCGGCACGCACTAACATATTGTCTAATCAGAACCGATGCATGATGGTCTGATCAACCTATTGCACTTTGGTTCGCTTTTCATATATTATTCTACATAGAGGGAGACATAGTTAAATTTGCCCTAGAGTCTCATCCACGACAGCTTTGGCAATTCTCTTTTGAATTATTTCCATCGCCTATGAACCGCGTATTATACTTAATAGCATCGTCTTTGAACTCTTTATTGTTTTGCCTTTCGCATATTTCAGAAAGAAAAGGCACTGTACTTGATAGATCAACCCGAGGTATCATGTTTAGTTTCCCTATCCAAAGGAAGAAATTGACTTATTTCTATATCCTTGCATCATCCCTTAAATTCTAATTCCTTGATCGTGACCAGTCGACCGGGTCATCCTCTGTATCATCCAGTGTTTGGGATCTTATTCAATTGAATTAATTCAATTGTGACATGGATATCAAATCTTGGATACTCGTGCTCAGACTTCAATGGCCTCGTTCTCCATCTTGCCCAAACTTCGATATATCCTGAAATTGATCAACTTAGATCGTGCCGGGACTAAATCCTCTTTTATATATTGTATTATTGAATTTCAATGCTATTGACACTCGTGTCTTAAACTTTCGATTTGATCATCTTGGAATGGTAATCCTTCATAATTAATTCCTAGTTGTCCTTACCAGTTTCATATAGGATGGTAGACAGTCCCTTTACACCTCCTTTTGAGGGAGCTAGGCCACCTGTAGCTCAGCACCAGAGGGGTGGAGCTTTTGCGATGGCGGTCGAGGAGACCGACGCTGTAGTTGATGGGTTAGCAGGTTATCCTTCTCATTCTTCTTCCCCACTTTTCTGTGTGATTCTCTTAGTACCTGCCAGAATATTATTTGTGATTTGCTAGATAGTGTAGCTACCCTGTTCGAGACTGTGAAATCACGACCATTAGGATTGTGTTGTTTCGACTTTGATTGATTGGGGGTTTGACCTAATAGGGGGTACGATCATCTTAATTTCGAGGACAAAATTTTTCTAAGGTGGGTAGGATTGTAACACCCAATTTTCCAGATGAGGGTAATTTTGAATTTTTGTAATTATAATTATTAATTATTGATATTTGATTCACATTATGATTTTTAGTGATTTTTAATAATTTTTAAACTATTTAAAATTTGCCTTAAGTCATGACTTGTGATTTTGATGTGCTGCCAGTGAAACCTGAGAGACTGCCTGACCTAGAGCCTAACCATGTCATTAGGGTGACTTAATTATCATTTTTAGCCTAGGGATAATTTGGTCATTTGACATATTTGAATTATTTGGTGATTTGTTGAATTGGTGAATTCTAGTTGACCATGACTTGTTGAGACCTAGTGAACTAGACTAGAAGCTAACCCTAGCCATGGTGACCTTAGTCTAACTTGAGTTAACCTATTTTAGTCATTAGAGAATAGTTTTAGAATGAGGGGATTTGGTTTAGTGAATTTAAGTCATGGCTTGTGATTTCATGAAATGACTTATGACTTAATGATTTGATTGATCATGACTTAAGCCCATGGGCCATTTAGTGAACCCTAACCCTAATTTTTGAGCTTATGACCAGCCACTAGGGCTCCCCTCCCTATAAATAATCTCCTCCTTGAGTTCTTGCCTCTTTTATTTTCATTCCAACACTTGGAGAAAAGAAAGGTATTTTTCCCCTTCCAAAAATTCCTATTTTATTCATTTGATCTCCTTTTTCATCCTAGTCTTTTGTATTGGATTCTAATTTAAGTTTATGGACTATTAGTGGAGAGATATTTCAGTTTGGGATCAATTTGGAGCATTTGGCCATCAAGAAGAACACCCCCATTTGGAGCTTTTCTATGCAAATTGCACCTATAGGTAAAACCCTTTAAATTGCATTATTATTGAGATTTCTTTGCATGATGGTTTAGGAATAGGTGTCCCCTAGCTACTGTAGAAATTTTGTGTCATTTGCTTTAGGTTTCGTGTCCGTATCGGACACGTATCGAACCTATAGGCTAGGTGTTCGACGAAATGCCCGAACCGATTCGATTTGCAATTTTTGCAAATGTATTTGAATAGAATCCTAGATCTAGGGTTTTCTTATTGATTTTTGAGTTTTCTTCCTGATTTTAGAGTCGAGTCGTGTCCACACGAGGACACGAACACGCTGCCTGTGCACTGTGCACTGTGTCCTGCATCACGGGGTCTATTTCTCCCGACACAGGACACGAAGAAATACCAAATTTTGTGTGAGTATTGGGGCAGTGACTTCCACCATGCTCCCAAAATTTGGGAGCATCTCGTTTTGTGTACGAGGAGAAATCCTCCCCGCACTGGTCGCACGGGATACGCGCGAGCTGTCGATTTCGAGCTGGAACGCGTCTGATACGCGTTTGGCACGGACACGACACGTGTCTTGGACACGGTGCAGGGGCATACACGTGTAGCCCTATATGTGGCGAACACGTGGGCACGAGCACGAGTCGTGTCGTGCCCTGTGTCGTACGCTGGACATGCGTACATGCGTGCACGACGCAGCGCACTGTCCTATGCGTCTGTGAGTGTCTGAGTGGTTTGGACACGCTCGTGTCCACTTGGTGGGACACGAACAAGTGTCACGACATGTGCACATGTTTGTTATGATTTACCAACCTTTATTTCTTCATGTTATCATGTTTTTGTAAATCAAATCGAAGATTTCCTATGTTCGACTGATACGAGCCCAGTTTTCAATATCCTGGGATTGATTTCCTATTTTTAAACTGTTTTGACAAATTAAATTACTGTGTTTAATACATGTACATGTGTAATTACATCACTGTAATATTATTTGCTGATTGTGTTTGGTTTTTGTATTTCGAAATAGGTTTTCGATATTGAAATGGGCATGTAGACTGCTAGTTTCAGTTTCTTTTCCACTGTTTGAATAATCTAAACCTTCATTCTTTTTTTACTATTATGATTGATGTTTTAAATTGCCACAGTGATTTCTACATATGTATTAGTTACTGCTAAGTGAGATTTGCATGTTAGAATAGGTTGTTGTCTCAAGGATTGGGATTTCGATTATGGAGTGGACTGGGCTTGGAATGGTTTTTAACTGTCACTTAAATTTCACTAAACCTGAGATGGAGAACTACCCCTGAATTGAATCCCAGTTTTCCTGAGAGATTGTGAATGTTCATATACACCCTACAGTTTCTATTCCATTGACACATCATATTATACTGATTTGTGTGGACACTCACATGTATACACACACAATAGATGCACACATTACACACATTCACTAATTTTCTGAAATGCCTGAGACTTAATCTCAATTTCCTGAGATTGGTTCATATCCCACATACACAAACTGAGATGTTAAATCTGAGTTTAGTTAGAAAGTTGACCCTGGGGTTTAATGTCAATGTGTTAACTGCTGTTTGATATCACGAACTGTCCTTGCCACATCCCCTGATGTTCACCATCTCTATTATGCACATTTGTAAAATCCTGAGTTTAGACACACAGTTTAAAACACACTATTTTTCTCTTTCAGGTTTACACACATGGGCTGATTTGTTCTTGAGAACACTACACACACACATTGCAATCCTGAGATTCACTCACACATCATTGATTTTATCACACACACAAAAACCTGAGTTGTAGTTCATTGTTTCCTTACAAACACACATACACATCTCCTCAACCCTTCCTGTTACACACACACCACATGGCTCACATTAGCACTGTTAGTTGATATTAGGCACTGTCTAAAATCTGAGAAAAACCCCTATCTACAACCCTGTTTTCCTATTGCACACACACACCTAGCACTTGACACATTGAACCCCTTTCACATGTTCCTTAGACCTACACTAGATGCTAACACAAATTGTGTATACATATGCATGGATGAATGTATATATATGCTAGTATGTAGGAATGCATGTAGGTAGACAATGATATGAAATATAATATAGTGTAAAATGCATATGATAGAGTAAGTTAATGAGTGGTGTATATATGCAAGTTATAAATACAATAGTGAGTATCCTATCTATACAAGCATGGACATATAGAGCTAAATGAATGCAGGAATAAATGTATAGATGATAATTGAATTGCCCTTTCACTAAGCCACAC
Source organism: Iris pallida (assembly GCA_029216955.1). Classification (NCBI taxonomy): domain Eukaryota; kingdom Viridiplantae; phylum Streptophyta; class Magnoliopsida; order Asparagales; family Iridaceae; genus Iris; species Iris pallida. The sequence continues at coordinate 12,105,652 of JANAVB010044216.1, read as the reverse complement.
ATGCACATTGCTTATACCTTCACTACACCATACACATACATGTATACCCACACATGCACATGTATCCTCTCTTTATCACTATATGTTAATATATATATTTTGCCTATGGCCTATAGCCTATGGTTTCTAGCTTATGTTTATGGCATGAATGCCCAGTCAATATGTGTAGTTGGCTTGTATAGCCCAGTTTTGATGTGTGTTTGCTAGTCTAGGCTTGGTTAGGCCTAGTGAGACTTGACTAGACTAGGATTGACCTAGTTTGACTATTATAGTTGACTTGGGTCGACCCAGAGTTGACCAAGTTTGACTTGGACCTAGTTTGACCTAGACAGTTGACCAGGTTTGACTTAGAGTTGACTTTGACCTAGATTGGCCTAGAAATCATGTAGATGCATCATAAAAAAAATTATCTGTCTTATTTTTAAACATGTTATAACCTGTACTGTTCTATTTAGGACATTGTGACTCCGGTGCAGACATCTGATATTACACTACTCTTTTCAGAGTAGCAGGCGAGTACATTCTCTGATAGTTCTTCCATTTACTTGTCGTTTACTATATTTCAGTTGTAGCTAGTTCTATCTGATTCTCTATTTCAAACACGATTTGATATTGCTGGATCCATTTTATGTGACACTCACTTATTTAAGTCTGGCCTCTATTTCTGGAACCACCCTGGAATCATTTACTGGAACCATTCGTCTACTGGTTGGACTTATACTATTTTGTGTCGGATTATGGATTCACTCGTACTTGCTGGGCGGGGAAATATTGGAATAGGCATGTGAACATACCCAAATACTGGAACCACTCCCTTGGAATTATACTGGAACGATAGCCATCCCACACTTGGCCGAGTGTGCGGTGTGCCGTATTACCTACAGCCGTTCACATGTCGATCCTGATATTTTAAAACATACTGTTAGAGTATAGGCTGGACTCACCCTGGAACCTTTGATCACCAACTGGACTCACCTTATACCGGACTCATCTTGTACTGGAACCACCTGGTATCAGATTCATGTTGTCTAGATTTACTTGGGTTTTGCACTTGTTTACATTTACTATCTGGACTTATTATGTTACCTTAGTTCAGCTAGATTTATTACAGTCTTCATTGCCATCATTCTTCTCTTGTTTTAGTTACTTTACTCTCCTTGTATCTTACTGCTTCTCTATGCCATAACCTACATATAAACTGCCATATTCATCAATAAAACTGTTTATAACTGCTTTATAGTTCTCTGTCATTTACTTGGAATTTCTTGATGAGTTGTACTCGTTCCTGTCCTGACTGGACCGGTTAAAAATTTTACAGATGATTGCCTTGAGGACACATGCACTACGTATTATGGACCAGGAGACGGCTTAGCTTCCTTTGGCCCCGACACTCAGGAGTGATCGGGAGTTTAGCTAGTTGTCTTGTTTTAGCTTTCATGCTTTAGAACTGGAGTTGTATATAAGTTGAGTTTGTAGTTGAGATTGTCTGAGATTATATTATTTAGTTGTTGGATTTTATTTATGTTATTTAGTCTTAGTTATAATCTTCTGTGTTATCATATCGTGCTTAGACTGTGATTGAGATTACATTATATCTATACTCGTCCTCCGTTCGGAGTTGAGATTTTGACAAGTACATTATATAATTGCATGAGTTGTTGATTAGATAGTAACCTAGGACAGCGTTCTACCGCCGACACTGCGGCGTAGGCTGGGCGTTGTTACGTGCTCGTACTCTCACAGTGGGTACGGGTCGTGACACATGCAAATGCACATAACATGCGAATGGATTCTAATCTCGCAACTGGGGCATAAGTCTCATCGTAGTCGATACCTTCTTCTTGATTGTATTCTTGAGCTACGAGTCGAGCTTATTACGAGTCACTAAACCATTCTCGTTCAGTTTATTTCGAAATACCCAACGGGTGCCAATGACCGGATGATTAATGGGCTTGGGAACAAGTTCTCAAACTTGATTCCGTTCGAATTAGTTTAATTCCTCTTGTATAGCATCTAACCAAAAATTATCACTACATGCTTCTTCAATATTTTTGGGTTCAATCTGTAAAATAAAAGCAACACAAGAAGCTATATCTTTATTAGAGGAACGAGTACTTACACCCTTGGTAACCTCACCAATTATCAAGTCCTTTGGATTATCTGCCAAGAATCTCATCTCTTTTGGCGTAATCTCAGGATTGCTGATTCTGGCTTCTTTGCTTGAAAGTTCTGCATCTTTGTGTGAAGGTTTTGCCGTAGCTGTACTTGGTGTAATCACGTCTTCATTGTCGTCATCATCTGAATGTTGATTTAGTTCATCAAACTTAACATTAATTGATTCTTCGATGATCATGGTTCTCTTGTTGAAGACTCTGTACCCTTTGCTCTTTGCTGCATAACCTAAAAATATACCTTCATCGGCATTTTCATCAAATTTACTCAAATTGTCTTTAGTATTAAGAATAAAGCATTTACAACCAAAAATCTTGAAATAAGAGACAGTGGGTATTCTATCAAACCATAGTTCATAGGGAGTCTTCTTCGATATAGGTTGAATTAGAACCCTATTGAGAATATAGCACGCTCTATTGACAGCTTCAGCCCAAAAGTATCTAGGTAGACTAAACTGGTTCAACATTACTCTAGCCATTTCAGATAGAGTCCTGTTCTTACATTCCACAACTCCATTTTGTTGTGGAGTCTAGGGCAAGAAAATTCATGCAAATAACCGTGTGTGTCACGGAATTGCTTGAACTCTGCATTCTCAAATTCGCCGCCATGATCACTAAGAATACGAGTAATCATGAAATCTTTTTCATTCTGTACTTTCCTGCAAAAGGTGACGAATTCTGACAAAGCATCATTCTTGCGTGCAAGAAAATATTGTAACTCCCCAGTCCCAATATACGTAGGACTAGGAAATACGTACATGCCAGCTGTATGCATACGCAGACTACTCCAATATATGGAATCTACGTGTACACACATAAGCTGTAATAAAAGAGCTCCAGCTCATAACAATATAACATGGTCGCAGGCAGTATCTATATCTCATCCATAATGATAAATAAGAGAAATAACAAACCAAATGTCTCAACTCAAAATAAAGAAAAATATCTGTCGGACGGAAACAAATCCACTACCGAGCTACTGAAAAGAAATCAACTGAAATGAATATGAAAAAGAGTATCAACTACATAAGTCCATCAACTAAGAATAGAATCAAATAGGCTCCGAAGATGAGACCTCCTCAGCTGCAAATGGAGACTCTAGTCCAGAACCGTACTCCTCAGGATACTGCTCGTCGTCTATACTTGGAGAGATCACCAGGTCCTCAGAGGGACATAACAAGATACAGGAAGAACATGCTAATATGAACTGTCAGAATAATAATAATAATATGCAAGACTCTCCTAGACACCAATATGTAAAGGGAATTCTAACCATCTATTGTGCAATTTAGAGGACAACTTTCATGCGCATGGGTGGGATTTTAGGCTATGTGTACGTAACTGGCATCCAGTCATCTGTATCCGGCCGTAACGTCCAAAACGTCAGAGGGTATCTACAATAAATCGCCACAGTTTCATCCGGAGACTGTGGTTTACCTGTTTGGATTCCCATACGCACTAGCGACTGTCCTCCCCTAATATTTCCCATACTGTTCAAGTCATGTCCATGGCTCGTCCAATTTTGTAACTGCTTGAGTCTCTAAAACCCTAGTCATAGCAGTTACGATCATCTATCCGTCACACGACTTCTTACATAAAGATGGCCAGTCAATATGCAAGCCGTGCCCCTAGCAACATGTCTCAAATTGTGTAATGTAAATGTCATGGCCAATGGAGATATAAGAATATCCCACAATAGTAGGTTGGTCCACTATAACTAAGTCGACATGCAGCAAATAAAAATAAAACAAAGAAACGACTAATAAAGTCGCTTGCACCCAAGTGTGGCTTGGACGCACAGTTTATAAAAATATGAAACAAAGTAAATAAATGCTAAAAATAAATAATATGACAGAAAATATAGTAAGGTATTCTTGCCTGGTGGTTGGAAGGTGTTTTGACGACGCCCAGTAGGTGAAATCGGTAAGTGAGAAGAAGCTACAAGAGTGGAACCTTCGCAAACGTTTCCGGATGCTGAAACAAACATCAAAAACATTCTCCGTGTAAAAGATATACCTAGAAAACGCCTGTCAGAAAGTCCAATTCCGGAACAGGGGCAAAATCGTAATTTTGGATCAAAACGATGTTCGCCGTTGGACCCACTTTGCACCGAAATACGTGCAAGAACCTACGGTCTCTAAAGTCATCAAACTACATTTCTACGGATTTGTTTTGATGAGACGAACCCAACGGTATGTCCAATTTTGGATTCCGATGAGCTGTGCACAAAATCGCCCGTTTGAGTGGGTCGCGGGCTCGCCAATTTGGCGTTCCGATCAACTTTCTCAGAATCGGACCAAACTTGGCATGCAGGACCAAAAAAATATTTTGAGTCCAATGGCGCAAGTTTTGTCACGGTTTGACGAGTGTGCACAAAGTAATTAGAAAATTTCGAAAATGGTCGATACTGCGTTCTTCGACGGATACGGGTCAAATTCGTCGCGCACACGCGACCAATTCAAATTCCGTCAAAGCCCACACGTCCACAAAGTCGATACGCACCTTTCGATGCTTACAGTTCATGACCATGTCGCCCGGATTGGCGGAACGCACGTCGTGTCGACCATTTCTCTAATTTTTAAAAACAGAATTTCCAAGTTTTCTCAAATTTCACGCATCGATTTCTCGATGCATAGTCTATCAATTCATAATCTACAAAAAGGCCTGGGAATTCCTATATGTTGTCTTCGAGTTTGTGTAATTAGATTATGAAAAATCGATTTGGGTGGGCAGATAAATGCCCTTCAATGTGGGTGAAAAACTGTTCAAACAGAACCTTAGTTGTAGCAATTTTTCGAAAACTTTGGCAGAGTTTTTACTACGGCCAGACTACCGTTTACTGAAACTAGTCGAGGGAATTAGTAGAGGGTCATATAGCCTTTGCATAGGACTTTACGAAATTGAAAACGCTAACGTGTGTAGGAAGAAAAGAGGTGCCGAAGTAGGATACCTGGGTTGTTACTGCTGTTACGGCTGTTACTGCTGTCCCGCGTGGTTTCCGTCGTTCAGGCGGCTTCGGCGGTGGCACACGTGCGTGTAGGTGATCGTGGAAGAGGCGAGGAAGGTGCGCGTGAGGTCAAGGTCGCGTGGAGTTGAACTGGAATAAATCTCAAAAGTTTTCGATGAAAACATCCTTTCCGAACAATGTTTATATATAGGTATAGTTTTGAATTAAATTCCAAGAATTTAATCCGGATTTAGATAGGATTTAGGCTTAAACCGGTGGAGAATCAAACTAGGATTGCACAGAAAAAATTCAAAAAGATTTGGTTAAGGATTTGGTTGTATTCAAATCCAAAATTTAAAAAAAAAAACTAACTGTTATCAAAAGGGGGGGCTCTGGAAGGGAAAGCTACAGTGCCGTGGGGGCACTGTTCACGTTTTGTTTTGCTTTTTTTTTTTACTTTACTTTAACGCAAAGGCTGATGGCTTATGCAAATAAGGGTGCTGTGGTCGGTCCTTGGGGCCGACCACCACTGTTCTTTTCTTTTCTTTTTTTTCTTTTTTTTATACATATATATATATATATATATATATATATATATATATATATATATATATATATATATATATATATATATATATATATATAGATTACTAAATGCCCAAAGTAGCCTAAAATATGTCAAAAAATATTTTAAAAATATATAAAAATATCTACATTTACTAACTATATTTGATATATGCTTATATGCATATATCTACATATCTAAAATATGAGTCAGCATATAAAAATTATTTCTATTAAAACATTTAATACATTTCTATATTAATATTAATCATAAACATTCTAGTATAAAAATATTAAAATAATTTTTAAAAAGATTATAGGCATATATTATATACCAAGGAAAAATTTGTATTTATTATATAAGAAATATCCTTTATATTAATTCAATAAAAATCTTTAACCAAATAATCTCTAACCCTCATAATATATACATAAATGAATATCTCGCAAATATTTGTAGGATGGAAATTTTCATGTAAAAATCTATCATTAATATTATAAAAAATAAAAACACAAATAAATTTACATTTCATAAAAAAATAGTAAAATTCAATTTAAGCCAAAAATAATAATAATAAAAATTCACAAAAATTGGGGGTTTTACAAATATACCCATGTGTATCTAGAAAAATCATCTACAATGACAAATGCATATAACTTACCACATAGACTAGCAATTCTACTTGGTCCAAATAAGTCCATATGCAACAATTGTAGAGGTCTAGTGGTACTTACAGCGTTCATAGATTTAAAGGCGGATCGGATAGCTTTGTTCTTTTCACATTCGCTACCTACATACCGTGTCCTTCTTGAAAGATATGTCCAGTAAGCCGCGTACCAACTTCTTTGTAGATAGTTTTGAAATTGTATCCATGTTTGCATGACCGAGTCTCATATGCCATAGTTGACTTTCAATGCTTTTGGCCATCAAATATCTACCTGCTTTGTTAGCATCTTCTAACAGATAGAAAACATATATGTTGTCTTCCCTGATACTTCAAAGATAGTACTATCAGTTGAACTATCAACTATAGTACATTTGTCTTTGACGAAGTTAACATCATAACCGTGATCAGCTAAATGGCTTATGCTGAGCAGATTATGTTTTAACTCGGTAACTAGACAAATATCTTTAATCACAGGATAGGGAGCCTTACCAATGTCACCGATACCGATTATGTACCCACTTAAATTATTATCGAAGGAGACGTATCCTTCTTTATTCTTCTTCGACAATATTGTGAATAATGAAGCATCACCGGTCATGTGCCATGAGCAACCGCTGTCGAAGATCCATTTGCTTCTATCATGTGAAGGGCGTTCCACCTACAAAAAAATTTGTAGATGAAACTCTTGGTACACATTTCTTGTAGGGTCCTGACTGGTTAGTTTTTGGTATCCATGCATAAATATTTAAATCTACTAATTTTCTAATTTTACATGCAGAGGATATATGACCAATGAGGCCACAATAATGACATTTTGCATGTTGAGTGTTGAAAGTTGTGTGAGGTACATGATTGGTAAGTTTTGGTTTTCTAGTATAGAAGAATGCATGCCTATTGGTCTTCTTGGGCATAGATTTGGTATGGTTTGGTCTGACAATGTTTGGTTTGGATGTGTTCCGATGATTTGGTAATTGACATGTGTTAGAATAGGAAGCAGCAACTTCAGGCCATTTTCCTAAACTAATTTCCAACTTTTTGGAGGTGTCATATAATCTAGTATAGTCAGATGCAAGTGTTTCCATTCTGACTTGTGCACACTGGAGATTCTTTCTCTCCTTAGATAGGTCTTCCTTTAGCTGGATGATAGTTTGGTCTTTTTCTTCGGATAACTTGATAGTCTCGTGTAACAACAGCTTAATAGATGAAAGCTCACCAGACTCAATAGAAGAGTCATTATTTCTAACATCAGCTAATTGGTCGGTAAGTCTTCCTATCTCACCTTTGTACTCTTTGAGTACCTTCTTAGAGGTTTCATATTTACTACGCAGTTTCCTGTAGTCATTTAACAGGTCGTTGAAAGCCTCTCCTAGTTGCTCAAAGGTAAAATCATCATAAGGATCAAACAGAGGATTAGTGATTACCTGATCGCAAGCCATCAAGCATACATTTGCAGCGTCATCTGATTGTTCGTCTTCTGAATTGCTGGCTTCACTTTCATGCCATATGCTTGTATTGGCATACTTCCTTGATGTAGATCTCTTCAGGTAGCCTTTATCATATTTGCTACTTTTTCTTGTTGATGATGATGTTGTTGGACAGTATTTCTTCATATGTCCTTTCTTCTTACATCCGTAGGAAATAGAATCTTCCTCGTTGTTGTTGCTGTTGCTATCTTTTGTTCTTATGTTGAATCTCATGAACTTCTTGAATTTTCTTACCAAAAGAGCTTGATCTTCAGAGTCAGAGTCGCTGTCGTCAGAATCATCTTCGACAGTTCTTCTATGTTGAGCCTTGAGCGCGATCGACTTTTCTGACTTCTCCTTTGGTGTAGCATCTTCAAAGTCTTGAAGTTCTATCTCGTGAGTGAGTAGCTTACCCATGAGTGTTTCCAGAGACATTGTCGAAAGGTCGTTTCCTTCAATGATTGTTGTAGCCTTTGGAATCCAGTTCTTTGTAAGAGCTCGTAGAAGTTTGTGAATCTTCTCATGGTTACTGTATTCCTTGCCTAATGAAGACAAAGGATTTACAATATCCAAGAATCTCATAAACATCTGAGTGACAGATTCACTTGGCTTCATTTTGAATGCCTCGTACTCTTAAGTAAGTCTGCTGATTTTTGACTCCTTGACTTGTGTTGTTCCTTCATAGGTTACTTCGAGAAGTTTCCACACTTTATTTGATGTTGTGCAAGTCGACACCCTGTTGAATTCAGTTCTGTCTAAAGCACAAAATAAAGCATTAATAGCACGTGCGTCAAGACTGGCCTTTTTTTTCATCCTCCGTATATTTATCATGGGATTTTTCAACTAAAACTCCATCAACATTAATATGAGGAGGCTTTTTGTAGCCATCAATAACTATAAACCATAAGTCAAAATCAAGAAATTTTAAGAAGAAACTCATTTGTGTTTTCCAATAAGTGTAGTTTGTACCGTCAAACAGTGGAGGTCTGTTTGTGGCTTGGCCTTCACTTGTGAATTTCACAGTTGCCATGTGTAATACTGTGATCTATATAACAATTGAAAAATAACTGAATATAACTATAGTTTTACCTTGCTTTACCTGTATAACCCGCTTTGATACCAATTGTAGGAACGAAATCGTAAAGCAGAATACTCTAGAGGGGGTGAATAGAGTAGGCAGCTGAATATTGCTAATTAAAAACTTGTTAGCAGTTAGATCACAGAAATAATAATAATCACAAAGTAATAACTATAAAGAAAAGAGTGATCAGAAGGAAAATGCAAACACATAGATTTATACTGGTTTTCCTCTTGTGAGGACTAGTCCAGTCGGAAAAACTCTAGCTTCCAGTTGAATCTACTATTGGAAAATCCTGCAAGTTTTCATACGAAGTCCTTACAACTTCTACAGACGCGAGCTTTGATACGAAGAACTCGACCAACTTCAGTTTTGAAGAGTCTTTCTTCAATCAAGCCTCTGATTACAATTTCTCTGAAATCTTCTAGACCGTACCGTACCGGCAAATTGACTAGAGAATTGTAACTGGCTTGGGATTTAAAAATAGAACCTTTTTAGAACTCTTTGGAAGAAACGTAAGCTTTAGAAGAGAGAAGATTAAAGTGAATTGGTGTGTTAAAATGATCAGAATTCCTCTCTATTTATAGTTTTTCCAAAGACAGAACTCTGACAGAATTTGGGCAGAATTCGGACAGAACTCTTTGTAACCAACCGCAACTGAAGGAAGACCAAGTTCAAAATCCAATGTTCACATAACGTTTACCTTGGCCGAACTCTGGCCGAGTTCTGTCAGGGTTTGGTCAGGTTTATTTTGTGAAAATTATTTTTGGCTTTTTGAAAATCCTTCAGAAGCTTTTTGTAAAAGTAGATATTTTTCAAAAACATTGGCCATTTTAAAAAGATAGGTCAGTTTTGAAAAATGATTTCGGATAGCCTATTTTCCAGTACGACTTGGTGTACAATGTATTCCTAGACTCAATAAAAGAAAATTATATTGCGTAAGAAAATACAGTCTTGAGTGGCAAATAGCTCCGGTCTTGAACTGAGTAGATATCCAATCTTGATCAGTGTCCAAAACGTCTTTAGTAAATATCTGAATTATTTCGTAATATCGAGACAGAGTTTGATCAATTATTAAAATCGGGTTTGACCATGACCAATGGGCCAACAATGGTCATGTTGTATCACGGTGCATTATGAATAGGTCATTACCAATTGCCATGTTGCAAGTTTCCAAGAACAATATCAACACATGAATATTACTTGTATATTATATTCTTCTAAACATAAACTTTTGAGGGTTTGTAGGTTATTCTTTATCAGAATTTTTACCAGCATTCGTTAATTTTTGTTCACAAGTAAAAACCTTCCAATCTGAATGTCGATATTTCATTAATATAATTGCATATAATATCATGTTGCAAACCACATATAAATTAGGTATTTTAAAATTTTGTGCCATAATGTTGTCCAACCCGTAGGGAGACTACGAAAGTCTGGTTGTCCTTCCAACTATCATAGACCAGAAGTTCTATAGACCTATTTTAATTGATAGTTTACAATGCTGTGACACATACTATCCTTATGAATATGATCCTTTCTCCACAACAATACTGGCTCATGATAGCTGGTCTTGCTTAAATTAATTGAAGATTCCGACATAGCACATCACTACTAAAATACATCGAATTAGCGACGGCCATATTTGTCGCTAATTCATCGGTAAATCGACTTAGCGACGGCTAACCGACGGAATTTGGCTAAAAAATCCGTTGAAAAATAGCCCGTCGCTAAGCTGTCGCCATTCGACTACTTAGCGACGGATTGCCGTCATCAAGAATCGTACATTTAGCGACGGTAAATCTCGACCTTGACCTCGAACAGGTCCTCAGCTTGAATACGGGCCAGGTAGTCTTCCTCCAAAGACGGGAAAGGATCTCCACCCGAAGGGTCGAGAAAGGACTTATGTATGGCCCCATTGTTCAAGTAAAGGCGGGATTCTTGCTTGCTTGACAACTCACTAGCCGACGGGTTTTCGTCAAATCAATTATCGGAAAGTTTTTTATACTACTTTTTAGTGACGGACAAGTCCGTCGGTAATATGTCGGTAACTGCGTATCAGAGAGTTTCTGATATGCAAAATCTATCGTCAATTTGTCGCTAACCGTCCCTAATACTCGACAGAAGAACGACGGTTTAGCGACGGAATATCCGTCGCTTAAGTTCTAAAAATCTTTATATTTCCATAACCTTGTCGACGGATAATCCGTCGCTAATGCAAATTCTCCAGTTAGCGACGGAATATTCTGTCGTTCAGTCGTCGCCTTCCGTCACTAGGTAGTCGCAAGTCCGTCGCTAACTGAAAAAATTTTGAAAAAAATTACATAAAACATAGCATTCCATGTTCGTACAACATCCAAAATATCGAAACATCACAATATGTATCACACCTCACACAAACCAACAAACCAATATACATCACACACTAATATACAAATATCTATCACAAATACATCACACAAACCAACATACATCAATGAGACCCGGAGCAACCCTCCGTTGAATTTCTATATAATAAAAGTCTAGGTAATAGCATCCAAAAACATCCAAGTCTATAAAATAACCATGTCTAGAAAATAAAAAAACATCAAGAGTTGTAAAACCATCCAAGTAAAACCCAGAAATAAGTCTACCGGAAACAAATCCGGTCAAAAATTATATCATATCTATATCTATTATCATCTACGTATACGCAGAGAGATCTCCCTCCTCAGCCACTGCGCATAAGTAGGATCCACGCCAGCAAGATCAATATCCAGAGGAGATGGATGACTGGAACTCCCGGTGCAACTGCCCTCTGGTGCCACCTCCTCCTTCACAGCTATCTCGGCTTTAGGAATCACTTTCTCCTTAATAGTAGGAGGAAGTTCTTCCTTGACCTTCATCTCTGCATTAGGTACCACTACCTCCTCAGCAGCAGGAGGTGGCACTACCTCCTCAGCAGCCATCTGTGCCTCTCTCAAGTGACGTCCTCGGGTCATGGGTGCCATCTGGTAAGATTGATGGAAACATGGAGATTAATTAGGGATTAAACAAAATAACAATATTAGACGTGTAATGTGGAAGATTCATTGTTGTATAGAAATGACAGTATTAGACGTCCTCCGCGTCCTTATCTTCCTCTTCATCCTCATCTTCGCTTTCATCTATTTCGTTTTTCTCTTCGGATACTTCAACCTCCAACGATGAATGACCCGCAGCAGTCTTGCCTTAAACTTGAAGCCATTAACGACATAGCCTGACAGTACGAAATAAGTCTCACAACCAGGATATAGAGGAGTATCCGCATCGTACACCATATCATGTCTTTTCGTATATAGTTTACCTTGCGATGACCACAGGCCGTAATCACGTACGAAATCCTTATGGGTCAAATGATCTCTCACAGTCACCACTTCTTCGTAACGTCTATTGCGACAATTACCACATGGCACGATCAACGAAGTAACGATCCATCACAGATTGGATGTAAAAATCTACGTCGTAAGACAAAGTAAACAGAATTGCAATTAAAAATATATAGTCCGATACCGACCCTCCTCTACTTTGTTGCTCTACTTCCCCTGCTTCTCAAGAAGGCCCCCTCTCTGACCCCCCCCCCCAATCTACTTCCCTGCTTCTCATTCGATCTCTCAACCTCCTCAGCAGGTGGTAGGGCGATCCAGAATCCTTTGAAAGTATTCTGGCTCGCCCTACCACCAGTCGAAAAAAATTTCCTTCTAATACTTTGAATATGAAGCTCTGCTTCACACGTTTGGTTCTATATTATGCTCTGGTAGAAAAAGCCATGAGATTCATAGTGATACCGATTCCGATACCGATCCTTGGTTAATATTAATATTTTTACACTTCTCTACGCTTTGGTTGAGATGTATATCATATGATACGGAATAGGATACCTCATGACCCGAATGAGGAGAAGGGGAGTAGGGAGGCTCACTTTATACACTCATCCGCCTACGATATACACTCTATACACTCTTACTTATACAAGTCTTTTGAGGTAATCAGCATTATACTATATTTCCGAAAAAAATATATAACTCTGATAGGCCCAAAAGACTTGGCATAAGTAAATTTAATTTTCAACACTTACCTAGCTACTACTAAGATATCTTATATATATCCTTTTAGGATACTCACTCTATACCAAGGTTCGCAGTATCGGCAAGGTTCTAAACGGCGGTAGGCGGGTGCGCGACGGAGAGAGTCCGTCTACCGCCTAGACGTCGCTTAGACGCCGCCTAAGCGATCAATACCGATACTCATAAAAATAGTCCGATACCGATAACAACCTCCCTCTACTTTGTCGCTCTACTTCCCCTGCTTCTCAAGAAGGCCCCCTCTCTGAACCCCCCTCTACTTCCCTGCTTCTCATTCGACTCTCTCAGCCTTCTATTCCGCAGGAGGGATATGAAATAACCATAGTGGATGTATTGTTACTCTAGCTCCCATCAGGATAAATATGACCTCTTCCCCTGTTCCCACCTACATATATCGGATATTTTAAGAAGTGAACGTCTTTCTTCGTAGTGGGGTCGGGGGAAAAATGGGAAAGATGATTTCACTATATTTCTGACCGGGAACATGACCTATCACAAGGATTCTGGCTCGCCCTACCATCCATCGTAAATTTTTTCCTTATAATATTGTGAATGTGAAGCTCTGCTTCACACGTTTGGTTTTATATTATGCTCCGGTAGAAGAAGCCAGAGATTCATGGTGATACCGATTATGCCTACGATATACACTCTTACTTATGCAAGCCTTTTGAGGTAATCAGCATTATACTAGATTTTCGAAAAAATCTATAACTCTGATAGGCCCAAAAGACTTGGCATAAGTAAATTTAATTTTCAACACTTACCAAGCTACTACTAAGATATCTTATACATATCCTTCTACGATACTCCGATCCGAAACCGCCGATACTACCGATATCGTCGATACCAATACTCATAGGAATAGTCCGATACCGATACTTTGAACCTTGATAATAAGTTTATATATATATACTAATTTATATACCAAGGAATTTCGGGGTGTGTGTGTGTGTGTTACTACCGGCCCCGGCCCCCAACACCTACCCCCACCACCGCCGACTCCCATCCCCACTACCGCGACCCCCACCCCCACTCCAACCCCTACCCCCACCATCGTTGACCGCCATCCCCACCGCCGACCCGAAACCAGCCGCCCCGACCCGAAACCCCCACCCCCTCTAGCGACCCCCACCCCCACCACCGCGACCCCCACCCCTACCACCACCGACCCCCGCCTCCCCCGGCCGCCCCGACCCAAACTACCCCCCAACGACCCCCACCCCCACCACCACGACCCCCACCTCCACCACCACCGGCCCCCGCCTCCCCCCGCCGCCCCGATCCGAACCCCTCCCCCAGCGACCCCCACCCCCACCACCGCGACCCACATCCCCACCCCCACCACCACCGACCCCCAACCCCCACCCCCACCACCGTCGACCGCCATCCCCACCACCGCGACCCCCACCCCCACCCCAACCCTGTCACTACCACATTTTATTTGAGGGTATTTTGGTCATTTTGAGAATTTTGGATTTATTTTGAATTATTGGAGTGATGGTTGTTATTTTTGACCTTTGCTAGTTGAGACTTTGGAGACTAACCAGATGTCGACTTTAGCTATGGTGACTTGATTAGTATGGTGGGACCCTAGTCTAACTTAAGTCAACCCAAGTTAAGTTATTTTGAATCAAGTTTCATGTAGAGAATAAATGATTAGGTTCATAGACTTTTGACTTATGGATTGATTTTCTTTATTATTGAAACTTGGCCCAAGCCCATTAGTCATAACCCTAACCCTAATTCCTCCTTTATGGCCGGCCACATAGGGATCCCTCTATATAATCTCTCTTCCTAGTTCTCGCCTCTTTTGCATCAAAGCAACTTTTGGAAAAAAAGGTATTGGTACTTCTTCCCCAATCCATAACTCTTTCATTTTAATTCTTTTTTGACTCTAGTTTCTTTCATTTGAACCTAATCCCACTCTATTTTCTGTTCATGGAGAGAAATCTCAGATTTGGTACAATTTGAAGCTTTTGGCTTGCAAAAAGAATCATCATATTTGGGGCTTTTTCTTGTCATTGATACTCTATAGGTAAACACCTTAAACTATCTTTTAATCCTAATTTCTTTGCATAATAGCCTAGATCTATGTGCCCCCTAGCTGTGGTGTGTGATTGGTGAAGTTTTGCATTGATTTTGTGTCCGTATCGGACACGTATCATAATCCCTTTGCAAGTGTTTGTGTAAATGCCACAAAGGAAATTTATTTGCTGTTTTTTGAAAGGTAATTGAATGGAAATGATGATTTATATGCATGTATTGATTTCCCCTTGGACTGAGTCAAATTTGAGCCGTGTCTGTGTCCAAATAGGATACGAACACGCTCACTGTGCATGCACGGACAGTGTCCTGCTGCCCGACACTGAGTTCTCCCTACTCAGGACACGTGGATACGAGATTTTTGGGGTGGATGTCGGGGCAATGACTGACATTAACCTCCCAAAGTTTGGGATCAGATGGTTCACCACACGAGGAGAATTTGGCCCCGCACTGGATTCATACTGTACGCGTACAGTCGAAGTTTCCTCACTGACACGCGTCTTGTGTCCGCACGGGACACCACGTGGACACTTCGTGATGTGTTCAGTGTGTATCCCTAGTGTTGGGCTACACGTGGACGTGACCATGTGGACACATGTGTCGTGTGTCGTGTCCACGAACGTGATGAACATGTGCACGAGACTGTGCACTGTTTCGACGTGCTCGTGTGTGGGAATTATTTTGGACACGTTTGTGTCCAGTTTTTGGACACCAAATCACTTGTGTGACACATACACGTGTGCACCATTATTTACCAACCAATAAATTGAATGTTTAGTTGTATTTTGAATTCGAATTGGTGATTTCCCCCAAATTTCTGATACTAGGTACTGTTATTCGATTTTCTGAGGATTTAATTATGTTTAAACTAATTTTTGAATGATTAAATTTTCATGTTAGATTATATGTATCATATCTGAGTTAGTCTACATGTTAGGATTCATGTTAGCATTGGATTTATGGGTTTCGAAATGCTATTGGACTGTCAAAACTGAAAACAGGAAACTGGAATCAGTGTATACACTGATTCCTGATATCTACACACACACACACATTGAAATGTTACTAGCCTATCACCCTAGCCTGTGTTGTTATATATACACACACACATTTACACAAAACTGAGAACACACACACAGAGGAAAACCTAAGACCCTATATGTTCAGCTGCTACACACACACACATTGAGACACTCACTCACACATTGACACACACATACACACAGGTACACACAAAACCTGAGACACCTATGTTGTATTCTATACACACACTCTACTGCTAACACCCTACACTCATACACACACACAGAAAAACTGAGAACACCCCTCTGTACACACACACACATTCCATGTACACACACACACACATGACACACACCCTACTGTTACTGTCACTCTATCTTTCTCTCTATATATATGTATATATATATATATATATATATATATATATATATATATATATATATATATATATTCTTGTATGATAATAATGCAGTATATATATGTATATTGTCTATATGAATTTAGTATATATAAATGTGGTAAATATATATGAGTGCATGCCAATGTAGATTGGTACATAGGTATATAGCCTATATGGTTTCCTATATGTAAGCCTATGTGTATATGCGTATGTATACACATGGGATTGTATGTTGATAACTTGTATATCATTGTGATGGTATGTGAATGCTAGGTAGATATGGTTAGGCTTAATGAGACTTGTCTAGTTAGGATTTGACCTAGTTGACCTAGTTTGACTAGTGTAGTTGACTAGAGTTGACCAAAGGTTGACTTTAGCCTAGATTGACCGAAACATCATGTAGAATGCATTATAGTATTCTATTTTAGATGTTGTGACTTGTGCTGTTCTAAATAGGAGCCAGACACCTCTCTTCGGACAGTATTTTCACTTCGGATACTCAGGATATCATGCTAGTACATTCTCTGACCGTTTCATACTTGCTAGGACTATATTTTTGCTCTAGATTACTTTACTTGATGTTGTCACGATGGAAACACGGATTAGTACTATATAGATATTTTTATACGATGTTATCCCCCTCAGGAGCATCGGATACATCATGTCATGTGCGTTTCACTTTCATCATATATTCATGTGCTTTCACCATTCATGTGCAATCTCGTGAATCATGTACTCTCATGTTCACGGAGCCCCCATGTTTATGTTCATGTGCACCCATTTGTGGGCTCCCATGTGAAATCATGTACAATAACATAACTTGAACGGATCCTTGTGTATTGATTGGGGATGGGGGAGTAGAAGTAGTCATGTGAATATTTCCAAAGTAGTGTAGCCATGTACAACCTCTCATGTTTATTATCAAGCTGTTCATATGTCTATCTTGTACTCTAAATCACTAGTTCACTGTAGCTCTTTATTTATAATAGATATTTCATTACAGTCTTCTCTTTATTTTATGTACTTTCTTTCAGCGTTTCATGTATTTTACTCTATTGCCAGTTTTATATTTCTGTCATGATATGAACTGCGTGAGATGTACTGTGCTCGCTCCTGTCCTGACTGGACCTGTTAAAAATATTACAGAGGACGAGGATGAGGCATGTTGCACCACTTACTATGGGACAGCACTAGAGGACACCTGTGACTTGGACTTCAAACAGGATCCATTACCTGCTGACGACACTCCCTTAGTTTAGTTTCTTATTTCAGTTGTATCTCATCTGGATATTGTACTAGAGATTGTGGATTTGTGGATCTTGTTAGATGTTTATCTTAGACACTTTGGATTATCTCTTTATCATATTTCATCTGTGGATTCTGTTGATATTCTTATCTATCTTATCGCACTTTCTACCTTAGCTGTGATTGAGTTGTACATTTCTATATTGTCCTCCATTCGGAGAGTAAACATTGTACAGGTACCTTATAATTGTTAGATGTATGTGACCTAGGACAGCCTTCTACCGTCGACACTGCGGCGTAGGCTGGACGTAACCACTTCTCGTGCCCCTATACTGGGTGCGGGTCGTGACAAACCCCCACCCCCACCACCGCCGACCGCCATCCCCACCGCCGACCCGAAACCTCCCGCCCGCTCCCCTCCCCCCCCCCCCCCCCCCGCCGCCCCGACCCGAAATCCCCCACCCTCCAGCGACCCCCACCCCACCACCACCGTTCCCCGCCTGCCCGACCCGAACCCCCCCAGCGACCCCCACCACCACCGGCCCCCGCCGCCCCCCTCCGTCCTGACCACCGAGAGTGAGAGAGAGAGAGTCTTTGCGGCCGGAGAGAGAGAAAATTTGGGGGGAATAAAAAAATTTCCTCCGTCGGTTAAATTTAAGTTAGGGCTGGATATTTAGCGACGGATATATTCCGTCGCTAGTCCGTCGCTATACTACCCTAGCTGGCCGACAGAATATCCGTCGCTATGTGGTCGTTAACTTTTGCGCCAATTTTTTTCATCATTTTCCGCCAACTTTTGACAACTAAGCGACAGCATAGCGACGGATTCTTTATCCGTCGCTATATCTCCGTCGACTTAATAACGGATTGGCGACCTTTGCTCGTCCTTAAAATAAAATAAAAAATTATCAACTTTTCGACGGCAATCAGTCGAAACTTTGTCAGTAGACCGTTGCTAATAGCGACGGACAAAATCGATCGCTAAATGTCCGTCGCCAAATGGCTGTATTTTGGTAGTACATTTTACCCAATAGATACATAATGTTCCATACTCTCATAATTCCAGAAAATTTATCGAGTTTTAAAGATATAAGGACAAATGGGTATCATATGAAAACTCTGAGTGAGTGAGAAAAGAAAAATATTTTTGTGTAACCTCTAGTCTACAAAACCAGAAGTTTGTCTAGATAACCAGCAGTTTGTCTGGAGAACCAGAAGTTAGTCTGGAGAACCAGAAGTTAGTCTAGAGAGTTTCTTCAGTTATTTATAAGTGATATACGTCACTCACATTAGGGATGTCGAGTCATATACTATCATGAGCCAGAAGCTCAATCCTAAGGGTGTATTGTGAACCAGAAGCCGAACGATCCCATAACTTTTAAATTGTGACATAATCGACCGAGACACCCCGGGGCAATAATAATGAGAATGATCGTAATATATTCTGGTGATCACCTCTCAGTAAATTGCAGCATACATAATGGTTAACCCTATGTCCTTGATCTCAAGGATTTGTTTATTTCTAAACCATCAATCATGTAGATTGCATTTGAATAACTAGTAGCATGGTTTCATATATTGTATTATCTTTGGATTTATATGACTTATGTTGGTATTATTTGAAACTGTAATATTGGCATCTATTTTTTGTGAGTTATAATATTAAAAATTTCTATGTTATCTCCTTAGAATATTATATCTTCTAGACGAGATATTTTTTTGATATGTCACATTAATAAGACATAATTCCTTCCGTTAAGGGGAGATAGGAAGAAGATAAATGACTTGTTCCAGAATAACGTCGTGAATTATTGTTTTAGAAGAATTTCATAAAGCATCTTTCTAGGAGAACGTTTCATGGCATACTTTCACTTTACCTAATCTTGAATAAACCAGAAGAATTATTTTTTGTATTTCATTACAATAGAATTATTAGATCCTTACTCGATTATGATGCGTAACTAGTTATACCAACTATGAATTTATCTTTTAATATAAGTATCAAAAGAAGCAAATAAAGGCAACAAATGAATAAGTTCTATAGTAAGAACACATAGGACCTAAAGGTTCTGAAAATTCAGCTCTCCAGAAGAAGAGGCCGAATAATATAACACACCCTAATGCTCATGAAGAAGCAGCTTCTGTAAAGAAAAAGTTCATGACGATCCGAAAGATGTCATGAACCAAATATCAAAATTTTCAAAGTATATTGTTCTGGTCGAGAATATACCTCAGATTTCAGAAGAGAGTGAGAAAGAGATACTGGTACCCAAAAAAATCTATGTTTTATGTATAGTTAAGAGAAATTTGGAATCAATTTTTTTTTGTCATAGATGACATTATGTAATAAGAATAAAAAGGGTGATGAAAATGAATAATAACACCAACCAATGAATAATCCTTGAATGTAGAAAATGATAATGAAAAGATTCAATATCTCTCGCAAAACGTGGAGTGTTCGGTCATATAGTACAAAAAACCAAAAAAGAATAAATCCGGTAGGATTTGAATGGGTGTTTGTCCTATAGTACAAAACCCAAAAGAAATAAATTCGATAGGTTTTGAATGAGTGTTTGTAACAAATAGAGATCCAAATGTATAGAAGCAAGCTCAATGATTCTCAAAATGATCATGAATAGAATATAAATAAATATATTCTCCGATCATGATAATCTAGACGATAAGATATATCCTCGAAGGTCGAGTATTTAAATTTTCAGATATATCCTTGAAGGATTAATGCTATCCCGAAGGATTTGCAAATGAGCCATATATGGACTAAACCATCCAGAAGAATGTGATAGGCTCAGAGTTTATGAAGAAATCCCTAAACGAATTCATCGAAATGGTCGTCTATAAAGTACCTCCTGAAAAGATAAAAAAAAATATGATAGTATCTCCCGAAGGAATAGAAATCTCCAGAAGAGATCGGAATCTCCAGAAGAGATCTCATAAGAGATAAACTCCAAAAAAGATAAATCTGCAAAAGAGATCTCGGATAATCTCTAGAATAGATAAATCTTCAGAAGAGACCTAATATAATCTTCGTTTGAGATAAATATTCTCCTGAAGAGATACAATATGAGTAGCTATCATTTACTTAATAAACTATATTGGTCAGGTCGATATGATCTGTTACGATCGAAAGAATGAAAAAATATGTTCTGAGTCCTGAAGTACCATATTTAAAGAATATAATACAAATTTTTTTATTGTCATTCACTCAAAGCAATATTTTATGTAAACCTGTTGATATGTATTAGATACTGGAATGACATATCATTCTTGATTTAATTCATGTTTTTGATATAATGAGATATACAAATACAAGATATTTATCTGATCCTCCTTAAGAGGATATCACAAACAAGATATATCTTTTCTAAATGACATTGCACGTATTTTGAAGATAAATAGAGCAAAATATTGCGACAATCTTTACAAATCTTTCTTATAATTAATGGATCAAACAAGAGAATGTACAGGACTATGGTTTCGAACAGTTCAACATATCAGGGGGAGTTGCGAGCTTTAGGAATCACAAATAAAGCCTGGAACCTCTTCATAAGGATATGAGTATATTTGTATAGACAAATAAAGTGTTTGAATGAAATATAATATTTAAATTGTATTGGGATTTGATTTTTTATTTTGAATTGATGTAAGAACAATAATG
The DNA here is from genome assembly GCA_029216955.1 of Iris pallida. NCBI lineage: Eukaryota > Viridiplantae > Streptophyta > Magnoliopsida > Asparagales > Iridaceae > Iris > Iris pallida. The sequence continues at coordinate 12,084,271 of JANAVB010044216.1, read as the reverse complement.
TAATATTTTTTTGAGTGGGGCATCATGTAGATGCAAGCATCCTGAAGATGCTAATAAAGACATCTTGAAGCATGTCTTTGCGCATTGGACTATTTTTCTTCGTTGAGATTTTTTTCCATGGGTTTTCCCTTCGAATGGTTTTCAACGAGGTAGTGTAAGTCGCACCCACTTGGATTCTTGAAGAATCATATTCTTGAAGAATATTATTGTACTCTTTTCTTTTTTATAGATTTTTGACCCGAAGTATGGGTTTTTTCTTGAATTTTTTTTAAATGAGGCAATAATTAAAGTGGACATCCAAGGGAGGGTATTGTGATTTGGATAAACCCAAATATGGATGCCCTTATCCACACCCACAATAACCTCTATCACATCCTCTCTTATATATGTTATCAATGAGAAAAACTACGTACAGATTTTCGGCTACCAATTTTTTCTCTCTCTCACTTTTACAACAAAATATATGTTATATACAGAAGAAAAAAAAATTATAGAATTAGTTAGGAAAGTCCAATTTGCTATTTGTTGATTTATTTTATAAAATCAACAGTCTGTCGTTTTTTTTTTCAAAAATTCTAGATCCAATAGACCTTTTGGCATTTTTGTTGTGCATTTTTATAATTTCTCCATGACAAAATTAGTTTTTGTAGACTTATTAACAAATTAGTTAAGTCAAAAAATAAAATAAGCAAAAACTGAGGGGAAAATATATATATAACTCTGAACCTCCTCCGGCTATCTGAATTGGAATGTTTTCACATGCATCGAACTTTACTAAATGAATAACTTGGAATACAAAGGAACATTAAATATCCTTTAAGGAAAATATATATTTTCTCGTAGTCCAATCCTAGATTAGAGTTTTTATACACTCTTTTACTAACAAAATTCCTAAAATATCCTTAAAGTAGAATACAAAGGAACATTAAAAAAAACACAGTTACACCATACTTAAAAAACTTATTAGGTTCCTGCCCCCTTAACCCTGTTGACAGATCTAGACATATCATGGGGGATCAATGGTGCCAACGTTCCATGTTGTTGGCTAATTGGATCATTGAGTAAGGACATACAGATGGATTAGAATTCAAAATATCTCAACAATATCACTGAAAATAGATTATCTTTTTTTATATAGAAAGATAAAATTGTAAAAATAAATTAGAAAATAAACAACAGGCAGAAGTAGGGCTGCAAACGAGCCAAGCCGAGCCAAACTTTTGTAAGCTTGAGCTTGGCTTGACTAGAATTAATTGAGCTCGAGCTTGATAAGTTTTTTATTTTAGAGCTTGAGCTTGACTCGAGCTTGTATATATTAAGCTTGAGCTTGGCTTGCTTTGAGCTTGAGCTTGGCTTGATAACCAAGCTTGATAAACAAGCTCGATAAGCTCAAAATCAAGTTCATTAAGCTTGATTTCAAGCTCGCTCAACTTTATTTCAAGCACATTAAGCTTGATTTCAAGCTTAACAAACTCTATTTCAAGCTAGTTATGTTTGAATTCAAGTAAATATAATATTAACAATTTATTTATAAAAAAATTAATCAAAGAAGTTGCTTAATATCAATTATTAAGGATATATAAATATATAATGCATACAACCGTATTGTTATACAAACATATATAAAAATTAGAATTAAACAAAGACCAAACGAGCGCTTTCTAAACAAGCTAGCTCGCAAGCTCATAAACGAACCAATTCGCGAGCTTAAACGAGCCGAGTACTTCTAAGCTTGAGCTTGGCTCGTTTATTAAACGAGCCTTAAAAATGATGCTTGAGCTCAGCTTGTTTACTAAACAAACCGAGCTCAAACGAGCTTTTATCGAGCCGAGCTTCGAGCAGCTTGCGAACGGCTTGGCTCATTTGCAGCCTTAGACAGAAGAGTAGTAGATTTTTACTGCAAAAAGTAATTTATCATATACACAAAAAAACTAATTTGTCATAAATGAAATTGTAAAAACGAGCTACTAAAACGCACAGTATGCAGTTTCCATTAGTTTAAAAAAAAAAAAATCAACAGACGTCAACATTAGACAGTCTAATGATTTGGACCTCTCCATCTACTTTTCAAAAGCTTTTATCCTCCATCAAATTTCATTTGTTACTCTGTAAAAAAAAATACTCTTATGTATTTATTATATATGACCGAAGGCCATATATCTGGATAACTTGGACCAAGTCATACATTTCTCAATTCGTGTTCATATGTTCTACAGTTCTATTACATATTAGCGAAAACAAGAAGAAAAAAGACATCAGCAACTAGTATAATGTTGTTATAACTGAAAAACTTTATAGGTACGTTTACATGCATCAGATAAAAATCACCAGAATACCAAAAATAAAAATCGTTAGCTAGTCTCCATTTGCAGATATCCAAGTCCTCAAACCAAGAAATCTTCGCCTTTATAGTGAGATCCTAGCTCATTTGAAAGAAGAAACCGAATATCTCCTCCACCTTGTCGACCTTCGGTTATATTGCTGATCAGGTGAGAAGCTCAGCCCAAACATCTCTTTGAGGGCCTGCCCGGTTTCTAGAAGACCGATCAGTTTTGCGACAATGGTAGCACTCTCCCTGACATGTTCCAGGTCTTTCGTATCCGTCCAAAGGCGTCGTACCAACTGCAGTTTCCTCTGCTTGGAGTCCAATGTGATTCCCCACTTTGTGTAAAGGCTCTCTCTTTCCTCGGATGTATATCTCCTATGCATCTGTCTACACAGCATCTCCCTTTCTCTTCGGATTTTCTTGGTGCTGTCAGAAAAAATAAACAAGTTAATCTCTCACAAAATTATATTTGGGCTAGTTTGCAACCAAATACCTTCAGCTATTGCACATTTGCTAAAAAAGTATACATTTCATATTATCAACATGCTCATAAAAATAGTACAGGTTATCAAATATAGCAATCAGTGATAGTTGGATGTACTAAAGTGCAATTCAGCCTTACATTTATCTGGTCTGTTCATTGAATGAACCCAACCCAACCCAACCTGTCTACAGATAGAGCTTAGCAGGTTGAATTTCACCGATATGTTATTCCAATTTTTATTTTTCTTGTCAAAAGTCTTTAAGTTTCGGATGCAAGTACACTTTTACACTGTGTTCTACTCTATAAGCATCGCATCAAGAGTTTATGGAAACAGTCCGCTCAAGGTTTCAGGTTAAAATTATGTTGAACGAATAATATGGACAAGGAATGCAGATAAGGACCTAATACAAAATTACAAATATGGGGTGTGGACATTTTTAGGTAGGTACAATAAGTAGTCACCTGTGTTGCACGAATACAGACACAGATACAAGTGCAGACACGATAACAATATGGACACCATTATCCTCTGTCCGTTGAACATGTATCTACTTACCATTTTTTGTGCATAACAAACATCTTTACCAGCCAATTTACCTATTTGTGTAAATATAGATCTAGTTATTGTCCTAATTATAGCCACAACTTATATCTACAATACCAGTATAGCCAGCCACCTTCTACATTGCATAGACACGGACACAGATTCAGATATTGCCATAATCCACATTCAGAATACGACATTCTAGAAAATTTAGGACACGGAAACACACACACTGTACACACGAAAACACACGTTTATGCATGTGTTCAGTAGCAACTAGATTACAAAAAGTAGCAACTAGATCACAAAAAGTTCTATAAAGGATTTTTGATAGCAAGAAATGTAACTTTCTTTCTATTAGAGTTATTATTGTTATTTATTATAAGTGGGTCCAATGAAGTAATTGTGGGTATATTTATTATCATGCATATTAATATAAATACACATGAGGTGCAATCTAGAAATTAAGTCTTTGCATTCTCTTTTCTCCTTTTTTTTTCTCTTTTCCTCTTCTCTCTCTCCTCTCCAAAGTTCTCTTAATTAAGCCATACTCTCTTTTCTCCTTTTCTCTCCTCTTCTCTTCTCTTTCTCTCATCTCCAAACTTTAACTAGATATCAGAGCGTTGTTTGATGGTTGCATTTTTTTTGTTTTTCATGATTCGTTGTTTGTGGTTATTCGTGGTTGTTCGTGGTTTGTTTATGAGATCTAGGATTTCTACAGATCTCAATGTTCGTGGTTGATAGTCTTATTAGTTGTGAGATCTAGGATTTCTATAGATCTTCGTTGGTTGTTCGTTGTGGGTTATGGTTCGTTGGGAGATGTAAGATTCCAGAGATCTCGTCTTTCTATTGCATCTGCAAGTATTATGGGGATCGAATCTTCTGGTGAGGTTAATAGTGTTGGTGGTGGTGAGGGTAGTTCTCCTTTCACTTTTATTCACAATGATGAATTGAAAAATCGATTACAGCGGTGAAATTCTGACACGGCGTGATAGCGAAACCGGCTTACCTTCGTGCTTGATAATGGTCAAGTCGATTGGTGATGACGATAATTGGACCACCATTGCTTAGTGAGAGCGAAATGGTGCCACAAAAACTCCGACAAATAGGCCTAGTGAGGTATCCGCACGAAGGTTGTCTGAAAACCTCAAGTGAGGGCTTCTGAATTTGCGTAACAGTCGAATCCATGACCAAAAAAGGAGAGAACGAAACTCATAACTCAAAAAAGAATTTATGGATAAAAAAGTCGTATTTAACTGGATACAAAAGGTGCCTATCTATAGGACTTTTATGACAAACTAATCTTAATCAAACACAAATTCTAATCATAATCAAATAAAAATAAAGTCTATCCTAATAAAAGATATAGTCAAAATAAGAGTCTTAAAAGAAATATGATTCTTAACAACTCTATAAAAAGATAAAGCTAAAAATGGAAAGAAAAAAAAAGGAATCCTAGAAGGATTTGGAATTGGAATCTACGCTACATCAGTCCCCCCTTGCTTCAAAAGAACTCGTCCCTGAGTTCTCGTCAGAATAAAACGGTTCACCAGGAGAAAAAATACTCATAAAGATCGACAACATTGAAGGTTAAGGAGGTCTGCATGTCTTCATGCATTCTGTCACTAGCGTCACGATAGCTCTGAAGTTGCGGATGAATTGCTGGTAGAAGTTGGCGAGACCATGGAAGCTTTAAACTTCAGTCATTTTCTTTGGAATTGACCAGTCGCGAATTGTTCGAATCTTCTCTTCATCAACATTGAGGCCATCAGTACAAATCCCTAGAAGATGAGTTGGTTATTAAAGAAGCTATACTTCTTGAGAATGACAGAGTTTTCTAATTCAAAGAAGATTGAGAACTTCCCTGAGGTGCTTCAGATGATCAGTTTGGCTCTTGCTATAGATTAGGATATCGTCAAAGTAGACGAACTTTCTATCAGTGGCTTCAAAACTTGATTCATGAGACGCATGAATGTGCTTGGCACATTCGAAAGTCCGAAAGGCATAACAAGCCATTCGTAGAGTCCTTCTCGGATCTTGAAAGCAATTTCCCTTCGTCTCTAGGTCGGGTCCGGATCTGATGGCAGTTGATGGTGATGCGGTTAATAATCCGACTGTCGATGCACATAGGCAACGAGTCCTTTCTTTGGCACAAGCTCATCATAAGCTTTCATCTCTAAGGAGGTATTTATGTAGATAACATGCAAAGAAGGAGGTGACCTTGAAGCTGTTTGAAAAAAAAGCATATATGTAGGACTTTTCGCAACATCTCGGAAATCCAAGGACCGACAATCGAACTTAGACAATGTGTCTGGTGGATCAGTGCGAGGCTTGTGATGGGGAGGTCTACCATCGACATTGGGGGCTTTCGCTATTGGTGAATTCTTCAATGCTCCGTCGAATGAGAGTCGCTTATTGAGTCGTTTTAGTACACTCGAGACCACTTTCAATTTCTTGATCGTCATCTTCAGGAAGGACCTATTCTTCTCTTGGGTTTCTTGAGGGGCCAAAGAATTCATCTCAGTAGTGTCAGCAATGATTTCACCGAAGATGTCCTTCTTTTCAATTAATATTATTTATTGATTAGAAATCGGCAATTTCATCTCTTCTTGAGGGGTTGAAGATTTCAGCTCAACATCTGCAATGGGTGCATCCAACTTTGATACGTTATTATCAATCTCTTCGTCTTCACAGTCAACAATGACAACTTGTGTTCTAAGGAGACGGCTATTGTGGGCATGCTCGTACCCCTTTTGTGGGCGGCTAGTAGTAGGACGAGTGTTTGTGCCTCTTGCCTGTGTGGGCAATATCCCCGTGAAATCAACCACAACGTTATATTTGGTTCCAAAAAATCCAATACTCTGTCAAATTTGTCCAACATGGCATCAAATTTGTTTGACAATATTACAGCGTTGTCAGACAGCACATCAAACTCCTTGCGTGTGACGTGTTTCGTCATTTGTTGTTTTGCAAAACAAGGATTCCCAAAGGTTTCCAAAAAAAGGGAATCCTGGTGCTCTGATACCACTTGACGCAGCGTAATAGCATAACGAGCTTACCTTCGTGCTTGTTAATGGCCAAGTCAATCGATAATGACGATAATTGGACCACCGTTGCTTAGTGAGAGCGAAACGGTACCGCAAAAACTCTGACAGATGGCCTGGTGAGGATCCGCACGAAGGTTGCTTGAAAACATCAAACAAGGGCTTTCGAATCCACAAAACAATTGAATCCACGACCAAGAAAATGAGAGAACGAATCTCAAAACTCAAAAAAGAATTATATTGATAAAAAAAAGTTATATTTAACTAGATACAAAATGTGACTATTTCTAGGACTTTTATGACGACCTAATCTTAATCAAATAGAAATTACAATCCTAATCAAATAAAAATAAAACATATCCTAATAAAAGATAGAGTCAAAATAAGAGTACTAAAAGAAATAAGATTCTTAAAACCTCTATAAATAACTAAAAAAGGAAAGAAAAAGAAAAAAAAAATCCTAGAAGAATTTGAAATTAAAATCCACGCTACATCAAATTCAATGGTGCGAACTACCTTGCATGGTCCAAGTCTATTAAAGTAGTGTTACGGAAGAAGAACAAATTTAAGTTTTTTACGGAATAACTACACCTGAAGCATTTACTGAGTGTGAGGATTAGATGTGTGCAGATGCATATGTTATATCATGGTTGTGGCATAGTATGGAGTCGCAGATCGCCTCTAATGTTTTTAGTGGTTTGCATCCTCCATAAAGATTTGGGCATCTGGAATTCGCAGAAGCGGAATATGGCTCGTATCTATAAGTTATACGAGTTATTGTTTAATACAAAGCATAATTAAAAGCATGTCAATGAATATCTAGCTTCAAAGAAGGCTTAGTGGGAGGGACTATTGCAATATCATCATGTTACTACTGATTTGAAGGAAGCTCAGCGACCGAAGGAATAGTTTCATGTTTTATTTATCCTAGTTGAAAAGCAGTTACCTACGGTACCAGATACTTTCTCTCGTCTCAATCGTTTATTTCTATGACAAAGTTCTGTGATGCAAGTAATGACTATTATGCCTTACTAGTGTTGTTGGTCGTGGTAGTATACGTGGTGGTAGAAATAGTAGTCGTAGTTTTGCTCGAGGAGGTGGTCGTGGTGGTAGAGACAGTGGTCGCGGTGGTGGTAGAGACAGTGATCGTAGTAGTGATGGTCGTGGTCAACCACGGAAGTGTAACTATTGTGGAAAACTCGGTTATATCGAAGACTACTATTAGAACAAGTAGGGTAAACCAGAATATACACATCAAGTACATAATGAAAATTTGAAGTCCTAGGTCATCATTTCTGCTCCTATAGATGATGCTTCTAGTTTCAATTAGACTTCAACTTCTGACACCTCATCTCCATTTGAACAGATCCTCCAGAAGTTGAGCGCACTTACTATTACCACCTCCCAATCTACGGCAACCACGGCACACATAGGTAATCCTGCTTTTGTGGAACTCCATTAACCATCCACCTTTTAGGTCATCGACTCAAGAACAAGTTCTCACATGTTTGGTATAAACTCTTTCTTTCATAATTGTAGTCCTATGAAACATAACAATATATTAGCAGATGGATCTACTTGTCATGTGCTTGGGAAATGTGTCATTCACCCTACTCAATATCTATCTGATTCATTATATGTGCCTAATTTTTTTTAATTTGCTATATGTGAGCCAGTTAACCAAATCTCTTTAATGTTCTGTAACATTTTTTTTAATTCTTGTGTTTTTTAGGACCTCGGGACGATGAAGATGATTGGTCCGGAGCATGAAAGAGATGGGTTGTATTACTTGGATTTACCTGAAAAAGTTTCACTTCAGTTTCTACTTATCCGTTGCATTGGCATTATCGTTTAGGCAATCTGTCTTTGGCTAAGTTATGTCAAGTCGTTCCGAGTTTGAGTCATGTTTTTGTTCTTCAATGTGAGGCTTGTCACTTAGGTAAATATCACTGTAGTTCTTTTTCTCATCGTATTGAGAGTCGTCAGTTGCAGTCTTTTGAACTTATTCATTCTGATATTTGGGGTCCGTCTAGAGTTAAAAGTCCGAAATGATTTCAGTATTTATTATTTTTGTTGATGATTTTTCCAGAATAGCTTGGTGTTATTTAATGAATAAAAGATCTAAGTTTTCAAATATGTTATCCACCTTTTATAATAAAGTCCATGTTCAGTTTGATAAACACATCAAAATTTTGCGTTCTGATAATGTCTTGGACTATACTCAATCATCTGTGAACACTTTTTGTGTTGCTCGTGGCATGATTCATCAAACTAGTTGTGTTCATACCTCTCAACAAAATGGTATAGCTGACCGCAAACATTGACACATTTTAGACGTGGCTCCACCTCGCATGTTCAATATGCATATCTCTAAGCAGTATTGGACAGATGTTCTTATTGCATGTTATTTAATTTATCACATGTCATCATCTGTATTAAATAACCATGTCCCATTCCCCATGTTATATCGAGATGTCTTTCCTTTTTCTTTACCTCCTCGAGTGTTTGAATGTGTCGCTTTTGTTCACAACTTGGAACCTAACCGAGATAAGTTGGCTCTTCCATCTATGAAGTGTCTTTCTTAGTTATTCTCGTACTCAAAAAGGTTATTGTTGTTACAGTCCACAGTCACGTAAGTATTATGTCAGTACAGATGTTAGCTTTTTTGAGTCTACCATTTTTTCCCTCGCAAGATTGTCTTATCCATTCCTATAAAATTTGGTATCTTCCATGTCACTTCTAGTCACTCGTGAATCAGTTTGTCTCTATTACTCTTTTACAGATTTATCAAATATCCAATGACAGGCCAGCAGTTCTGCAGAATTCAGCCATCAACCAATCAGCTTCTTTACTTGCGGTTTTCGCTCCCATCACCATAGATAGATCCAGGTGATATTCTTATTGCTCTCATAAAAGGAAAACGTCTTTGTACCACAAAGAAAAAGCATCCCGTCTCTAATTATGTCTTCTTACACCGTGTTTCTCCATCTTTTCATACGTTTGTCATTTGCTATTTCATCGTCTTTCATTTCCATTCCCAAAACTTATAAGCAGACTACATCATCTTATGGTTGGAAAAGTGCAATGGATGAAAAGATATGTGCTTTACATCAAAATCAGACTTGGGAGCTTACATCGCTTCCTATTGGAAAACAAAAAGTATGTTGTAAATTGATGTATGTGTAGGAACGAAATCGTAAAACAGAATACTCTAGAGGGGGGTGAATAGAGTAGGCAGCAGAATATTGCTAATTAAAAATCTTGTTAGCAGTTAGATCACAGATATAAAAATAATCACAAAGTAATGACAGAAATAAAAAGTGATCAGAAGGCAAACGCAAACACCGAGATTTATACTGGTTTCTCTCTTGTGAGGACTAGTCCAGTCGGAAGAACTCTAGCTTCCAGTTGAATCCACTATTGGAAAATTCCGCAAGTTTTCATACGAAGTCCTTGCAACTTCTACAGACGCGAGCTTTGATACGAAGAACTCGACCAACTTCAATTGTGAAGAGTTGTATCTTCTATCAAGCATCTGATTACAATCGCTCTTAAACTTCTAGACCGTACCGCACTGGCATTGAGAACTCTTTGGAAGAAAGTAAGCTTAAGAAGAGAAGAGATTGAAAGTGAATTGGGGATTTGAAATGATCGAAATACTTCTCTATTTATAGTTTTTCCAAAGACAAAACTCTGACAGAATTCGGACAGAATTCGGACAGAACTCTTTGTAACAAACCGCAACTGAATGGTGACCAAGTTCAAAATCAAACGTTCACTAACGTTCATCTTGGCCGAACTCTGGCCGAACTCTGGCCAAACTCTGGCCGAGTTCTGCTAGGGTTCTGCCAGTTCATTTTTGAGAAAAAATCAATTTGGCTTTTTGAAAAGTCCTTCAGAAGTTTTTGTAAAAAGGATGTTTTTCAAAAACATAGGTCATTTGTAAAAGAATAGGATGGTTTTGAAAAACGATTTCGGATAGCCTATTTGCCAGTACGACTTGGTGTACAATGTATTCCTAGACTCGATAAAATAAAAATTTACATTGCTTTGAAGGAAATACATTCTGAATGGCAAACAGCTTCAGTCTTGAACATCGTAGATATCCATCGTTGAGCAGTGTCCAAAACGTCGTAGGTAAACATCTGAATTGACTTGCATTTATATCGAGACAGAGTTTGATCAATTATTAAAATCAGGTTTGACCATGACCAATGGGCCAACAGTATGTACTTAAATATCATCCAGATGGTTCAGTTGAGCACCTCAAGGAGCAGTTGGTTGCAAAAGATATACTCAGACATGTGGTGTGGATTATATAGAGACTTTCTCTCTAGTGGCTCGGTTGAATTCAGTTCGTATTCTTATCTCTTTAACGATTAATCGTCAATGGCTTATATATCAGCTAGACATAAAGAAAGTTTTTTTGCATAGTGACTTGCATAAGGAGGTTTATATGGATCAACCATCGAGGTATGTTGTGGCTGGAAGTGAAAAACTTGTATATAGGTTGAAGAATATATTATATGGGCTAAAACAGTCACCTCGAGCTTGGTTTAACAAGTTCAGTTCAGTTCTCATTCAGTATGAGGTTCGGCACAATACATTAGATCATTCAATATTTTGTCATTTTTCCTCAGCATGTGTTATAATATTGATTGTTTATGTTAATGATATCACTATATCTAGGAGTGATATTGCCAAGATTGTAGACTTGAAGGCCTACCTTAATCGTCAGTTTCATACTAAAGATTTTGGTCTTCTTTGATATATTTTTTTGGAATCGAGGTTGCTCGACCTAACAAGAGTGTATTTGTCGCAACGCAAGTATGTTCTAGACTTGCTCTCATAGACTGGATGTTAGAGTGTTGGCCAGTTGAGACTCCTAGGGATTATCATGACAAGCTTGATTACTTTTACACGACCAGACATCACCTATGCAGTTGTAGTAGTTAGTCAATTATGCATGCCCATCAGCAACCACATTGGGAGGCTATCTCTCGCATTCTACAATACTTGAAGAGTACACCTGGAAAGGGTTTGTTATATAAACCTTCCCAGTTGCTCACAGTAACGGGGTTCAATAATGCTAATTGGACAGGTAGTTACTTCTAGCTATTGTACATTTGTAGGTGACAATCTTGTGACATAGCTTAATAAGAAACATAATATTGTGGCTCGTACTAGTGCAGAGGTCGAATACCATGCGATAGCTCATACAGCTTCTGAGATGATGTGGGTGCGGTCTCTTCTTCATGAAATGGGAATTATCATTCATATTCCTATAGAGATGTATTGTGACAACCAATCAGCAATCTTCATCGCAAGTAATCTCGTGTTTCATGAGCGCACTAAGCATATCGAGATGGATTTTTATTTTGTTAGTGATTTGTTGCTGAAAAAACATATTGCCCTCCATATATTTAGTCTAGGAATTAGTTAGGTGATATCCTCAACAAACCACTTGCTTGTAGTCAATTTTCTGATTTATGTAGTAAGTTTGGCATGGCTGGTCTCTATGCTCCAGCTTGAGGGAGGGTATTAGAGGTTATTATTGTTATTTATCTTATATGGGTACATGAAGTAATTGTGGGTGTATTTATCATCATGCATATTAATATTTTTATTTTTATTTTTATTTTATTTTAAATACACATGAGGTGCAACCTAGGGATTAAGCCCTTGCACTCTCTTTCTCCTTTTCTATGTTCTCCTCATGTTCTCTCTCTCCTCTCCAAACTTTACTCTCTCAAGTATATTTGGTCCTATCACGACCATACAAAACCACTCCCAATCATGTTTTGAGTCTCTTTTGAGATTAGACATGGGCAACGTCGAGGTAGTGTCCTATCATTAAGTGCATATATGAATACAGACACACATGCAGTCCTCCGGAAGAGTATCTATGTGAATAGACCACCTTATATCGGTATTATAGACAGCAAACAACAATGGAAAAATATGTTATAAGAAAATGATTCTTGGTTGACCTTTCCAAACACTATCATGAGACCAAGGTCATGGCTAGGACTCAAAAGAACACTTACCTTACGCTAATAATAATAACAGAAGAAAAACTGAGTTTGTTGTACATAGATAGAATACCTCGATACCAGGTTACCCCCTTCGGCTGATTTCATGTCAAGATTTCCCAAAGCCACCATTCTTTTCACAAATGATAACCTCCTAAGTTCTACTTCCATGTAAATAGAGTCCATAGGATCGCCTTTGAAGAGCAGGAAGAAATAGGTTCTGTGGACCAATGAAACATTGCATGCATGCCAGAGGACTATTATCTCTTGCTGTTTCTTCTCAAATTCTAGTGGCCATCTTGATGGAGATTCAATAGGGTCTAGAATTGGATCCAGACCGATACCCCTTGTAGTGATCCCAACTCCAGTGTCTTGAGTGGCATTATGTTCTGCCTCCTGTAAACAAAAGCACAAAACTCACTATATACTAAAAATGGAGAACAGAAACACATGTTCTGTTACATAATGTGCTAATAGAAATATTTTATTCAATAACATGAATTAAAAATTAGCGGAAGCGAAGATGAAGTAACAAAACCATAATCTAGTTTCGGTTATGAGTAATAATACACACGTTGAGTTTTGTAAAGTGACAATAAAAAAGTTAGTTCATTCTGAACTTACAGGAAGCTAAGATGCATATCTTATTAAACAAGTAACAAAACCATAATCAAGTTCTAGATTGCCTTATTTTTGCTCGTAGGAAGTTGATTGACAAATGATGTAGAAGACGAGCACCATAATAGCCGTATCTCCAAATCCACAAATGCTACCATAAATCTCTTGCAATAGGAAAGAGATGAGTCTTCCTCTATAGAAGGCTTTCTTCCCTCCTCTTTTGATTTGGAAGTCAAGAATTCTCTTGAAAATTTATATGACTCATAATGAAGCAACCTCTATGGACTAACCCATAAGGTTTTATTATAAAGATCTATGAAATCTGCTTTTCTCCTGAAATATCTCATGACCATTTTTCATATAAAATCCATGTAATTCTATAACATAAGAGTAGTTCCCTTAATCATCTTAAGCCTTCAACAAACAATTCAATATTGCAACTTATTAATTGGTGTATTGGAGCTTTCTTATACTACATACTTTCTCAATTCTTTTATGGAATTTCTTATGCTCCATAGCCAACCCCATTCTGATGGGAGAAGGCTTGGATGATGATGATGATTAACCTGTATATTGGTTATGTGGGACTGGATGAAAATTCATATTAAGGAACGCTCAATAAATTAAATCAATTCGTAATTTACTTAGTTCTTGATTTTTTTAATAAGATAATTGAATCTCTGTAATACCATTTACCAAGTACTTATTCCATGATACCAAGTAAATAATTGATTATTCATGTAGACAAACTCTCGCATCTAATTGTCACAATCTTTTTTGCACATTAATTTCAATATTGTTTTTTGAAAACAAGAATAAAATATTTTATCAATAAATAAATTTGACAACCATTTTATCAAGACAACTATCGACATGATTTTACCCAGTTTCCCACTGTTACATGGACATGGGAAAATGGTGTTCGTATCTATGTCATGTTTGCACCTGTATCCATATCATGTTTGCACCCATATCCATGTCTGTATTCGTACAACATAGGTGATTATATCGTAATATCATAAAATGTTTGTATACCGTATTTGTGTCCTTATCTCTATCCGTCGTGCAACAATGCACTTCCACATTAGATACAACAAATTTCATATTGGCTTTCATTAATCTTGTGTGGTACCTTAGTTCCTATTAATCTCCGATGGTACCTTAGTGGCCTAAATCTTAGGTTTTGTTTGTCATCTTATATTGAGATAACATCATATCATAATCTACTTACTAACTAGTAAGATGCTATAATACTATCAAGTAAACCGGGAAAGGGTTTGTGCCACAATCCTAACTTCTCTATGTTTAATTATTTGTAATGACGAATTGATAAACGTGATCCCATTCTACACATGTTCTATCTAATTCCACATCGGAGAAATCTCGCCGTCTCATATGCCTGTGCCATGCTGCCATGTACAATAGTTGTTGAACTTAGTATCCTTAATCAATATTTCCCAGACAAGAACAGCTTATGAGAAAATTCTATATTAGGTCACATCTCACTTCAAGTAATCTAATCATTGTGCAGGAACTAACAACTTATGTTCTTAAGGATATCTTACAAAATAATATTGAGATATATTTCTTTGCTACATGCATATATTTAATAATTAATTCTACTACCCAATTATGAAATTCACTTGGATGTTTAGCGCACAATACATTTAAAAAGGTCAAGATACAATTCAGTTTTACAAATTAAGATGGCTATAAATTGGTTATTGGCAATGACTTCAGATCAAAAATCTGGAAACTTGAATACTATAACCAGTGTTCTAAATGGCGGCCGCCTAGGCGGTCTCTCCGCACCGCTTTTCAATAGGCGGTGGAGTAGGCGGCCAACGGAGGTTGGCGGCATAGTCGGAGGTGAGGCGGCATAGGCGAGCGCCTAGGCGGAGCAATACCTAATAAAATATTTTGGCCAAAAAAAATTTGTAAGCATTATGGGCCTATGGTTCACTTTTACAAAACTAAAATTTTATAAATCTCCGTTCTACAACTTAGTTATGCATGGAACACCCTTAAAATATGTATATTATGCAAAACACAGTCGTAAAATAGTAAAAAATGTTCAAAATGTATCGACCGCCTAGGCGGCGCCTAGGTGATGGGCGGACTCACTCTGCAGCACCCACACTAAATATTCTTGGGTATGCAATGATAGTTGCCAAAACGATTAGGAGTACAGTACAGATTCTTATGATCCACTTATAGAAACAAAATTCAATCATCGTAAATTCAATATGATCTCCAAACCTTTACAATTTTGGCATTTGTATAAATTTAAATGTCCCTAACTAATCATGGGAATCTTTTCCTATAGGTCTTTAACTATAGTTATGAGAGTTAACAATCACAACGAAGAAATAAAAGAGTTGATATTCTTGGATGTAGCCTATGATGCCTATGAAAGACCATTTCTGTAGGATTTCGGTAGAAAGAATCATAGTTAGATCTTTAAAAGACATCTTCTTCAAATTATTGTCATAACTGGCAACATGATTTGTGCAACATAGGGCCTGTTTGGCAAAAAGGAAAGTAAGAGGGAAACTAGGAAAGTGTAGGAAACTAGAGCTAGTTTCCATCTAGTTACTTGTTTGGTAGTTGGAAAATAGTTTAGAGAAGTTGTGGGACCCACCACCAAATTGGAAAGTACTAAGCCATTCTACTTTCCTTCCAAATAGATCGAAACTCATGGGAAGTCGTGATAAACAATAATGACTTTTTATTAATATTTATTTTTGAAAAGTAAACACCCATTTCTGAAGACATATGCTAATTAATTTTTTATTGTTATCACGTCGATATTAGCTACAAGTTTCTATCTCATAGTTTCTACCAAACAAACAAAATTTTAAGTTGGATAGCTAGTTTTCTTAGGTTTCTAGAAACCAATAGAAACTAGTTTCTTAGTTTCTAGAAGTTTCCATTTGCCAAACAGGCCCGGGGCTGTTTGGCTGCCTGTAAATGGAAATCCTTTGCAGTTTTAGTTTTGCTGCTATAATTGGTCTTGCAGCCACTTTGGCTGCAACAAAAGCTGCAAGAATTGGGGTATTTACTGCAGCGTTTGTGCAATAATGACACCTTTTACAGCAAAACAAATACTGCAATTTGTGTCAATGCTGCAAGTCAAATTACAGCAACATCACTTACAGACAACCAAACAGCCCCTAAATCTCGATTATCTTAGGAAAGTTGGGTGTCTCTAAACATCAAAATTAAAAGTGAATTATTGAGACATTAGCTGTCAAACTGTTTTAAGCATGGCAAAGAATTATTAATATCTAGAAGAATGCCTATAAATCAATTTATATTTAACATAAATAAAAGTAATGCCTTTTACTAACAGATCTTCCCACCTGATCACCGGTAAGTTGATTCTGATATTGGACTTGTGCCATCTTCAGTCCTGCAACAAAATCATGAATGGTGGTAATGCCCCCTTTAGATTCAGAAGTAACACTCTCTTCTTCAAGCACACTATTACAAGTGCTTCTTTCAAAAGTCTCTGTTCCTTCTCTTGAAGGGGTTCCAATAACACCATAGTTAAGTGCACGACATCTCCTTTGAAACCTCTGTGTCCTTTCAGTCAAGTCTTTATGAGAAGATGGTGTGCTATCATTTGGTTCTGCCTCCTGGAACCAAGGAGAGGAGTCCTTCATCAGTGTTTCCCTACAACTTCTACTTCTACTAAGCATCAAGCCTCTGGAGGTAGATAAATCAGAAATTGGTGTCCACTGTGATGATTCATCAGGATAAGCTTTGACAAACTTGCTGAGCCTTTCTCTCACATCCTGAAGATGTTGTTCCAAAGTGATATATTTAGGATTCAAACGAGGAGGTCTCAAGGCCACTTGTTCATTTTGTTCATGATTGGGTGAACTTGAATCTCCAGTCCTTACTGGCCCGTCCATCTCAATACACCTAACATCCTTGCAAACATCCTCCGTGTCTTCAATGTTGTCATGTGCAACCTCCAAATCATACTTACTTTGAACCGATCCAGCAAGCCTTGGACTGCTGATTGAGTGTACTTTTGGATTCTCATTCTTATTATCACCATTATACAATGGAGGCTTCGTAAACCCAAAACCTGGACCTTGATAAGAAACTGATGATGTGGATGTTGCAAGTAATTCTTCAGACAATTTAGGTATGTCAGATCTTGAGATTTGGCAGGATTCCTCCTAAAAGAAGAAAAACCAAAACTTAAGTTAAATAGTACAAATCATTTTTCAGCTGAAGAAAGTAGCGGACAAAGATATGGATACCCATTGACTTGAATGACGACTACTCCCTACAACTTGTAGCAAATCCTCCACCCTTGATTGAGCCATGTCTCGTTGATGTACTAGCTCCTTTATCTCTTTCTCCATCTGAAAAGAATAGATGGCTATAGGTTATGTATAAATATTGACATCAACTTACATTAGACTGAACAATATTCTATCTACTAGTGTGTACACTTGAATACTCCATATGCATCTATGACATTGAGTATATGACATCAACGGGTGGCCAAGTACAAAATAGTCTGATCGTAAAATACATGCAAAGTAGACAAAATCATATATCTGTGCAGAAGAATATCTTCAAGATGTTAAAGTGAATGCATGCCTTTGAATTTTAGTATACTATAGTCATATAAAACTGTTAATAACCTTCTTAATCTGAGCATCTTTTTCCCTCAACAGCGCTTCGTAGTGGGATGTGCTTGAGTTGGTTCCTGGATACCTCAATTCACTCTCTAACCTAGCAAGCTCCTTCTGCAAATGCTTAACCAAGGTCTTGTCAGACATGACTACATTGACTCGGGCACTTGTCATCACTTCTTTTGCACAGCTCGCGAATAGAAGTGTATTTCTAGATTGCTCAATATGACTTCGAGCAGGGCACATTGTGCATATAATGGCAGTTCTAGCATTGCCACCCAAAGAAGGTTGTAGTATGCGCGTCAGCTTTGAATCTCTATATGGGATGTGCCCGTTTCTTCCTTTGCTGTAACCGTAAGAGTAGAACCACACACGAGATTAAAAAAAAATATTAATCCTCCATTACTATATATCATCATAATAATAAATTACATCCTGTGATATGAAGAATACAAGTCCAGAAAATGGTTAGTTTCATAAACAGTAAGAAGTTAATTACAACAAAACAATCTAGTGTGGCAGAGAACATTGTGGTCTCTCTTAAAATTAAACGATATAGAAGATCAATGTAATTTAAGACTTTCTGAAGATACAATCAATATGCCAACTACATGGTATTCATATAATCATACTGACTCCTAAAAATCTCATGCATGAACGGTTTATTAAAAGTGGATTGCATATTTTTCAATATTTTGATTACAAGCATATTCCTGAATGAGTCATGAAACCATTATAGTAACAGTCAAAATAGCATTGTTCGATGCAAGACTTTTTAATTACTCAAATTTAGTCTCAGATCTAAAAGATAGTTTTAATGCATTAACTTCAAGAAATTGAGTTTCTAGGAAGAGAGAGAGAGAGAGAGAGAGAGAGAGAGAGAGAGAGAGAGAGAATCTGAATGAGTTGTGACCTAATTCACATACACATTCAGTAGTCTAAAACCAAATATGATGACCTGATCATGGGCTAATCATCAAATGTCTTGTACTTCCCATTTGCTTAAATCGTAAATTCGCAGGTTAGTGTCTAGCAAAATAAGTCCATCTAATAACTGCAACATATCTCACCATATTACAAATCACTACTCCAGAAGACATTTTGTCTATACCAAAGTAATGGAATCCATCATGATTACTATGACGACTTTGTCATGGAATGATTTGGTGCATGCAACATGTCAGCTTTGCACTGAAAGATCATAATGCAGGTAAGATTCTTGGTTCATTGATCTTGAACTCCTTGGATTGTGACGACTTTGTCATGGAATGATTTGGTGCACCGTGCATGCAACATGTCAGCTTTGCACTGAAAAATCATAATGCAGGTAAGATTCTTGGTTCATTGATCTTGAACTCCTTGGATTGTGACGACTATCTTGTCTTAAAATTTATATAGTTATTTGCTAATGGATACTTCAAAATCGATCCACATTGTTTCGCTCTTGCAAAATAAAATAACAATAGGAATTTTAGCACATTGTTTATGGTACAGTTTTGTTGCATATTAGGTTGATTCTGCGTCTTCTTTAGCATTCTTGTGACCTATAGTCATGTCCTACATCAATTTAGTTACACAACCTACTGAGAATTTGCCAACTCCAACAAGCTCCTCGATTATCAAGGTTGGACCCATATTGTCAGCTCATAACAATTTCATAGCTCTCAATACAATCTCAACCATCAGTGTATCATCATCATCTAAGCCTTCACGTCAAAGTAGACTTGATAATGGAAAGCTAAACATAAGAATTGGCTAAGATTTATCATTTGGGTAACTTGACATTGGTGCCAAATTTCTACCTGAGGCAGTTATGAGAGCTGGAGAGTGCCTTAACATAACAACTCGAAAGGCCAATCAGTAAATGCATATGCTTACCTCCTCTTTTGTCATGCATTCTAAGTCTGCAACCAAAGTGCAAACTTCCACGCTCCCCTTCACTAGGAAAGAGTTCAGGAGAAGAATGACACTCCCTAAGGTTTGTTGTTTTCTCAATATTTAGAAGGTTGATTGAAGACAGCTCAAACTAGTCAAATGAAGTGGGGAGCATTCACCAACTCAGCCCCCTACTCATAGCTAATGATGGACCCTGTGCTAAAAATCTGAGCATAGTTCCTGATAATACTATGACAGTCAATGGTATTACTGTGAGATGTCATTATGAACTGCAATTGGAAAATGGATGCAAACCTATGCAACATTATATGTTTTTGCAATGCAAATACCAAATGGTTGCGCATTCAAGTGAAAGACATTTGTAAAAGATTGTGCATTATCCTCTTTCGTATTGTCTTATTTGTCTCTAGTTGCTTAGGCTCACATTCGTGAGGTCATTACTTCTGAACCGAGCAATGATCTAGCTGACTTTGCCACCATGTTTCGGGGGTCTTCTTGAGCAATGTATAACCACGACCAGCCTCTCAAATGTTTTTATTTAGTTCACTCTAACTCAGCAACAGACGCAAAAAAATTTTGGTTGGGACCCTCTACCTGGCCAACATGCGACCACATCTTGATGGTGTTCGCTCTCACCTCCTCTCTGCAAGTGACACTCCATCACTCACCAGTGCATTGTCATGCTCCCTCGATAGTATATTCGTACGCTCAAAGCTATCAAAGTGCTTATTTAGGAAAAGGAGTTTAGAGACAATTGGATCAAAGCTACAAAATCATAGAAGATTGCCATCAAATAATCCAAAGTTTTCACCATTTAGGAGAAGAAAAGGTTAAGAGGATCTTATCTTTAGGAAAAAAATGAAACCTCACAGACGAAAACAAACACTTGTGTGGCTCTGCTGAAGGAAAAAATATTTGAGCTCCAATTAATTATTATGTAAAAATGAGTTCAAAGTGTTTGGATGGATCAAGTTTCAATTGGATTTGGACTTGTCTAAAAGACCTAAACAAATTAGGACTTATCCATGATAATCCTTTGAACTATTCCTTGGATGGCAATAAGCAAGTAATATATATATGGTTACTATATATAGTTTAGGTTACTTGGTCGGTGATAGGACTTGGCTATAGATATATGTAGTATCTATATACAATACATGTATGTGGTCGGAAGCCCTATGTGCTTGGACGGGTGTGGTTCCAGAAAGTAGACAGCATTAGCAGCATACTAAGGAAAGAAACTAAGAAAGAAGAAAGTGGAGAAGGGAGAGAAAATTAGAAGAGAAAAAGGAGTGAAAGAATTTGTCTTTTATTGGGTTTTCTGACCTTGGATTCTTGGATTTTCTCAAAACCATTCTCTCGGTAAATTATTCTTGTAATTTCTTGTAGTTCCTTGGCTTGTTCTTGTGCTAGAAGTGGTCTTGCTCTCCTAGTGGTTTCTATTCGTTAGGATTCTCCACTTATAATCCTTGCATCTTTATGCTTGTACTGCAATAAGTCTGTCACTGGGTTCGTCATTGATTGTCGAATTGTGATGGGCGTGTATCTTGGGGAATAGACTCCATTGGTATTCCTAGCACAAAGTAATGTACCAAACAAACTTAACTGCAACATTTACATGTTGTAGGCACTTCTATAGTATATATATGGCATAATTATAAAGATAATGATTTCTAAGCTCTCTATTGTTAATAATATCATTGTGTTGCTAACACTAAATGCACAAGCAGAATTCCTGTTTCAGTATTTGTGGCCAAAGCTTAAGTTAGACCCAAAGAAGGTGAAATTAAGTTCACCAACCTTAGTTTTCGGATAACAGTTCCGAGGGTAAGTAAACTCCTGTTTATGTGGCAGCCTTCTTTCAGTCTATTACCAACTGACAATGCTTGAGATGCCCGTTCACTCCCAGCCAGATCAACAAAATTCTACATTCCAATAATGGAGTCAGCTTCAAATGGGTATACTCTTGCCAATAACCACAAAATAAAATCCAATAGAAGATTTCCATACCACACTGGCTGCAAGTGTGCTTGAATTATCCTTACCCAAAAACTCCTGGGCAGAACTTTCAATAGTCTGCAATAACAAACAAGTGAGAACAATAAGTAGGTTTGTTTTTTTATTCAGGAGAGACATTAAAATCCTTAACAGATTCACTCATCCAGTATCAGTGGTGCAAACCAGTCTAAGTATCTGATGAGATCTGGAGCTCATTTCATTCAGTAAGGTCTCCCCTATTTGTCTTTGAGCTGCAAGGAATGTGAAATACACAGGTAATCTAACAAATACATCACTATCACCTAGTAAAAAGTGACAATTAAATGTGTTTAGTTTTTATACCTTCACACAAATCAAGGAGCTCCTTCATATGTTTCCAGTCCCTCAGCACTACCTCTGTGAGCTTCTCCACGATGGTCCCTCTCTGCCAAACAAGGATTTGTAATATAATAGGATAACAAAACGTCTATCAAATAATAGTAATGTACCTCTGGGTCATCGAGAATCCTAAGAGGAAAATTGTCCATGTTGAGGAGATCTTTTACAGCTTCATTGTAAATCTCAATTGCCGAGAACTTCAAAACAAATGCCCTCTCCTCATGCTGCAAGTGGAACAAAACAACACATCTCATAATATAAAAAGAAACAAACTCACACAACGAAACAAAAAATAAAAATAAAAACTTAAATGTCAAAGTAATATGTTTGATTACCCTATGGATGTAGTCATATATATCTGCCACAGTATACTCAGTTATTCCGCTCATTGTGTACGTCTTTCCACTGCTTGTTTGTCCATACGCAAAAATAGTTGCTGAGGGCATATAATCCAGCATTATTTAGTCCACAATTCATAACATGATATATATGGAGATAGAAAGAGATTGTTTTGTGTGTTATAGACTTGCATCCTTTGAGGAGGATTTCATCCCTGACATTTTCCACACAAAATCAGTGAAAGCCAATTCATATTGAAAGTCCACATTGTTAATATTGATATAGAATTGCCATTCCTTTTCGCTCTTTGGCTTAATGTGTGATTCCTTTTCACTCTTACCTATTCATGTAGACTGCGGACTCTTTATAGTCTAGGGGTACTTGGAAGGGTGCTCCTTCATTGCTTGAGCTCAAACCACACACCTAAAAGGTATGTCTACCTACCTTTCAACTGGCTGCCTACGCTTTATGGCATTGGCATGAGTTGACACATTCATAATCATAGCTACCATGGCTAAGTAGTTAGCACCAACAAAGAGGGTTTATGTCTGGTCAGCAACCGGTCACAGGTCATAAAAGCTGTCAAAACTTTTATGGAGCTTTCTTATGCTCCATATTCGGCCCCATTCTGATAGGAGAAGCCTTGATTCGTATTGATATACAACAATTTAACTGTCTATAAACCAATAAACAAGATCATCTAGATTCACTTTATTTATCATCTGATCCCCAAACTGCACTATTTTAAAATTTTAAATTTGGTGTGTATGAAACATATAGGGATCCATATTTTGCATTCTCAAAATTTGGCAACCAAAATATACATTCATTTAACCCATTATTCTAAATTATTCAGTTTGGACCACTATACGAATAAATAAATAAAACTCCAAATGATTTTAGTTTTGGTTCTTCGTAACAATTCAATTGGTGTTCATTAACATGAACCAAATGGATATTAAGTAAGCATGGTCATTTTTTTAACTTCTCATGGTAAGGGGTCAAGTCCTCTCGAAAGGTCCAAGTCTCTATCCAATGTGTCTCATACATATCTTGAAGCAAGAGAGAGACAAAAAAGTGAAATCAACTTACAATTAATACCACTGACAACTGAAAGGGCAACTTCTTTTGCTCCGTCCTCGTAGACTTGTCTTGTGCTGCACTCCCCGTGAAATACTCTATCTGCCACCCGAGAAGGAAGTAACTTTGGATTACAACTAGATCAATACAATGCAAAATGCTACGAGAAGATCTATCTAAAGAGAAGGAACAGCTAACCAAAATAACATAATTCCTTCTCCATGGACCTTACCTTCCTCGTAGTTTTTAAAGATACTAGCCCAAACAAGTCAAAGAGAAAATAGTAACTATATCTCACCAACATAAAGTGTGAGCATCGAAAATCTAGGAACCGATGGACCGAGAAAATTCAATCAAAGTTCTAGCATGTAGCATAAGAACCAGCAAAATCCAATCACCATCAAATCATACGCTAATTTCAGGTGTCGTAAATGTATCAACAAAATTTACAAATTCTCAAGAAGTAGATTATCGTTGCGTATTAGAACGAAATAATCACGAGAAACCAACAACCTAACACTGTTTCAGCAATTAAGAATTTGTTGAGAAACAAAAGGAAAAACTGACCGAACGAGTAGGAGGTGGGGACCATCGACCGCTCGGAGAGGCTGTTCCTGAAGATGACGGTGGTGTCGTTGATGCACTCCCAGTCGGACGGATCGTTCGCGGCGATCTCCTTCGCGTTCAGCGGCCTCAGCCGCACCGTCACCGTTATCTTCTCTGCTCTCCCACCGCCGCCACCGCCCCCCGCTGCTTCCAGCCCTTCCATCTTCTCCCACTGCACCATCTCCTCCTCGCCAATCGCTCCCATTCCTCACCGCACCTCCCCCCCTACCCACCCACCCCCCCTACAACATCTGCAACAAACTTTCCATTTTGATCTATATCAGAGTTAATTTCTACACTAGAATATGATCCATGTGAAGTTGAGATGAGGTTGTTGGCAATGGTAGAAGACGAACTTTCATTAGCAATCCTAAAAAAAAAAAAAAAAACGAGACCAATCAACTATAGGAAGGTGGACAATCCCAATCCTAAAACTGTCAGTGGGAACCCTAGCAAGCTTTGTTGAATTAATGCAGCTGACCTTTGAATTTTTATTTTTTTTCTTTTTACAGAAAACTTAATTACAGAGAAGAAAAATGTAACTTTTCCGTGTTTGAATTGGTACCTGGGTGTTACCAAGACGGAGCTGTATAATTAATTTCTTTGTTCCCTTCCTTCAGAATGCTGCTCCCACTCTGACTGAAATTTGTAGATCCGGTTTCTCAGTGTGGGATGGAATAAAGAAAAAGATTAGACAACTAAAATAAAAAATAAAATAAATAAGAGGAGAGAGAAAGAAGAAAGTATAGATGGGAGAGCGAATGAAAGGGTGTCCTTTTTATTCTATGGTGAACTTTTTGAAGCAATCGATGGAGCCTTTGATGACTTGCAAAGCAATGAAAAGAGGTTTATTACTGAAGTTTTTAGTCTTAGGTGTACTAACTGCTCATTTGAAGGGGCCTTTCTCAATCGTTGGTGGAACTAGTCGTTCCTCATACGAAATTGAATTAGTCTATTTTGTTATTTTCTCGCTTTTATATTACGTTTTTTTGTTTGCAGATACTTTCCTCCTTGTGTACATTGTTATCCTAAACTATGTGTTAGCTAGTTGCTATCATGGTCTAGTATATTTATTTGATTTACAACGTGTTATCCATGTTGGCGTTTTTCATTTAGAAACTGTTAGTCCCATTTTGGAAAATCATGGGTTGATTTTTCTAGAGAGGTAAATTTAAATCACAAGGAAGAAACATTTGTTTTGTTACTCACTTTGGAAATCCATAGGAGCTAAGCACGACTCGGACGAAGGGTGCAAAGTGGCGCTTTGATGGCGCATTTTGCACTTCGTCGCGCTTTGCGTCCAGGCGCTAGGGGCATGAGTCATAGTTGCTTTTGGCGTTGTCAGCGTATGGCGTGGGCGGCACAGGCGACGTTGTCAACACGCGGCGTGGGCGGCGCAGACGGCGTTGGTAGCGTGCAGCACACTGCTGTGTCGACGTATAGGACTATGTGACCCAAATTTTGCGGGATTTGGTCGGCCTGCGCGCATTGCTTTCATATGCGCGCATAGGTGACAGCCTGCTCTATAAATAGAATCTCACCGCCTCCATTTGAAGTGGCTGAAGTGAGAGAAAGTAAGGGCCACAAATACCACTCCAGAAGGTCTATGCAGCCAGCAGCAGTAGCAAAGTCTATGCGCGCATAGGGCTTTACTTGCTCATGTTGAGTCCAGAGTCTTTCCAAAGGTGACGAAGAGCGTTCCAGAAGTTCATTTGTGAACTTACTGGTTCCTATGGATAGATAGCATATAAGGAGAATCTTGCTTTGAGCACTGGTGACCTTGTTCACCCCATCAAGGAGTTTTAATTTGTGTTTTCTTTTTGTAATTTGTTTTATCTCATTGTAGCGTCTGCAAATATAAAGAGAAGAACACTCTTACACTTTGTTGTTGTATTTTGTATTTTCTTGGAAGTCAGTTTGTAACATATTCTTAGTGCTGCATTTGAGTTTGCTTGAGAGTAGACTTTGTGTCTTGCGAGATCTCAGCACTCTCTTGGTGTTGGATAGAGACAGACTCTGAGTCTTGCATGGATCTCTACGCCTTCATTAGATCTTTCAATTCTTTAGATCTGTCTTCGGGACTAACAATCTCAAAGCAAGATCCGAGAAAGATGGAGTCCAACCATTTAAGCCTTCTCGATACAAGTTTTCACAAACTTGAAAAGTTTGACGGTCAACACTACAACATTTAGAAGAGGAAGATTTCTCTAAATTGTCAATTTGTCAATGTTGATTATGTGTTGACAAACCTAGAACCTGCCATTCCTGAAGATATAAGTGAACTTGCTGTCGGCATGTCTACATCAGAGCATGCCAAGTGGAAGAAGATAACGACCTCTGTAGATTGTTGATTCTCGATGCTATGGACGACTCAATGGCGGAGTCCTACAATAAGAAGGAGAATACTAGAGATGTCTGGGAATATCTAGATAAGCACTACAAGACTGATGAGAAGATGTCCAAAATCCATCTTGTTGAAAAATTCTTCACCATCCATACAATTTGAAGGAAAAACGATGATGTCACAAGTTAAAGAACTTCTAAAGTTGCAGATGAAGCTGGAGAAAGAGGGCATAAAATAAGAGGATAAGTTCATGGTGGGTGCGATTTTCACCAAACTTCCTCTGGGATGAATCACTTTAAAGACTGACATGTACCGTAAGAAAATGTAAATCCTGCTCGAAAATCTTCTGTACTGGATTCATATTGAAGATGAAGCCATAGGACAGCTGAAGGTGGACTTCTTGACCAATCAGTTGGCCAAGGCTAACATGGTGCAGTATGGTGATCACAAGGGAAAGCAGAAAGGTCCTTTCAAGAACAAGAAAAATAACGTTAACCAGCTGAAGGTTAAGTCAGCTCCTTTTAAGTCCAAGCCAAAGTCAGAAGTGACTTGCTACAACTGTGGCAAGAAGGTCACTACAAAAAGGAATGTAGGTCCAAATCAAAGCTAAAAGCAAGGTAAGCTTAACCTGATTGCTATGATTGTGCAAGTTGAACCACAAGGCGTAGACACGGACTGGTGGGTGGACACTAGTGCATCTTGCCACGTGTGCTCGAGGAAGGAACTGTTCACCAAGTACGAGCCTACTTATGGGAAGGTCTCTATGGCGAACAAGACTCAAGCTGAAGTTCAGGAGATCGGGACTGTGGAGCTGAAGCTGACTTCGGGCAAGTCACTTACACTGGAGAACGTGAAGCACGTGCCGATGATTGCCAAGAACTTGATCTCAAGGAGTCTGTTGTACAAGACGGGCTTAAGGATGGACATCAATGTTGGTCACATTGTGATGTCCTACAAAGGAGTTTACTTCGACAAAGCTTTTTGTATCGAAGGGATGTTTAAACTGCAGGTTGTAACCTCTGATAGCATTAATATAGTTTCTTTTTCTAGTTGTTCTGTTGAGTTATGACATAATAACTATGACATGTGCATTGTAAAATATTTAGCAAAATGTATAATTTAGGCCTTATCACCAAATATGGGGGTAAGGTGTCGAAGAAGTCTGAAGTCTGTGCACAAACGAAGATCGTTAGGAAGCCGTTCAGAAGAGTGAACAGGAACACAGATCTTCTGGAGTTGATGCACTCCGATATCTATGACTTCAAACAATTCTCCATGAAAGTCAGATGAAGTATTTTATTACTTTCATCGACGATTTCTCGAAATACACGTTCGTATATCTTCTCAAATCGAAGGGTGAAGCATTCGAGAAATTCAAGGACTTCAAGGCTGAAGTTGAACATAAAATCGGTCAATAACTCAAGAGACTAAGAAGTGATCGAGGCAGAGAGTATCGTTCCTTGTCATTCGCATCGTTCTGCAAAGAACATGAAATTATCAATGAAATAACTGCTCCGTATTCTCCACAATCCAATAGAGTTGCAGAAAGTAAGAACAATATGCTGACAGAGATGATGAACTTTATGTTCACAACAATATGTCTGTGAATGTAAAGAGAAGAATACTCTTGCACTTTGTTGTTGTATTTTGCATTTTCTTGAAAGTTCGTTTGTAAACTATTCTTAGTGCTTCATTTGAGTTAGCTTGAGAGAAAACTTTTGTGCCTTGCGAGATCTCAGCCCTCTCTTGATGTTGGCTAGAGAGCAGACTCTTAAGTCTTGTATAGATCTCTACGCCTTCATTGGATCTCTCCATTCTTTAGATCTGTCTTCGGGACTAACAATCCATACGATCTCTGTTATATTTTTCATATTTCTTATTATTACCCTACATCACATGTATAAGAAAGTAGGCATAGAGTATGGAATATTAGGGATGAGTGTTTGGTTTATTTTGTTTCATCGAATCGAAATAGTCAAATCTAACAAACCAAAATTCTAAAAAAACCAAAACCGAAATCAAAATAAAATAAGTCGTAACTGAAACAGAACCGATAAACGATTCGGTTTGTTTTGGAGTATTTTTATTGTTTAATGAATCGGGTTCAAAGTTGGAATTGTAGCTAAATTATATTAAAATTTATAATTTTTATACATATGTTTGTTGTATTTCAAAGTTCGGTCCAAAGTTGGACTACTTATTAAATTAAAAAAGTTTTGCTTTGAAAGTTGGGTCCAAAGTTAGACTAGTTGTTAAATTAACAACTATGGTTGTTAATTTAACAACTATTTGGACTAGTTTTGCTTTATACATATATTTGTTGTATTTCAAAGTTTGGTTCAAAGTTGAACTAGTTGTTTTCAAAATATACAAAAACATATACACATTTTAATTATAAAATATATATAGAATTGCGAGTATTTAATAATTGTATAAGACCTTTCTGTTTTCCATTTTAGATCAAGAGTAAGGAATTTTAGTATATTTAAAACCAAACCATTTTTTCAAACCAAACCGAATTTTTTTCAAACCGAACAAAATCTCTTTTTTGGTTCGACTCGGTTCCATTCTCACTCAAAAATCGAGTAATACTCACCCCCTACTAAACATAACAAGTTGCAAATTATAATTTTTTTTAAATATCTGGTTGTTAATATAGCAATTTGTTAATTATGGTAGTACAGGCATAACGCAAAGCAATAAAAGTTCATGGACTTAGTTACAAAGTAGCATTTATATTAGGCTTAATTGCACTTTGCTACCCTCAACTATTCCGCTTTTTCAACTTGATACCCTAAACTTTTTTTTTGTAACAAGTTGATACCTCAACTATTTTTTTTTTCAACTTGATACCTAATTTTTCAAAAAAATCCAAAATGTCCTTATCCCTTCCCTCTTTCCTTCTCCCCTCCCCCCCCCCTCCCCCACTCCGGCCACCCCCACCCTCCCGCTCCGCCTCCCCTCCGGCCACCCCCCTCTCCCACGTCCGGCCAACCCCCCCTCCCGCTTCCGGCGCCACCACCGCGGCGGCGGCTGCTGCTGCCGCGGCGGCCGGCGGCGGTGGGGGTAGGGGGGGTTGGCCGGACGCGGGAGAGGGGGGTGGCCGGAGGGGAGGCGGAGCGGGAGGGAGGGGGTAGCCGGAGTGGGGGGGGGGGGGGGGGTTGGGGGGAGGGGAGGTAATTTTAAGGTTTGAGCAGGAGTATTTTTGTCCCAAAATTTTTTTGGGTATCAACTTGTTACAAAAAAAAGTTTAGGGTATCAAGTTGAAAAAGCGGAATAGTTGAGGGTAGCAAAGTACAATTAAGCCTTAATATTATTCTGAAACTAATTTGCATTCATATACCTTTCAACTTCTACACTTTGGCATATTGTATTTCTCTACTATTTTTTATTAACAAATTCATGAACATTTTTGGGAAATAAAAGTTAAAACTATTTTCTTAGATACACGCTCATGGTGAACAGATACCAACATTAATACCGAACACGATGACCGACTCTTACAGAAAATAAATATTACAAGATACAAGACAAAAATAATAAGTGGAAAATCTTCAACTGTAAAAATCATCGGGATAGTGAGATCATTACTAACTAATATTACAAGTCTTTATAAGATTAGTAATCCATAATAGTAGTTTAATTACACAAAAAGAACCAATTTTTTTTTTCAAGAGATCACACTCATATCTGATAAACTCAGTCTGTCACTCTTATTCAACACCCCCCCCCCCCCCCCCCCCCCCCCCCCTCTCTCTCTCTCTCTCTCTCTCTCTCAATATATTGATGGCTATCCAACATTTTTCTTTGAGTATAATCTACAACGCGAGAAATTCTAGACCTTTTTATATAGTATATCATATCTCCATATATGAAATTTCAATTCTAAATAGACATGACAAAAGTTTTCATCTTTATAAACTCAATAGGACTAGATATGACGAGAACTATGCTGAAATCATATTACTATCATAATTATTAAATATGAGCCAAATCCGTCATGACTCTCTGTATTAACCTTAATTCACATTGATGGTGACCCATATATAAACAGATTATATGACTAACAGACGACAGTTCCCTCACTAAATTATAGAAAATATCATCTCTAGTTATTACTTTCTCTTGAGAAGTAAGAAAGTTGAAGATTTTAAAGTAAGTTAGCAATATTCTACTTCATTATATAACAATAAGAAGTAAAATTTATCAATATTAAGGCACTAGCATTTATGGTCAAGGTTTGTTTGGAAGGAGGAGTCATTTTCCTCCAAATGGATGGCTCCATCTTTCTCGCCTTCATTTCCTCCAAATGGATGTCAATTTCTGTCGTCTATTACTAGTTTAATATAATATTTGTTGTTTAATATATTTGAATACCATTGATAGCAAGTTCCATTTATGACTTTTTTTTTAATTGGGCGGACGGTTCTTTTTTTTAATTTTTAGTAGGGTGATCTGCCTCTATACCTTGTTTTGCAAGTATGTTTTTGTCCTTTCATATGTTAATTGTGTCTCTCTTGTTTCAATATGCTCTCGGCTGTGCCTGTCGCACCCTATCGTTTATGGGACCTAGAAAATAATCTAGAATTTGAGTCCTTTTTCTCATATAAATAATTTTTTTAGCATTTTTATAAACAAAATCATCATTTAAAGTATCACAATCAAGTTTTCTAGCATATTTTTTTTTCAAAAGATATCAGAGCTAAACCATTTAATTTTTCTTATGACATAGTTGATCTCAAATAAGATTTTCTTAGTTTTAGTTTTGAAAAACTTTTTTCTGCAGAAGCAACTGTAACATGTATAGTCAATAAAATTTTATATGCAATCCAAACATTGAGAATAGATCTACGTTTTTATTATAAAATTAAGTACTTCAATGGGATTAATTTTTCTTCTGGTAAAACATTTTGTAGATATTTTAAGGGTCCGACTATACGCACCCCACCTATTTCTAAGTTGACCCCAATTTCTAAGTTTACCCCACTAATAGAAAACTAAACTGAACAAATTTCTAAGTCTACCCCAATTCTGGACAGAAATGCCCCTAACTCAAATGAAACATAACCCCACCCCAATCCACCATATCATTCAATTATTTCTAAGTCTACCCCAAACCCCAAACACACATTCAAACCCATCCCAACCTAACCCTAAAACTCTCCTCCTCCTCCTCCTCCACCCCATTTTCGAACCGAACTCTCCCATTTGTACGACGCTAAAATTTCGAACGAAAACGCAGAAATTTTTAGGGTTTCCATCGGCACTGTTCGACCCTGGTTTGTCGGACGGATGTCAAACTGTTCGGCTCACGACAGTCGAACTTTCCTACTCTGTTCGACAACATCCTGCCGAACAGTTTGTATTTGTTCGACCATCACAGGTCGAACAGTATGGATTTGTACGTTCGACCTGTGTATGTCGAACACTTTTAATATGTTCGACCTGTGTATGTCGAACAGTACGAATTTGTCCGACTCGTTCAGGTCGAACAGTTCGCGAATTTTGTTTTTTTTTTTTCAAAATCGAAACAGCCCAATCACTACTCGAAACAAAAACATTAGTAGGGAGATCTTCTATCATTACTTTGGCCCTCCATTGTAATTTCTTTAAGCTTCAAATAATGTCTTCTAGGGTTTTTGGGTTTGAGGAAGATAGGTTGGGGTGTAGAGTTAGAAATAGAAAAAGGATAAATCAGTCATTTAACAATACAACTTAAGTTACTCAGAAAAGTTGGGGTCAACTTAGAAATAGATGGGGTGCGTATAGTCGGACCCATATTTTAATTGTAGAAATAAATCATTTCCATTAAGATAAAAAACTTCATTATGTTTTTAAAACACCTTCAACATTATGACAATAGTTTTTAATCATTATCATCTAATGAGATCAACTTTCTCAAGTCAAACAAAAACCCAATTTTTTTTTCATATGATTAAAGTTGTTCAAACCTAATTTTAAGTGAAGAAATAGTTTGATCGATTGGCCTTTTTTGTTTACGGAATGGGTCTTTGCTTTAATTTTTTTTTTTTTTAAATTATGATATACCTAGTTTAAATTATGGGGCCTTCGAAAATTGGAGGTCCAGGACAGTTGTCCACTTCGTTAGTGCCCTGAGCCGGCCTTACCTAGTTACATGAAGGTCCTCATAAGTTTCAGGTTAATATTTTTATTTTTATTTTTTGGATAGTTAATTATAGATAACATAAATCTGAATGGACAAGAGGGATTCCTATTCGACCCCAAAAGATGGAAATTATTAAGGACATCAAAAAAGTTGTGGCCGAGTGACGGAAGATCATTAGATCGAGCCACGGGAGCATATTATTTCTTCCATTTATGATAGGAGTTGGGGAATAGTAGGCCTAAAGGGGGTACAATGTAGTGTGCACAAAAAGTCTCGAACGCTATACCAGACACCGTAAAAAAAGTCACATGGGCTACCACATATTTTTAAAGAAAATATTATAAAAAATCTTCTCAAGCTTATGTTCTGTCCCCAAAACAAATCCTT
Organism: Iris pallida; assembly: GCA_029216955.1. NCBI lineage: Eukaryota > Viridiplantae > Streptophyta > Magnoliopsida > Asparagales > Iridaceae > Iris > Iris pallida. Next base: position 12,051,413 of record JANAVB010044216.1, on the reverse strand, counting down.
CCCAACAAACAAATCCTTCCCAACAATGTAGGAGAGATGATGAGATCCAATCCTCAAAAATCTCTGACCAAGTTTCTAAACCTTATGTTCCTTCTCCAAAACAAATCCTTCCCAACAATGTAGGAGTGATGATGTAGTTCCAATTCGATGAAGTGATCGGCTCATCGAATACACTATCTCACATTCCGAAAAACTTAAGATATCTAGCCCTAGTTTATTTTATTCAGTTTAGCCAAAAAATATAAAAAATTGCAATCGAAAGAATAAGGATTGACATGATTCTGATAATCCTGACTGTTGTTAGAATTGTCAGGATCCTTGCAGTCATAGAACAGAGAGTTATATATATCTCTCTGTACTATGACTATCAGAGTTCTGACAGTTCTAACTACAGTCAGAACTATCAGAACCCTAACAGTCGACGTAATGGTGCTCAAATTGAGGGGGACTTACAAGTTCAAAATGGTGCTAAAAAAATTTGTGGGATGCCCTACGATCGTCCGCGCGTTAGAGAGTTCATCTCGAAATGGGGCTTCCGTAAGCCTTACTCTGTCACAGGCACATCCTAAGCCTAACCCAATTGTAAATTACAAGAGGCTCCTCCTAAGCCTAAGCCTAAGCCTAAGCCTAAGCCTAAGCCTTACTCTGTTGGTTGCTTGATCACAGTTACATCCACGTTAGATAATTTTGTTCATTTCCGCATCTTGTGGTTTTAGAATGTTGGAAAAAGGAAGCCTAAGCCAACTGTAGAGTACAAGAGGCTATAAGTTTTAGAACTTTGCTATGCCTACAACCAAATGCTTACAATTTTTTTGCAACCGTCCCGTGTCGGACTTCGATCGGAGGAGGAGGGAAGATGGTGGGATCGAATGAAGTCCATGTAGCAGGAGATGAGAGGAGATGTGTAACCCATGTGTAAAGAATGAGAGAGAGAAAGAGGTTATAAAAGGTTATAAATAGACTTAGCATATTTTTCTTAGTTTTACTCGCATTTTGTGATGTATCAGAAAATTTGAAAGTAAAGATGGCGCCTGAAGTGTTTTCCTACATATTAATATTTTGGACTCCGTGTGCCAAAAGTGATTGATCAGCTCAAGTAAGAGCTGGTGAGGGGCATCTAAGTATCTTGGTCCAATAGTGGTGCTTCACTCGCTCCTTCGATGTCATTCCCTTTCTTTGACTTGTTTCAGTGGCAGTGAAGAAAGTTATATGCTTCAACTTTATGTTTCAAGAGATTGTTGTGCAGAAGATGGAGGTTCAACAGAATGTGAGTACTCATAGCTAGCCGGACTTGATATGAGGCCACGGAGCCTCAGGTCCAAAATTTTGTAGGACATCAAACTTTTATATATACTATTTAATTATGTAAGTCCAATTAGAACAAAGGTCGAACATATTCATTCTAAATATTTTAGTCCACGTAAAAAAAAATTGTTATAGGATATTTAAATGTCATATAATAGAACACCAAAGACCAGTCGATTAGTCGGAATAAGGAAACAAATTGGTGCGGTCGTTGTTAAAATTAAATTATCTACCATTTCGTCCCTCTAACAGTCTGTCTCTCCCAATCCCCTTCTACCCTTCCGTCATTGTCAATCTCCTTTACTCTTTCGTCGTTGTCAATATCCCCTCCCTCTCTCTCTCTCTCTCTCTCTCTCTCTCTCTCTCTCTCATCTTGGAGGTAATTGAACAATATAACAAGTTATATTTATTATTATTATCATATGTACTAGCCCAAATATTTCATTATGACGTATACTATTTCATTATGACGTATATTACTAGTTCATATAATTCATTTTATGGACCACAATACAATAGTATTCTCTCTCTCTCTCTCTCATCTTGGAGCTAATTGAATTTTGTGTTGATAATACTATTGTATTGTGGTCCATAAAATGAATTATATGAACATTAAGCTATGGAGGCACTATTTTTAGGGTTTGTCTCAGGTCTTAAAATTTAAAGTCTGACAGAAGTACTGTAACGAGTATGACGGGGAAGATGAGATCAATTTCGTTCAACAGAATGCAAGTATTCAGAACCTGAATTATGATCATACAAGTACCAAAAGTTACCAGCTAAGCACAGAAAAACTAATGTCGCATATACATCCTATTCTGATTACTTGCAATATCATCTCACATTTCAAATTTTCTATAAATTTATAATCTTTCTATGAATAAAGCCAGACATACCTGCACATTCTTACTTGATCAATAACTTGCAAATAATTGAGAAGAACAAGTTTGATGAAGGATCCTTTGCAATTTGGAATTAGCTGGTAAACTCCCAGGAGTTGAGATTGGGAATTCGATATGTCAAAATTACATATTCCATATATTTGTATTTACATCTTAAAATCAATTCGAACTGCTCTCTATGCCTATTAACTGTTAAAAAATGATTGGTGATGATTTGTTGGTTCCCAAAATTTTGGATAATACCAATAGGAAACTATTTCCTCCTTTACATACACAAATGTTCGTGGAAGACATTGTCGCGAACATCACTCTCTCTCGGAAAAGCTTTGAGCCTTAACTACAGGCTACCAAGAAAGTAGGAATCTATACAAAGGACTGTCAGAATGCTTAGTAATTGCTTTCTTATAATTTACTACTATTGATTTATGGTGAGATTGGTTACGGCTGCTCACCAGTACACGGCAATGTACCGACTCTCGTCTCTACAGGTGCCGGAAACCTAGTGAATAATTAGAGACGTTGAAGGTTTGTTGTCCGACTATTTAAAAGCTTCACACTCCCTTGAAAGCTTTCATTTGAAGAAGGCATTTGCTGAAGGTGGTTGTCCGACTCTTTAAAAGGCATTTGCTTGTTGTCATACTCTTTAAAAGCTTCACACTCCCTTGAAAGCTTTCATTTGAAGAATGCATTTGCTGAATGTGGTTTATTGTCGTTTTTAATAAGGGATACAATATATGGAACGGTTGTATCTCATTTCAATATTTCTGCAAATTGTAAGCCAAGTTTGGCATTTTATCTAGGTTGTTTGCGAGCCTTATGTTTTCTGATGCAAAATTATTAATAAAGAGCTTATTCAATCTTTATATGTGTTATTCAATTTTTCTGTGAATCTGCTGCAAATTATATGCAAAAGTATCTATCTTATAAAATGAGCACGAGCACGTCTTGTACAAGTGTAACTCCAAACTTGTACGACATCACGTCCATGCGAGAACGATAGATATGGCAAGAATCAAAACGAGGACGAATGATTCGACAGAATCGGAACGTGACAGTAAGGAGAATGAAAAAGAGTGAAAGGAGAAGAGAGAGATTAATAGCGAAGAAAGGGATAGCCATTAGATGAGGAACACCTAAGCAAGCTAAGGCACATGCCCAATTAGGGACTTTCTTGAAAAAAACAACCGATTAACAGACAATAAGGCATTCCTTAAGAAAAGGTTTTTTCTAAGGGCACTACCCTTTTTGCTAGGGGCTAGCCCAAAAATGTTTCAAAATATTACAAGTTTGCCATCAATTTTTTTTACTTGGGGCTAGCCCAAGCAAAGGTATAAATACCAACTTTTGTTTTCTTTTTCTCTCTCCCTCTACTCTTTTCTTTTCTCCCTCAACTCTTTTCTTCTCTCCCTCAACTCTAGGTCAAAGAATTTAACCCCAAATTTTTTTCCAACCTACATTTTTTTTAAATTTTTCTCTCAACTCTAGGTCATTGATTTTTATCCCAAATTTTTTTCTCAACTCTAGGTCATTGACTTCTCTCATTTATTAGTAAGTCATCGAATTAATATATGTTTAATATTTTAAACATGAATTTCACATATAAAAAGTTAAATTATGTGTTTAATGTAGAAAAATATTGAACATGGAATAACCGGGATCATCAAATGTTGTATACTCTCTTCCCGCCACGTCCGAAGAACACTTTGATGCATCGGAAAAATCGGGTTGTGACACAGAGGACTGTCACCTGTCTGGCAGTCCCGATCATAGATTAGGACTGCCAGAGAGGTGGCAGTCCTTCACATATGTAGGACTGCCAGGGGCCTGACAGTCCTACATATGTTTTTTTGCGATTCTAAAATTTCGACAAAAAGTGCTAAAACGGAGGTTCAAACATTATTTTTTTGCGATTCTAAAATTTCGGAAGGCCGTCTAACAATAAAACAGTTAATCTCAGGCTCCTCGAAAATACGCTCATTTTGCGACAAACTGGACCTCGTTTCGACCTCCCAGTCAAAAGTTATGGCCCTCCAAAGTTTCAACTGACCATAAAATGCAGGAGAATGACCATTTTCCGTGTAAATTAACACGGAGAATGACCATTCTAACACGGAGAATGGACATTCTCCGTCTTAATTTACACGAAGAATGGTCATTCCAGTGTTAAAATGCAGGAGAATGACCATTCTCCGCCTTAATTTACACGGAGAATGGTCATTCTCCGTGTAATTTAGCACGGAGAATGATCATTCTCCGTGTAATTTTCACGGATAATGCCATTCTCCGTGTTAGTTTACACGGAGAATGGTCATTCTCCTGCGTTTTAACACTGGAATGGCCATTCTTCGTGCTAAATTATACGGAGAATGGCTATTCTCCGTGCTAAATTACACGGAGAATGGCCATTTTTCGTGCTAAATTAAGAGTTTTCAGTTGAGGTGCTCCTCACAGAGTTTGATAAGTAGGACTGCCACCCCCCTGGCAGTCCTACATTGAATTAGGACTGCCAGGGTGCTGGCAGTCCTAATTCAATGTAGGACTGCTAGGGGGGTGGTAGTTCTGATACTGGATCAGATAGCCATTCTCCGTGCTAAATTACACGGAGAATAGCCATTCTCCGTGCTAAATTACACGGAGAATGGCTATTCTCCGTACTAAATTACACGGAGAATGGCCATTTTCCGTGCTAAATTAAGAGTTTTCAGTTGAGGAGCTCCTCACATAGTTTGATAAGTAGGACTGCCACCCCCCTGGCAGTCCTATACTGAAGTAGGACTGCCAGGATGCTGGCAGTCCTAACTCAAACTTGTTGTTGCAGCAAGTTTCAGTCAGGACTGCCAGCACCCTGGCAGTCCTACTTTAGTGTAGGACTGCCAAGTGGGTGGCAGTCCTGATACTGATACTCTGTACATAAAAAACAACAATTCATCACAAGTACATAAACAACAATAATTCATCACAACTACATAAATATTCCACATCAAACTTAAGATTCATCACAATAATTCATCACAATAATCCAACTACAATAATTCATCCCAATAATTCATCACAACTACAACAATTCATCACAACTACTTAAGTTTCAAAGATTCCACATCCAAATTAAGTTTCAAACAAGTACATAACCATTCCACATCCAACTTAAGTTTGAAACAAGAAAAATATCCAGATCCAACTATATATCATGCCGGACCTTTGAACGAGACTCCCTATTATTCATGAAGGGGAAGTCGACCACGTCGTCGATGCGATCAAGCTTGTTGGCGACCGCGACACTAGTGTCACTTTGGCAACCTCTCCGAGCTTCGGACGTCGGTTCGAAAATTGTTATCGGACGCTCGAGAGGACGTCCCGCACGTTCCTTCTGCTTTGACGCGGTGGGTCGTATTCTTTTGTTAGCGGCCGGTGGGCTACATGACAACATACAGTTATTAAATAATAGAAACAGAAATAGGACATGCAGTTACCCCCCCCGCATATGAGCATCATGCAGTTACCCACCCCCATATGTCATTACAGTAGGACTGCCAGGCATGTGGCAGTCCTAATGTAAATCAGGACTGCCATAGTACTGGCAGTCCTCTTTCACAAGAGGACTGCCAGGACTGTGGCAGTCCTGATTTACATTAGGACTGCCACATGCCTGGCAGTCCTACTGTTATGAGACCCAAACTGCCAAAACGAGATGCTAGTTTGTCGTGTTCTAGGGTTAGGGTTTCAACATAAAATGTGGGTTTTTTGTGTTCGAAAATTAGGGAAGAGAACCATAAAGAGATTCTAAACCTATTTTATCAAAACTTTTTCAAGAATTAAAAATATTCTAGGATTTTGAATAGCATGTACAAAATTCTCGAAGAAATTAGGGAAGAACGTACCTAGATTCCGGTTGCTTTGACTTGCGTGTCATCTCTTCGAATTTACGAAGGTTGTGGAAGAAATTTTGGTGGAGGAATTGGGAGTGGAGTGGTGGAGAAGAAGAAAGAGCTCTTTTTTCTTCTTGAGGAGAGAGAGTGTAGAATGACAAATGAAATGAAATGAAGGGTTTGGGGGGTTGGACTGCCCCCTAGCAAATTTTGGGTGCCCCCTAGCAAATTTTCCACCTTCTTGGGCTGCCCCCAAGTAAGTGATGCCCCCAAGCAATTTTGGTAGTGTCCTTATAAAAAACCTAAGAAAAACAACTAACCAATGGACATTATCAGTCCAGTCCGTACTGGTGATTAGATCAGCAGCCCCTGACCAGTATACTGCCAATATAGTCCTTAGATTTTTTTTTTTGTTTTGTTTTGTTTTTTTTTTTTTTTTTGGGGGGGGGGGGGGGGGGGGGGGGGGTTTCTATGATAATACCAAGAGTCTATACAGGGGTTTAGGATGGTCTCTCATGTATTATCTTCTCGAAAAAAAAAAATCCAAATCAGGTTATAAAGTCAGTTAATCAATTTTAGACCTGTTGATTATCCTATGGACGATTTGTCTGCATGATTCTCGAGACACTAAAAAAATTCAATATCAAATAACATGGGCCCAATATCAGATACAAGTAATCGCAATACAAGTACATGATACTGTATCGGTACTGAATATATAAAATACAAGTAGAAGTATGAATATTTGGAACATGGTGTGACAAGTTCTATATTCAATCAGCGCATGATCCACCAAATCTATTGATTAAACGTAATCCTAAAAAGGATATGGTGAATATTGGTAGGAATATTCATGTATATCATGCCTTCATATTTAAATCCTAAGTTGACATGGAAGACTTAGGGTCTGGTTGGATCGAGGGAGAAAAAAAAATAAGCATGAGTTAAGTGGGATTAAATGAGGGAGAGTTAAGTGAGAGGGAGTAGAATCAATACATAGAACCTTGTTTGGATTGGAGGAAGAGTTACGTAGGAATGTTTAATAACTCTTGCTTGGATTGGAGGTTTTGAGTGAGGGTAGGATTAATAAAAATATGATAGTTACCAAAATAACCTTATTACATATGTCATAAAATTAAATTTTATTGAAATTTTAAATAGAATTTGCCAAAATATCTTCACAAATTAGGAAGCTACGGATTAACATGTTGAGAACAAGGAAAAATAAATTTTTTTTTTAATGATTTTATAAAACAAATATGTGGTATTTATGACTTTTAAAACAAAATTCCTCAATCACCCTCGTTAACCCTCCGATTTGGGGGGTTAAAAAATTGACAAAAGAGAGTGAAATAAACCCTCACTTAACCCTCTATAACCCTTCCTCCTAAACCCCACCCTAAAACCAATCATGGTTTTATTTTTCCCTCACTTAACTTTCCCTCACTGAACTCTCTTAACCCTTAATCCAAGCAGACCCTTAGGGGGCGTTTGGTACGCGGTATTTTTTTTTTATTCCCGGGAAAATTTAAGATGGGAATCTATTACCACGTTTGTTTGGCTTATAAAAAATTTATTTCCGGGAATTATAAATACCCGGGTAAATAGTTTACCCACAAAACATGGGAATTCTATCCCTTGAGAATAGGTGGGTATTTTTTTTTTTTTGCCCGGGAAAAAAAAATTGTCTAAATTTTTTTCTTCTTTTTTGATCAATTTTGATTAGTTTTGAACATTTTTTTCTTTTTTTGTCGTTTTTATCTTTTTTTGTCATTTTTTGTCGTTTTTACCAATTTTTTGTCGTTTTAAGCAATTTTTTTTCGTTTTTACCCATTTTTTGTCTTTTTTTTGTCACTTTTTGATTAGTTTTTGTCGTTTTTATCGCTTTTTTGTCATTTTTTGTTGTTTTTACCAATTTTTTGTCGTTTTAAGCAATATTTTGTCGTTTTTACCCATTTTTTGTCTTTTTTGTCACTTTTTTGATTATTTTTTGTCGTTTTTATCGCTTTTTTTGTCATTTTTTGTCGTTTTTACCCATTTTTTGTCTTTTTGTCACTTTATGATTATTTTTTGTCGTTTTTATCGCTTTTTTTTTGTCATTTTTTGTCGTTTTTACCCATTTTTTTTTCTTTTTTTGTCACTTTTTGATTATTTTTTGTCGTTTTGATCGCTTTTTGTAATTTTTGTCGTTTTTAACCCATTTTTTGTCCTTTTTTGTCACTTTTTGATTACTTTTGTCGTTTTTATCGCTTTTTTGTCATTTTTTGTCGTTTTTTTACCAATTTTTTTGTCGTTTTAAGCAATTTTTTGTCGTTTTTTACCCATTTTTTATCCTTTTTTGTCAATTTTTGATTATTTTTGTCGTTTTTATCGCTTTTTTTGTCATTTTTTGTCGTCTTTACCCATTTTTTGTCTTTTTGAGCAATTTTTTTGTCGTTTTTACCCAATTTTTTTTGTCTTCTTTTGTCACTTTTTGATTATTTTTTGTCATTTTTATCCATTTTTTGTCCTTTTTGTCGCTTTTTTGTCAATTTTTGTCGTTTTAAGCGATTTTTTGTCGTTTTTGTAATTTTTTTTGTTTTTACCGATTTTTTAGTCGTTTTTTTCGCTTTTTTGGCCATTTTTACTGATTTTATGTCGTTTTTATCATTTTTGTCGCTTTTTTGTCGCTTTTACCGTTTTTTTTGTTGTTTTTGCCGCTTTTTGGTTATTTTTTGTCGTTTTAACCGATTTTTGTCGTTTTTTAACAGATTTTGTGTCCTTTTTTGTCGTTTTTATCGATTATTTTTCGTTTTGTCACTTTTTTGGTTATTTTTTTGTCGTTTTTAACCAAATTTTTGTTATTTTTAACCGATATTTTTATCGTTTATAATCGATTTTTTGTCGTTTTAACCGATTTTTTTTTTGTTCTTTGTCGTTTTTGCCGTATTTTGGTTTTTTTTGTCGTTTTTACCGATTTTATGTCGTTTTTGTCATATTTTGGTTATTTTTGTCGTTTTTACTCTTTTTTTGTTATTGTTTGTCGTTTATACATTTTTTGTCGCTTTTTGGTCATTTTTGTCGTTTTTAACCGATTTTTTGTCGTTTTTCATCGTTTTTGTCGTTTTTTGTTATTTTGTCGTTTTTACCGATTTTTGTCGTTTTTACCATTTTTTTCGTTTTTACCGATTTTTTATCTTTTTTACCGGTTTTTTTATATTTGTTCATTTTTTTTCGTTATTATTATTTTTTTCCCGGAAATATTTATATTGTCACCAAACATGGGAATATAATTTTCCCGGAAATTTAATTCCTTGAAATTTGATTTCCGGGAATATAGAATTCCCGGCTATATAGTATTCCGCATACCAAACGCCCACTTAGAGTCATCTCTTGCCTAGTTAGTGGTTATAAATCCTAAGTTGACATGCAAGCAAAAGGAGTCGAACATAGTCATGAAGTCCTCTCAATCAAGGAGAAGAAGAGCATTGATTCGGTCTAGAATGCTTTCCGAGGATTGTGATCATCAGTGATAAATTAATCATAATATTATTTGCTCCCTCACTATTCAAGCTTTCACACACCGTTTTCATATTAATTAGTTAGGGAGTTCCTATACATAGCATCCTTCGATGTTGTCTTGCGTCGATGTGTGTGGCGATGTTTAGTGGGGAACAAATAAACATTTGATATCAGCCTAGCTAGTTAGCTATGGACCAAATCACAGCTAATAAAAAAGCACGGCTCAACAAAATAAACATTTCATGAGAAATTTGTGACATTACCAAAGTTCTTCATAATTACTTTTCTACAAGGCGTTTGTTCTCCACAAGTAAGAATAAATCACTGAAATGAGTTCTCATCTTTTCTTTGTTCATACTTTCAGGTAGGAATCTTCCTTCTTTTTTTCTTTCACTGACTTGGTCCAGTGGAGGTTGTCAATGACCATGACCATGACCATGACCATTGATCAATTTGCAAGCAATTTCATCTTCTTATTGTGAACAACATCCCGAATTTTATCTCGAATCCAAATTCTCCATGCGTGTGCTAGCCAGCAGAGCCTGCAAAATGTCCAAAGGCAAATATGTCGGTAAGTTTTACAGAAAACCGCATTTCTCATTGCTCTCCCTGCAGTTGCAGTAGAAAATAAACACAACTACTCAAGTAGAAGTAGAAGCAATGTTAATCTTCACCTCCTTTTCCCAGTCACACCGGATGGTGATGATGGCCAAGATCAGTGTTTGAACAGCAGTGCCGCCGATCATTCCAGACCATATGCCCTGTATTACATATCATTCAGCTGAAAATCTTCCGAAAAGATGTGAAGAGCAGAGACGCATAAAGATCTATAGTTGCTATCTTGGTTTACCTAGGGAGGTCTATTGAGTGGCTTTTGTGAGTATTATCATGGTATTCCTCACAGTTATATGATAATCTCGAGGTTGAATTTGCTGAACGAATACAACTATCCATATTTCATATTTAAGAAATTGTTGTCTGTGTTTGGTGGGATTTCCAACCTATGTGGAGAATATCCCGGAGTGCGACGAGCGTCATCTATGTGTCGGAGAAGCTCGGAGAATCGATGTCGACGAAGGTGGCTCGATTCGAGCCCATATCAGCGTATGTGCAAAGCAGTATAATAGTGGACGGTACACCAGCGATACACCGCCGGTATGCAGCCAACAACTGCTTCATTCCACAACCATTATCCAATATACCGCGGTATACTGCTGCTGCTCCAGAACATTTATCTGGTACACCGGTGGTATACCGTCAGCATACTGAGTCGGGAGCTAAAGACCAAATGGTGTATTTTATATACACCGTTATCGTAATCAACGGTCTAGGTTATCTCGGGATTAGGGTGACTTAAGTAGGAGTTTCCTAACCCTAATCCCCATACAACAATCAGAATAGAGAAAGTTTTCTCAAGGATACAACTTTCAACCAAGATGAAGAGAAGATTCAAAGTTTTGGGGCCGTTTTTGAAGATAGAATGGTTCGAGATGTTCTACTTTGGTTCGTACTCGTCATCTCGTCTTCAATAACCCTCTATTTGCTTTGCAATCAATTTTTATTATATTTGAAGTGTTGTGGTGATTCGTGTGGACAGATAGAGAAGTTTGTAAAGGAGTCGGCGTATTTTCTTTAATCCTTAGTAGAGGCATTTCCGGGTTGGACTCCGATTATCCGGTGATTTTTCCCGACATGATTTTCCATGTAAAATTCGACTGTTTTTGTGTTTTGCTCGTTGTGTGTTTGGATTTTGGAATCGTGTCCACATTGTGCTCTCTTTGGTCCTCACAGGTTCCTTCCGGTTTGGAGAACAACATTTTTTTCACAAATTCCGTGTTTGTTCCGACCAATTGTTTTCTTTAAATTCCAAGTATCATATGTAGATGTCTAATCTCCTACGAATGTTCTATTGTGATGAGTATGATTTTTATACATATTCATGTCGTAGCTTATATATCTGGAAACTTGATTTTGTTCATAAATCTTTCAGTTTAACAAGGGTTATCTCCGGTCTATATAATTCCATTACTTCTAAATTTTTTGGAGAATGTTCGATATTTGGAACAAAAAAAATTGTAGGAAGGGAACTTGCCAAAACCCCCAAGTTGAAGACCCAGCCCATGAGAATTCCTATTGGAATCCCAACTAAATAGTAGGTTCCAATGTTAATGTATGCCACCATTGCTTGCCACCCTGAACCAACAGCAACACCTGAATAAAAAGAAGTTAAAAATCAGATATAGATAGATTCTGATTTGAAGAGTTATAAATGATAGCTAAAAACAAAGAGAATGCAAGTTGACTAGGAAATATAGAAATTGGAATTGGGATTGAGAATAAGAATAAGTATGTATCAGTTGATTGTTAAAATGATTTATAAAGAGCATAAATTATTGTCCAAGCCCTTTGCTATCAAGCTAGGGTCATCTATGGAGCATGCGAGTCTAGGATTGAGAATGCTCCAAAGAAAACATGACTTCAATCCCCTAACTCCGCAGCTTTTGGACCAAGAAACAATTGGTAAGATATGCTTTTGATAGAAATCTAAAAGACTAGTTGCTTGGTATGAAACAATAGGTTTAAATGCTAGTTTCTCGGTAGAAAAACATTACAAGTTCTGCAGTTAATGCTCATGCCCAGGAGCATTACTCCAAAATTATCCTAAACTAAAAAAACATTGCAGATACATATAGTGAATTATTTAGTGTCATTCATCAGTTAGTGTAGCTCCTCAACCTCAATTTTGAAATCTTGGGTTAATAAAATTTTCTAATTAATTTCTATAAAAAAAAATCTAAATTATGAAAGCTGAAAACAATTTTCGGATTTTTTTTATATTATTGACTAGTTAAACCTAATTTTTTAAAAAATAAAATTTTAACTTAAAAAATACTTATTAAATTCCTAGATAAATCCTAAGCCTAGCTAAGAAATTAGTATAACTTAGGTGAGGTTAGTTAATAACTAACTAAAATTATGAATGGTATTTGAATTTTGGAAATTTGAATTTTTGAATTTTTGAATTAATTCAGTTAAGTTAGTGAATTATGAATTAAAAGAAGTTAGAAAACCAAATTGAAATTTTTTAGCTCCTAATTATTTTCCTCCAATTAGGAAAATTCCTAGATCTTTCCTAAAATCTTCTAAAAGGATTTTAAATTTCATCTTAGTAAGTCAAAAGTATACATTTACAAGTGAATTGAAATTCAAATTTGAATTTAATAAGAAAACCAAAACAAATTAAAAAATAAATGGGTTTTGCAAATAAGAAATGATTTTTGTTATAATGAAAAGTTCAAATTATAAAAACAATATAGTAAAATTCAAAGCCACCAAATTCTCGCGCTCTTCCACAAATTCCGGATTGAGAAATCTTGATCAAGTCTCTCAATATTCACCCCATTATGCTTTGCCCATCACGATGACGGCCATGTTGCATCCATCGAGCAGGCAATTTCTCCAGTAAATCACTGAGGTCGCCTCCTAGCTTTGGCCGACTTTGCAGTCGATCGGCTCAATGTCGACCGTGAGCAACACGTCGAGATTTGAGTGCAGATCGTCCACGCCCTCCACCTTCCACCCTCCGCCCTTTGCCGGTGCCCTGGCCGTCCCACGCCCACTCCATCCATCTCCGGTCGTACATAGATCCTTCATCTTCACCCATGATCAGCAGATCTCGCGTGCTGAAGCCGACCGACTGAGAGAAGTGCTCAGAATGAGCTCGATTATGAGCCACGCCTCCTCGTTAAGGTTTCTCTATTCGTTGCTGCCGATCACTGAGTCATTTTCGACGATTTCCCACCACCAGCAATCACCGAGTCATTTTTGACGATTTCCCACCGTCTCGACACTTCTACCTCATCGAATTTCAACTTTGACTCTCGAACCCCGTCGTAGCGAGCAAGTAGTGTAGTGCCCCGCTCCTCGCGGTCCACTATGTAATACCTATGGCTTGCTGACTCAGTCTTTGGGAAAACCTTTGCCGGTATCGATTGATCACGGATGAAATGCAATGAACCATTCCAATTGATGGATTGGCTTCTATTGAAATGAATCCAAGAGTTTTGTTGGATGTTTTCTTTCGCTGCTTGGTTTTGATGAATGCGTTTTCGTGTTGGTTTTCGATGATTGGTTTTCATTGTTCGCTTTCATCGCATTTCGCATTCATTCCGAATTTTGAGAGAAAGAGACAAAGTATGCTAATCAACTGTTGGTGCCAATGTAGGACGCGTGAACTGTTCGTGAACGGCACGTGAAGTCCTTCCTTCTCTCAACTAAGATTCATCTTGGTGAGTTGCTCTAGCCGGGCTTGCATTTATTTGTACGCCCTAATAAAAATGATCTCTAGTCCACTATGTTGCCTTGTCCCTATGATCAACGATACCTCAATAACAAAAGATAAAGAGAAGATAATGAATTGAATCATATGCTGGATTTTATATTGCCACTTCATCTGTTGCCTATGAATATGCTTCAAATGTTAGATGTGTACAGACGAACTTGTATACATTGCCACAGTAACAGAATTGTCCCAAAGCTAGGAGCTACAAGCTCTGTCATAAACCAAAGCCAAGCATAAGTACATATGTTGCCTAATAGTCGCCTTATAGAGTATGCATAGGTCCTGGACAACTTGTATACAAGAAAACTAGATCTCTCGAGCGGGTCTGGGGGCACCTGGAATCGCTCGGCCTGGGGGAGATTGTCTAGACATTTCGAGGTACAAGAAACCTCGTGTGTTGAATCAATGTCCAAATAGCGACGAGCTGAACCCATGTGTCACATCGGCTAATCACGGGAAACGACCCGTGGACCAACACATAGTTAGTTGCATTTATGAAATCAAAGTGCATTGCAACCTAACAAGAGATGCGGTGTTAACAGTATATCTTTATATCAAATGCAAATTATGCTAACCTGTTTTGTGCAGGGATGACTGTCGGCAAGGGTAAGTTGTTTATGAATTATTCTACAGTCATTGTTTCTTATGAATTGTTAAAAAGAACCTAGACAAGTAGAAAGAGCACTAGTAAATATGTAGCTTCACATGTTGAATTAGTGCAGATATTTGTGAGTTTTGGCGAAGAGCCGCTCGCCAGTACATGATGTGTGCTGACCCACGTTGTGGGCATCTTTTTCAGAAAGCAAAGGAGACAGGAGGATTTCAAAGAGGCACTAAAGCTCGTCTAGCCCAGTAGAGCAGTGGACTGCCTCGAAGCTTCATTTTCTTTCCAGTCAAGTTTCAAGTTTTTATTTCCTTTGAAGGTGTCTTTCAATTCCAGCTTGTAATAAAGGGATATCATGTATGGGCATTGTGACTATTTCCAAAAAGAGTTTCAAAGAGAATTATGTAGCCAATATAAGGCAAAATTTGAGTTCACAAAGCTTTGTACTTGTATTTCTATCAAGTTTATGAATAAAAGAAGTATTTCCATTTCAAATCTCTGTGTCCAATATTTGGTTTTCTGCAATGAATGGGTGCGTGTGTTTTTGCTTAACTAGTTGTTTTGTGCAGGTACATGGCCTTGTGCAAGCGCAACTTAGACTTGCACGGCATCACGCCTTAGCGAGGACGATCGATCCCGCAAGAATCCAGGCAAGGCGGACGACCCTAGTGGGATCGGGGCATGACAAGTAGTTCCTGTGTTGAACATAAATTTTCCTCAATTTCAGGGAGTTGTATCTCTCAGTTCACTAATCTATTTCTTAATCTACTTAATCCCTTATAAAGTTGGTAAGATCTATTTTTATTCAATAATTCTAAGGTTTGAGAGATCAATCTCGATTTCAAATTAAGTTCACTCATCATTAATGACAATTTGGTTTCGGAAACTAAGCAGTGAGAAGACAAGTTCGTTGGTTGACTTATTCTTCGGTATGAACTGTTTTCCGATCAAGTTGATCCCCTATCAGAACTGGCATGATCCACTTCAAATCCCTAAATTTGCATTCAAGGTTATGCATGTTTGATGCACTATGACCAAAATTGTCTCAATAATTGGTCATAATTTCCATTTCAGAAACTGTTTCATGAGGCTGATTTCACATACAAATTTCTAGCGGTCGGACCATTGAATCTTCGATCTATTTCTTTCCCGTTGATTCTGGTATATAGATCAGTCACCTCGTCAAATTTGAACCGTTAATTCTGTAATTTGAACTGTGCTTCATAGCCATAAGTTGACTATTCGAAAAATTAATTCTGGATTGTTTTTGTCCCAACAACTTCGCATGATTGTATCTCCTTCCATCAAGATTTTGTTTGGCAAGCCACCTTCGCTAACGCACAAATGGTATAACCCAATGTTCTAAATGGCGGTTGAGACGGCCGTCTAGACGGTAGGCGGTCTCTCTCCGCACCGCTTTTGTGGTAGGCGGTGGAGTAGACGGCCACGGACGGTTGACGGCATAGGCAGAGGTGAGACGGTGTAGGCATGCGCCTAGACGGAGCAATACCTAACAAGATGTTTTGGCCAAAAGGTTTTGCAAGCATTATGGGCCTATGGTTTACTTTCATAAAACTATAATTTCATAAATCTCCATTCTACAACATAGTTATGCATGAAACATCCTTAAAATATGCATACTATACAAAAACCAGTGGTAAAATAGTAAAAAATATCCAAAATATATCAACCGCCTAGGCAGTAGGCGGACTCTCTCCGCCGCGCATCCGCCTACCGACGTTTAGAGCCTTGGTATAACCCTCTATCACCCTGCAAAATTTCATTTTCATATTTGATCATTTGATTGATCGTTCCCGTATTCAAAGTTGGGTGTTCGTGGCAGGTTTTCAATTGAAATTCTTGATTTCGAAATAGCATTTTGTCATTCCAATTTTCGGAATCCGAATTTAACATCACCATTGGATTCAAGACGTCGTTTTACCCTACTTTCATATAAAATAGGTTATTTTTCGACTCAAACTAATTTGGCTCCTTTTTTGAATTTTATGGGCTCGCTTTTGGACACCGTCCGATCCCGAAACAACAATTTTTTCGTTTTTTTATTTATTTTGGATTTGTTTATATAATTTTCACCTATTTGGCATTTTTTGGACTCATTGGTGACGTTCGGGCTCACTTGAGGGTAGTTAGCATTTGAATCTATTCCGTGTCGACACGTTTATGTCCGACACGTCAATACTTCAACTATTCATTCAGGCAATGACTCTACATGTATTCTTATCATTATGTTATATTGATATAGTATATGTTCTCTTACTAGTTTTATGAGGTTCGTGACACGATTTGTAACATGAGAGTGAATTATGTCTTCTTGATTTAGATCGTGTTCTATCATGACTCATGATTACTAGTCGTGTTTATTATCCTGATTTATGTGGTAGGAAAACCCATTTTTAATGTAAATGTCGCAATAGACATCTACAGAACCTATGTGAAAGATCAGCACCAAAATCTAGCACAAAATATGGTGATCGCCACGGCAAGGTCCAATTTTTATCCAAAGATGACCCAAATCCAGATGCAAAGGAGTTCTCTGAAATGTTCAAGGATACAAATACTTCTATATACCCAGATTGTGCTACTCATTTTATACTTACGGCAGCGATGCGACGTTAAACCTCAAGTCTAATTTCAACTTGTCGCAAGCATGTTATGATCGGATCATACAATTTTCGAGAGAGTTGTTACCGAAAGGATCAAAAGAGTTGCTTGAAAACTTCTACAAATCGAAAATAATGGTTAGACAAATCGGTTTAGGCCACAAAAAAGATAGATTGTTGTCGCAATGGTTGTATGTTGTACTATAAGAAGAACAATGATAAAGAGCAATGCACTTTCTGCAATGATGGTTGGTATAAGCCAGTTTAGGGTAAAGGGAAGTCAACAATAGAAGCAAAGCGACCTCCATATAGGTACATGCAGTTCTAGCAGGTCAAGAAGAGGTCGTAGATATGTAAATATTCGCAAATACAGCCAACATATGACATGATATAGCAAGAAACGAAAGAAACATGAATATTTTTTTCTCACCCTTCCTACAAAGAGGCATGAAAGCATTTTGATTTGTGTCATCCAGATTTTACTACGGAACCTAGGAATATCAGGTGACGCTATGTTCTAACTGGACTTACTCCTTTAGGATAGTTTGAACCTCAGTATTCCTGCTAGTCGGTGATTCTAATGTCTTATAATCTACTACTATGGATGTGTATAAAACTTTATATAAGTTCTTGACACTTATCATATCCGGTCCCATAAATTCGAAGAAGTACATCGATATCTACATGCAACCGTAGATGAATTGAAGCAATTGTGGAAGTTTGATGTCCAGACATACAATATCTTGAAGGAGCAAAACTTTTAGAAGAGAACTAACACTTGTGTGAACCATCAATATTTTTCCAGCATACGGGATATTATTGGGATGGAGTGCCCATGACACTAAATCTTGTTTGATATGCACGAGAAGTAAGGCGTTCTGTTTTCAGGGTGGAGAGAGCATGCAGTTTTTATTGTCACCATCAGTTCTTGCCCGTGTCACCCTTAGAAAAAGAATGTAAGCCCCGTCTTCCGATATTCATATTTTCATGCGTGTATGCGTGTGCATATCCAGTATTTTTATTTATTTTCATGTTTGCGGTACTGATAACAAAACTTGTACTCGCCCGCAGCATGTACGATACAATAGGAACTGGTACTATTAACCTGGACTTCATGATCGATCTTGTTTCCATGGGTTCTCGATTTGCGTGTCGTACAAGCATATCTCTCGTTGGATAAACAATGATAACTTAATATAGATAATTGACTTATGTAACTAAACACATTTTTTTATGTATTCATTGGATAATCAACTTATATACAGACTACCCTAAACCCCTAAAAGCCACAGGCAATGTGGGAGATCCAAACTAGGACCCGTACAATAGATTCGAAACATGAAACCCTAGTTTAAGGAAAAATACTTATTCCTTCTTGATTTGTTGATAAATTTCTCTATATGATTTTCTAGAGCATTTGTATGTTGTAAGTTCAAGGAAAAATAGTCTACACAATTAGTGTTCGGTTGAGCTTCTTGTTATTTCTTTTATGTGTATACTTGGTTTCTATCTAGATATGCATATTTCAAGGAGAAGCAATTTAATTGCCTTAGTGGGTATGAAACAAGCACCAAAGTAAAGAGAAATAGCAGGTGTAATAGTAACAGTAGTAATTAAGAAGAGAAATATCAATAGCAGCACAAAGCTTAATCTCATACATCTTTGATCTAAACTTTTGTTATGAAGAAATTTAACATAAAACCATTAAAAACATGGCTCACCAGAAAGAATAGGTTGCACACTATTGAGTAGAATGGTCAGTGCCAACAACGCTGATAAATGGTCAACAGCATCAAGGATAATTGAACTCGAGGTGAAGATAAGAGCAACTTTGTCCCGAAGAATCATAATTATAGCGCCAAAGATGAGACCAATTACAGTTGAAGTTACCACTGAGACAATGGTAGCAAATTTTGCACCCTTTCCATTCCCAGCACCAAGTTCATTTGCAACCCGAACTCTAGTAGCAACATAACAAACTCACAAGAGATAAGTTATATGCCTTACATGAAGAACATTCACTTTATCTTTGAAATATGTAGCAATAAGTAATAACTAGAGGTTGACCAAGAAAAGAAAGATTATCTTACAAAAAGTTAATGAAATCAAACATTGAAAGAGTTCGAAGCAACTACAAAAGGATCACGTGGGAGTTGTGAGAAGCAAAATGCTATATTTCTTTGAAACTGTCTATTAACCGCAGATAGGATTTTGAGATACAAGGAAGAGACTGAACTATTCCTGGCTTAAGGAATCAACTTCTCAATAAGTCAACAAACTGTTTGGCATTGATGTAGGTCACTGAACTTTGTTTGGTAATGTCTCCCACATAACTCTGACTTCAATCCAGTATTATTAGTTGAGAAAAGAGAGTAATAGACAGACTAGTCCATGGAGCCAAATCAAAACATCATAAAGATTGTGATGTAGGCCCACATAATCTGCACAAACCCAAATCTTGCCTTGTAATGATGATTCCTCCTCCTCTCTAAGCATTCTAATCCAAGATAGACAATCAACCTCGATCAGATGAATGGTTCTTGACTTCGAGTAGTGGTATGAATGGGTTATGGGTTTGATTTGAGGATGTAAAGTATCTGGAGATTAGGATTTTAGTCTCAGAAATAATCTCTCATTAAATAGGGGTTCTGTGTCTCCTTTTGAGTATTCTTGCACTCTTTTGTCAGAAGAGTTCCCATGGTAAGCTTTTCACGCTTAGGAACAATTGATAGTGAAGATAGCATGTGATTTAGGTTCCACATTCGTAAGTTTAACAAGTCCAACTACAATTAGTACAAATGGCGGACAATGACTTACTAATACAGGCAACATTGAGAATATGAATGGAGGTAGTATTTTTTTTTCTGTTAATTGATGCTTCAGGTTGGAAGTTCTTTTACATTTGCTTCAGCTTTTGGAGAAAATATTAGATGTCCGTAGCATGGTAGATATTAAAAAGATAATTTTCATGTAGAAATATGTATTCACTAGATGCCGATAATCATCATTATCATCCAAGCTTTCTCCCATCATAATCGGTTGGTTATGGAGCATGAGAAAGTTCCAGAAAAGAAGTCACAAAATTTACGACCGGTTGTTGACCTGACATCAACCCTCTATCTCGGTACCAAATTATAGCCAAGGTTTCTATGAGCATGAGAAGGTCATGCCATAAAATCTAGATGGTAAGTTGATCTGACATCAATCATCAAAGTTATCCCTAGAGTACAAAGAGTCTAAATGAAAATGTAAGATAATACAACTTGCTATAGGGAATTGCATGCATCTGTGACACATAGACAATGGAAGAGAAGGAACAAGGATCTGGTATATAACCAAGTATCCAGATGATGTTTTAGTCATTTTCAGGTTTGTGGATGACAAATCTCACTTGTTAGTGTTGGGGTCCAGCCTTGATTTGAGGTGTTGGAGGACAGTTTGGACATGGTCGGGACATAGGAGAAAGTTCTATTAGGAACTGACCGAGTTCGAACCGAATTAGGTCTGGCTGAATTCGGTCAGAACTCTATATAATTCTCACATAACTATTAGACATAGCCAAATCGAATTCGGTATCGATCAGTCTGTTGGCAGACAACACTGATGTGGGTCCCAAATCTGCATCAAATCTTTATTGTGATCAGATTTATACTCCATGTTTGATGCTAGGCTATTTTATTAATCTAAAATAGGGTTTCTCAACCTATATATATGTATTGAGGGTGGAAGCACAACAAGGAACACAATACGAAAGATTAAGGGTGTTTGTCCATAGGAAAGCTAAGAAAAAGTCCGTACTTTGCTCTGAGGGCTCGCCATCTACGACAATTGGAAGAGAAAATCTGTTCAGAGAAATGTCTACTTTGTTCAGGAAGATCGATACGGGTATGATGAGTAATTTCAAGTAGCAATCTTCTACTTTTTTCACGAGTTTTGTGAGGGGGTTGAATGTTTGGGCAAAGGGTTTAACATAGTTTATCCAATCTTGTAAACTTTTGAGAAGTTATAAAGGTTAGGATTTGTCCAGGTGACAAAATCACTGAACTATATACTGTGTTTGTTCTGGCATGGGGTTCTTGTTAGATAGTGGTTTGTTATCTTTGGGTTGGTTGCTGTAGTTTCCGCTGCGATCATTTTCAGACGTGTGGATCAGAGCGCTTCGTAGCCGCTATCCGGTCCCAACATTTTGTATCAGAGCTCTCAGGTAGCGAGAAGGAAGCTGTAACCATGTCTACAGAACAGATGAACACACGTATGAACACCCTCACAGGGGGAACTGAGTGATTTGGAAGCCAAGAATGGAAGATCTACTCTGGTACAAGGATTTGCATGGTCCGTTGGAGGACAACAACGCCAAGCCATCGACAAGTCTGCTGATAACATAGTTTATTCAATCTTATAATCTTTAAGAAGTTATAAAGGTTGGAATTTGTCCAGGTGACATAGTCAACGAACTATATCTTGTGTTTGATCTGGCTTGGTGTTCTTCTTAGACAGTGGTTCGTTATCTTTAGGTCGGTTGTCGTAGTTTCCGCTGCAGTCAATTTCAGACACGTGGATCAGAGCGGTTCGTAGGCGTTGTTCGGTCCCAACATTTGGTATCAAAGCTCTCAGGTTCTTGAGAGGAAAGGTGCAACCATGTCTACGGAACAGATAAACACGCGTATGAACAGCCTCACAAGGGAAACTGAGCGATTTGGAAGCAAAAAATGGAGGATCTATTCTAGTACAAGGATTTGTATGGTTCATTGGAGGCATCAGCGCCAAGCCATTGGCAAGTCTGCTGATAACTGGAAGCGATTTAATCGAAAGGTCGTTGGATTTATCCACAAATGGTAGAACAACATCTGAGTGATATTCAGGGTATCATCAATCAGTTGTTTGTGATGAAGATGATAAATGACAACGAGCATCAGGTTCTACTGCTTTTGAGTTCTCTGTCGAAAAGCTGGAAGACGGTGGTGGTATAAGTGAACCACTCCGTGCTAGATGGGGTTGTCAAGATAGAGGCAGTAAAAAGCAGCTTGTTGAACGAGGAGGTCCGACGTAATCAGATAGAATCACCGTAGAAGTCCACTCTGGTTGCTTCCTACGGGAAGGGAAGACTTAAATTGGGATCCAACCTAGCATCGACGTGTTGGTCGAGGGGCTGAAGACGAAGGAAGATGTACAACAGATCGGGGGATCGGAGATCAATAACGAGCGGGAGTAGGAACTCTGTTTTGGGGCGACATGTATGAAATCCAACACACATCAGACTGAAGGGAGTGATATGTTGGGGTCCAACCTCGATTCGAGGTGCTGGAGGACAGTTTGGACATCGTTGGGACATAGGAGAAAGTTCCATTAGGAACTGACCGAGTATGATCGAAGTCGGTCAGGCCGAGTGCAGACAGAACTATGTCTAATTCTTACAAAACTATTAGGCCTAGCCAAACAGAATTCGATCCGAATTCGGTCTTGGTTGGTCTGTCGGTAGACAATACTCCTACGTGTCATTAACTTGTGCTTTTGCCAATAGTTTGATATGTGCGGCGCACAAGCCTACTTGAAGACCCGTGCGAGCCTTCCCAAACGCTTAGCTAGATCGTCAAGACGATAATGAGAACAATGTGGAGCAAAAGAGAGAAATTGAAAGATTGAAAACTTCACTATACTAGAGAGAGTTTATAACTTATTGGTGGTGAGGAACAGATGAGTCTCCCACTTATTTATAATACCTCAAAGGGCCTACATAAAGTTTCTGGAAACAGAATATTTCAAAAATTATTCTAGGTCCTAGATATTTCCTAAGGAACTTCTAGAACATCTAGAAAAAAACACGAGTCTTCAAGAAGGTTCTACCTATCTTCTAGAAAATTCAGGAAACATCCAACATAACTGTGGTCCGTGATAGGTTATACAAATCTGTCTCGGTAGGGGGCAAAATCTTGTGCGTACTCTCCCCACCTGTGACCTGTTTCATCGACACCCTCGTCGACGGGTGCACCAAGTCTCAGAACGACGTCTACTCTTGTAGGCATGGTCGCTGCGCGTCGCCGCTTCTTCGTGCATCTTGTGCGGCGCTTTCAAGACTTGTCCTCCTCAAGATCGGAAACAAACTGGTTAGTCGCACCAACTCTGACATTAGTCTGTGCCCTCCTCTGCACAGGAATAGACTTGTGTGGACTGTCAGGTCGTCAATCCACCTTATCTCATGGTTGTACATAGTTCTCCACACCTCCGCACATGTAAGTCCTATTGCATCTCTGTCAACCCGAACGCCCACCATGAGCATTAAGCAACTCCTTGCACGAGTCACTCTACTTTCTCGCCTTTGTCTCCTCGTAGTTTGCGACGTGCTTCTCTGCACTCGTGCCCAGCCTGATAGCACGGTCCACTTCCCTCCGCAAAAGTGACTCCTCGGGACGCCTCTTTGCAACAACCTTTATCTCGCACGTAAGACCGTTGAAGCCATCCTTCATCTCGAGCACCGCTAGGTATGTCGTCTCCCTTTTGCTACCCTGCTGAATGGCGGAGATAGCTTCTCCCTTTGACAGCTCGTCTCGTGCAACTTTCACGTGCACGACGAGCCTTCCCCATGAAGATGACGACTTCCAAATGTGACATCGGAACCGCCTTCGTCGCAATAAAGAAATCCATGTCCAGTATCATCTTGAAGTCGTCCAGCGACAACGCGGTGAAATTGGCAATACATGGCCAATTTTTCACTGCTATGCGAACCTCCTTGTTATCCCTGCACGGGGTACACCTTCGCATTGACCGCTTTCATCTTGTTCGAATCTTTCTCCAAGGCTAGAATTAAGCGACGGATCTCCGCGTCCGAGATGAAGTTATGAGTGATGTCTGTTTCAACCAACGCCCTTGTGCTCATGCCCTCGATCCGCACATCAACGTACATGAGCTCCCTGCTCGGAGTCTTCGACACAATGAACTTGGTCTTGATGGCGTTGAGTAAACGCAACACTCCCTATGTTGTATTAAGCATGAAGCGGGACAAGGCTGTCGCATCGCTTAATGGCGCTTAAGCGGCGCTTAGTTAGCGTCTCATTTTTTTTTTTGCTCCTACATATAAAATTCTCAATATAGTATATACACATAAATTTTAATATTTTGTCGTACAATCCTACTAGTATATGCATTAATAACAATACCAATTATCAATCAAGCAAAGTAAACATATAAATACTAGAATCAAAATGCAAACTACAAGCCGTACAGTGCATACATACTACATAGCACCAAAATACCATCAAACATAAAAGTTGTCTCTAAAGTTCCTACTTAAAGTTTTCCAACTATATAAATAACAAAAGATTCGGTTCAGTTTATTAAAAAAAAAAATTCAAAAAAAAAAATCGTTAAGCGAGACGCCTAAGGCGAGGCACTTACTAAGCGACGCCTAAGAACACTCCCATGTGCGCTCCCACTTCGCACTCCTCGTCCTCTGCCTCCTTGCTTCAGACGACATTGATACGCATGCTCCTATCTGGACAATTCTGAGCAAAGTGATTTCCTCCATATATAAAGCACGATCGCACCGGGTTCTTCTGCTTCTTTCCCTTGGACGGACTCTCCTTAGGATAGCTCTCCCGCTCTCCTCCACTATTCCCCTTGGTAGTCTTTGGCTTGGACATGGCATCGTCGTCGTCCCGCATGTACTCAACCAGCCTCTCGATTGCTGTCACGACAGTGTTCAAGTTTTGCACCCTCTGTCGTTGCAATTCTTGAGCTGCTCAAGGTTGAAGTCCAGCGTGGAAGAAGAATAAGCAATCCTCGCCCAAGCTAGATATCACGAGCATCAAGCGTGTGAACTCGCAATGTACTCCTTGATCACCCCGTTATGCTTGAGTTGCCGTATGCTTCGCCTCGCTGCAAACTCCACATTCTTCGGATAGAGCAGAGACTTGATCTCCTTCTTGAGATCCTCCCAAGTCTTTATCGAGTACAAATCCTTCTTGGCTTCTATGCACCTATGAAGCCACTACAGCATAGCATCATCGGTGAAGTAGAATAAATCAATATCCACCTTCTCGACGTCATTGTTGATGTGCAACGTCTTGAAGTATCGTTCCATGTTCCACAAGAAGTTCTCAACTTGTTTGACATCCCGCTCCCCGTTGAAGAATTTCAGTTCGAAGATCTTCCGTCTTGGTGCCTCCCTACTCGAAGGTCCACCGTTCGCAATGGTCTTCTTCAAGAAGGCAACTCTGGCCCTGAGTTCTTCGCAGCTCTCGACCACGGTCTTTAGCTCCTCGTAGTCTCAGACCTTCCTACACAAGTCCTCAATCTCCGTACGATGTCCCTTGAGCTCCATCTCAAGTGCGGATCGGATCTCTTGTAATTCCTCCAGAACAATTGCCATGAACAAAGCAACGTCACTCTCCAACCCATTATAGAACTCTTCTAGCTTCGAGTTGCTTTGCTCCACGGAGCCCACGTATATCTCCATGTCCCTCGAAACCGTCTCTAAGACCTCGAGGCGCTCCGCAAGATCGGCAAGGCTATGCTCTGTCGTAGAATCCTTATTCGTGCCCTTCCTATGAGTCTTGACGTGCCTCTCCTTAGGCGATGCAGGTCCCTTCTGGACGTTCTCGAATGTCGATGTAGCACCAACTGACCTTCCCTCTGATACCACTTGTCACAAACTTAGTGTTTTCGTTTACACTTCGATCCGTACGGCGCACAAATTTTCTACTCGAAGACCCATATCAACCTTCCCCCAAACGCTTAGCTAGATCATTAGGACGATAATGAGAACAATATGGAACAAAAAAGAGAGATTTGAAGATTGAAAACTTCACTATACTAGAGAGAGTTTAAACTTCTTGGATGATGAGGAACAAATGAGCCTCTCACTTATTTATAATGTCTCAAAGGGCCTACATGAAGCTTCTGGAAACATAATAGTTCAAGCAGGGACGGTCCTGAGATTTAGAGGGCCATGTTCAAAAACAAAAAATAAGGCCCTATTTTATGTAAACGTTATTTTTTGTAAAATTTTTTGCCGATGTCATATATTAATGATGCAAAGTTTATTTTTTTAAAAGACAAATGACGCATGTATATAGTAAAAAAAATTAATAAGGTAACTTTCATATATGGTAAGAATTGTATTGATCGAAGTCTAAATATTAGAAAATTTAATACTCAAATTGTAAAATCTCCCTCTCTCTCTCATGTCTCCAAAGTCACCAACACCTTCTAGCAATTATATACGTGCAAACATGAAAACATAAATAAAAACAGATACATCAGCAAAATCAAAATATAATAGATGGGAACAAAGAATGCAGATCTCGGTAGAAACAAAATATCAAACAAAACCAGTATATAATTAAAATGTACGTATTATTAAAATGAATGAATCAAGCATTAACTAGCTGAAGTAATGAAGAACAACAATAAAAGAACCATTGCCTGAAAACTGCCCTCCTTGACTTTAGATGCATAATCATTGATTAAATTTTGAATATCAAGTTTATCACGAAAACCATTCTCAATATATAACAAATCTAATCCTTTTAAAAATAATAATCCATAAAAATAATAATCTTAATATATAAAAAATGTTCGTACAAAATCATTCATAAAAAATATATAAAGAACGAATGAATGTAGTGAACACACAAGTCTAAGTAATGATACCAATAATTAATAATTAAAAAAGTATTAATATTTAATAAGATTTTATTCTCTTACTAAAGCGTGCCTTTTTTAAGTTTATTATTAGCCATTTACAAAAAGGAAGACTAAAGTG
The DNA here is from genome assembly GCA_029216955.1 of Iris pallida. Classification (NCBI taxonomy): domain Eukaryota; kingdom Viridiplantae; phylum Streptophyta; class Magnoliopsida; order Asparagales; family Iridaceae; genus Iris; species Iris pallida. The sequence goes on along the minus strand of JANAVB010044216.1, from coordinate 12,024,512 downwards.
CAAACGTACGAAGTAACCATATCAATAATTAACTATTAAAACAAAAGTGCTAGATTTAGTAACATATTTTATTGTACACTAAAATAGTGTTCTTTCATAATCAATTTTTAGACAAAAATTAACAAAAAATGGAAAGATGAAAAAAAAGAAGTAGAGGAACTACAATAAAAAACATATAAACTACAATGGAAAAGCCTACAAAACCAACAACAACGGAGAAGGGATTCGAACTGGGCCCTACAAGAATAGAACCAACCAACAAAATATGCCACTCTACCAGCTGAGCTAAGACTCAACATTGTCCAGTAGATACTACCGAGTACTTTATAAGATTAAAGCCTATAGACATAAATATTTCAGCTTAAATTTTTAAAAAATATGGGCTCTCTACATTTAGAGGGCCCTGTTCGGTCGCACCAGTTGCACTGGTTCAGGGCTGGGCCTGAGTTCAAGGATTATTCTAGGACCTAGATATTTTCTAAGAACGCTTCTAGAGCATCTAGAAAGACCATGGGTCTTCAAGAAGATTCTACCATCTTATAGAAAATTTAGGAAACATCCAGCATAACCTTGGTCTGTGATATGTTATGCAAATTTTTCTCGATGGACGCAAAATCTTGTGCGTAACATATGGGTCCTAAATCTGTATTAAATCTTTATTGTGATTATATTTGGACTCCAAGTTTGATTTTGGGCTATTTTAGAATTTCCTATTATCTAAAATAGTATCTCTCTCTCTCTCTCTCTCTCTCTCTATATATATATATATATATATATATATATATATATATATATATATATATATATATATTTTGGAATAAGGGTGAATTTATTCCTCGTATATAGCGGAAAAGGTACTAAAGTACAACATCACAACTCTCCATGCCCCAAATAATAATATTATGGGGCCATTACAGATACATCGAATTCTATATTATGTAGAATTCCAATAGGGAGGGGGTAGTCAAGCCCTCAAAGATACGTCTGTTCCGCTCCTTCCAGATGTGCCAAACAGACGCAGCAAGACGAACTCTGGCTCTTCTAGCCCACCCCGGATCCCGGTCTCTGTGATCTCGGATCCAGCTGAGAATGCTCCGGATGTCTCGGTCCACCCCAACTCCTCCTCTCAGCTGTGCACACTGCTCAGTCCAAATGTGCCAGGTCACCGGGCAAAAAAAGAAAAGATGCCCCATAGATTCATCTTCCTCATTACATAGCACACATTTGGCATCCAGGATCTGCATCCCAAACCGGAGGAGTCTGTCTCTCGTCAACAGTCTACCCCGGAGAAGACGATAGGCACATAGTTGCATTTTCCGTGCAACGTCCTTGCCCCAAATGAAGTCCACCTCCTCAGCCTGGTCGTGGTGGGTCCGAACCAAATCGTAGCAGCTACGAAAGCAGAATAGCCCTGATCCGTCCCTCGTACCTGGGCCGGACCAGCTCCATGTATCCTCCGCCTGGCTAGCGTCGATAGGAATAAGGCGAATCTCCTCTGCTAGCTGAGTAGTATATGTATATCCCTCTGGCCTCCAAACTCCATCTCTGATGATCCGACTACATGTGAGCCCCCTGCCCGCTTCTCTGTCCAGCTGCCCCCCCCCCCCCAAGAAGCTCGAGCAAGGATCTGGAACCCAACCAAGGGTCCAGCCAGAGGTCGGTAGTCGTCCCATCCTTCATGTGCCTGCAGATAGCGGTCTGAAGCACCGGTCTACACCTTAGGATAGCCTTGAACGTGACCGAGAAATTGTTGTCTATCCTGCACGCCCAGAAGTTGGTCCTCCTCAGATATCTGTTCGCCATCCATTCTGCCCAGAGCGACCCCCCTTGATGAATCTCCAGGCCATCTTCACACAAGCTGCCTTCCTGACCGTATGGAGAGACCTCAACCCCACTCCTCCTTCCTCCCGTGGCCGACATAACTGGTCCCAGGATATCGCATGCATCCCTCCCCTCCAGATAAAGTCAGCACAAATGGCCTCCACTTTACGAATAGTAGCCGTAGGGATCTGGATAGACTGGAACCAGAACATCGTGATGCCTGCAATAACCGAACGCACCAACTCTATCCGGCCGCCGAAAGATAGACCCGCAGCTTGCCAGCCTTCCACCCTCCTCTGAGCAAAGTCCACCAAGCTCTGACAATCCTGCTCTCTGGCATAGCTGACCGTCAGCGGGACCCCCAGGTATTTCACTGGGAGCTCGCCTCTGTCCACACCTAAGGCAAAGGCTCTCTCCTTCTGCTGTGTACACCGAGAGCTAAAGTAGACTCTGCTCTTCTCCCAGTTTAACTGGAGCCCAGATAACCGCCCGAACTCCTCCATAATGTCAGAGAGCGCTCTCATTCCCCGCATGGAAGGCTGGAGAAGCACCAATAAGTCGTCAGCATAGATCAAGTGGGATACAACCGGACTCACCAACCGGAAAAGGGGAACGATCCTCTTGCTGTGCACTGCCGTATCCATCATGCAGGTAAAGTACTCCATCACCAAGGTAAATAGATATGGGGAGAGGGGGTCACCCTGTCTCAACCTCCTGTTGCTACTGAAGTAGCCATGTGGCGTGCCCTGGATGAGGACTGAGAAAGTAGGGGAGCAAATGCACTCCCTCACCCTCGCAACCCACCTCTCGTCGAATCCCATGGCAAGCATCAAGTGACGCAGGAAGTCCCTGTTGACCGTATCATAAGCTTTCCGGAGATCAAGCTTCACACAAGCCTTCATCCCCCCAGGTTTGCTGAACTCCCTCTCCATCTCATGAGCTAGCAGGCTGTGTTCCGCTATCGACCGGCCCTTGATGAACGTTGCTTGATTCTGGAACACCAATTCCTGCATAATCCCCTCCATACGTTTGCACATAAGATGAGTGATAATTTTGTAAAAAAAATTACAGCAAGTAATGGGCCGGAAGTCCGCAAGTGAGGTCGCTCCCTCCTTTTTAGGAACCAGCGTCAAGAAAGTGTGGTTCATCTCCTTAAGAAGCCTGCCCTCCACAAAGAACTCCTGAACCGCCGCCAGAACATGGATCTTAAGCACACCCCAGTGTCGCCTAAAGAACCCTGAAGAGAAGCCATCAGGTCCGGAAGCTTTGTTGGGATTGGCCTTCATAACAATATCATCCACCTCCTCCACCCTCACAGGTGCCAGAAGCAGACTGTTCCCATGTCGGGACACCAGTCTCTTCGTGACAAGTGCAGGGAACGTGCTAGAGTAGTCTGTCTGCTGATAAAGGGCCGTGTAGAATCTGACGACCTCCTCCTGAATCTCCGCCGGGTCCCCAATAAGACGTCCCTCAGCATTCAGAAGTCTGGGGATGCTGTTTCGGTGCTGACGGGCGCGGATCACATCATAGAAGAATTTGGTGCAGCGGTCTCCATCTTTAAGCCAGGTACATTTAGCCCTCTGTGCCGCACTAATCTCCTCCTGCTGGCGCGTGATGCTGACCTCCTCAATAAGGAGCTTCTCCTTGGCCGCCAGCTCCCCGTTCAGAATGTCAGCTTGGAGGGCCACCTGAGTGTCCCGAAGCTCGGTTTCCTTATCTGCCAGAGAAGTCCGCGGTATCGTCTTCACCCACCCCCTGATAGCCCGCTTGAGCTGCTTAAGTTTGTGAACCATGCGGAACTGAGCCGTGCCCTCCCGGAAGTGCTGCATCTCTTCCGTAACCACCTCCTCATATCCAGCCGACAGATACCAGCTGTTGTTATACCGAAATGGCCTCGCCCTCAGAGTAGGTCTCTCACCGAAGCCAACCCGGATAGGAGAATGGTCGCTAGTACCCGCCGCCAAACCTTCCGCCACCGAGTTCGGAAAGCACCTGAACCACTCACTATTGCCCAAGGCCCGATCCAGCTGACAAGCAATCCGGTTATGAGTAGCCTTGTTGTGCCAGGTCCAGATATGTCCAGCTCGCTCCAGCCCCCGCATCCCTGACAGAAGCAGACACCTCTGGGAGTCATATAAGATCGAATCCGGAACAGGACGACCTCCCACCTTCTCTTGGCGAAGTAGCATAGCATTGAAGTCCCCCATGATGAGCAGAGGGAGAGACAGATTGTCCGTCATGAGACCCAGATGCACAATATCCTCCCACAAAGCCTCCCGGAGTCTCCGGTCATTGTGCCCATAGACAGCCCCCAGGATGAAGCGGAACCCACCTTTGTTCACAAAAGTAACACCGATGAGTTGTTCTGATTTATGTATCTGCACCCCCTCCAAACTTCCTTTGTTCCACCTAACCCAGATCCTTGCCATACCACAAAGATCTAAGTTGTGAATGTGATCCCAGTATGCCGGAGTCCTATGCGAGAGCATAGCAGCCCCTCTAATCTTAGTCTCCAGTAGGATGGCAATGTCACACGCCTCTCTTCTCAGAACCCCTCCAATCTCCCTCCATCGTCCAATGGAACACCCCCCCTAATGTTCCATGCTAGGACCGACATCTAATAAAGAGAAGATGGGTCCCTCTGGCACTCGTCTGGATCGACACTTGAGGGAAGTGTCTCATCCGCCTGATCAATGATTGCATCTACCATAGAAGAAGGAGCAAGGTGGGCCTAGATCCTGCCGAGGGTAAGAGCCCAGTCAGGATTGTCTTCAGTCTGGTCATCCATATCCCTCGCCTGAGGGATATCCTCCCGTGTGGCCGGAGCGTGCCTTTTCCTGCTGTTGTACACCATGATCGCCGGGGAGGCCTCCGTTACCATCTGACTACCACCAGCCGCGCTCATACCCCTGGTCACGATGGTCCTCTGTGGCATGAATGGGACCAGTGCACCCTGCATGCTCTCCTCTCTCTGCGGTGATCCTGGCTCCAGCCTCCTAGCAACCTCCATCCCTGTGTCCTCCTCCCTATGTCTGACTGGCTCTATCTCTCCCGGCAGGTGACTGGTGGTCGTCTCCTTCCCCGGTGCCTCCGTCCGAGTCGCCTGTGGCCTGGCAGTCTCCTTCCCCTTGTATTTGCACGCACTGGTAGTATACCCAAAGCACTCACAGTGAGAACACATAGGGAGAACCCAGTCATACTCCACTGCCTGAGTCAGAACCTCCCCAGACGGAACCTGATACTCAAGCATACTCGGTAGCACTGAGCCCGCCTTGATCTCCACGAAGACCCTGGCATACATCAGCCTGGTACGAAAAGTAGTGGCCTCATCTGCTTTGATCGGCTTCCCCACCAGACTGGCAAGTCGCATGAGAAGCGGGATACTCCAATACTTAACTGGGAACTCAGGGAATCCGACCCAGATGGGGATGGCATTCAGCACCTCCTTCTCACACCTCAACTCCGGCGTCCACTCCTTCAGAATTATGAGTCTCCCATCAAATGACCAAGGCCCACCCTGAAGGATCCTGGACACATCCTCCGCTAATCCAAATTTGACATAATAGAACCCGTTCTCCCGAGAGAAGAATTCCATGCTACCTTTGGGCCTCCAGACGCGCTCCGCATAACCCCGAATTTGGCCAAAGAACGACTTGTTCCCTAACACATACAACACCAGAGTGTTTTTCCAGAATTCGGAAACAACCGCTATTTCTTCAGCAGGGAAATACGCCCGAAGCCCTCCTCCAACCGACATCGGTAGGACAAACTCCATCGACATCGGGCTATTCACAGTCACTGGCGTGCAGACCTCCTTCCATGACCGAGGCCTCTGCTCCTCAGCGTGCGTCCTGGTCGGGAGGGTAATCGGACCCTGGCCTGTCATGCCGGTATCGGTAGCAATACCCTTTGCCTTCTCGGCCGCCGTCGCCTTAGGCCTCCAACCCGAAACAGATCGCACCATGCCTCCCCCACGTCGCCGGAGATCCATAGCGCCGATCAAGGATCGATTTCCATGAATTCCAGGCCCCGCCTTTCCCGGAACTTGGGACTGAGCCCCTCTCCGTCCTCCAGTCCGTCTCCTCGTCACAGTTTGCCAGCCGGCATCCCCAGAGTTGTCCCCTCCGGACCCGAACTCGAACATGGGAGCCACTCCGCCGGAAGTACCACCGGCGCCTCCTCCCGACCCCTCCCCGCCTGGAGGGGTCCCTCCGCCGCTACCCGACCCCCCCCCCCCCCGTGTGGGAGGATACCGCCGCCCGGCCGGGGCCCTGCCCCGCTGCCGACGCTTCCACCCGACCCCCCCGCCTGGGGGGTCCCACTAAGTTGCGCTTGCACAAGGCCAAGACCTGGAACAAGACAAGATAGACAAGGTTGACAATACGCAGCGGAACGTATCGCAGATAATTGAAGCAGCAGTGGACATATTTCAGGATACATGCATTGAACACAATGGTAACAAGAAACAATTCTCTTTATTGATTTCATTTGAACAGATTACAAGCTCTCGGTTCTCTCTGATACAATGTTACATTCTCTCAAAACTTTACAGATTACAATGATCCCGTTCCCATACATTACATCCTTTTATATACAAAACCAACTCTTGCAACAGATGTCGTCTCTTGGCATCTCTTCTGATTTCTGGCTCCTGAGGATGAGGCTCGGACTATCGCTTCGGACTATCCTTTTTCGATGCATATATATATATATATATATATATATATATATATATATATATATATATATATATATATATATATATATGTCCCCGAGGCCGTAGCCTTTTGGGAACGGCGAGGCACCCCGGCGTGGAGGGTGCCGATCGAGCCTCCTTGGGAGCATGCTCCCAAGCTCCATTAAGAAGTGGATACCCTATATATATATATTTTTTTTTTTTTGAAGAAGATAACCCTATATATATATATATATATATATATATATATATATATATATATATATATATATATATATAGGCTAGAGGTCATCTGCTCAATATATATATATATATATATATATATATATATATATATATATATTGAGCAGATGACCTCTAGCCTAGTGGTTAAGAGAGATGCATGCGGTCCGAGTGGTCAGGAGTTCGAATCCCAGTTGAAGCGATTCCAGAAACAATTTACCTAGTTCCAATATATATATATATATATATATATATATATATATATATATATTGAAAATAGTAATTCCATTATCATCATTAAAAATACATACACTTCAATCAGGGATTATATCCCATAATCTCCATACCCAGTACATCATACTCTACATTGTGAATAATCCATAGTAATTGTGAATAAACCCTCAAAAATTCAATTGTTTCTCTCCTTCCAAATATGCCAAAGTGCCGATGTCAATCTAATACATGCTTTCCGAAACAATTCCAGACCCAGACCCCTGCTACAAGATGCTCGGATCGTCTGGATCACACTATACATTTCATACTGCTCACTACTGCGCAGGGTGAGGCGTTCTGCCTGACTTTCCCAAATGAGTCGAGCAACTGAACAACCAAAGAAAAGACGAGTCATAGACTCACCAACCTGACGACATAACACACAAGTTTGGTCTCCCTCCCGAATACCCAACCATGTCATTATGTCTAATGTCAGCAACCTGCCAAGCACCATTATATATATATATATATATATATATATATATATATATATATATATATATATATATATTGGAAAAATGGTAAATTTTATTGCAAAAGCAATGCAATAATCTTACAACATACAATCAAAGTGAGACTCCCACTCATCAATTCTCCATAGCATTTACATCAAACTCTATGTTATGGAGAATGCCTACCAGAGGGGTGACCAGCCCCTCAAATATCCGACAGTTTCGTTCCTGCCATATATGCCAAGCTGAGGCCGCCAGTCGAACTCTGGCGGTCCGGAACCAGTCCTGCCCTCGACCCCTGCTATCCCGGAGTACAGTGATGATGTCCCCAATTCCCTTCCCGGAGTCGCACCCTCCCAACTCTCTACTCTGCTCAGACATATATATATATATATATATATATATATATATATATATATATATATATATATATATATATATACAGAGACCTCTTACGGGAATAACTTACGGGACAAATTTACGGGATGAGAAAATACACGTATGGTTCTCTTCCAAATCTCTTTCTCTTAAAAGAAAAAAAATCTTTCCTTTAAGAAACAAATCTATCTCTATCTTAAAGATAAGTCTATTTATTTTTTAAATAGTGAGAGATTTATTTATTAGTTTTAAAAAATAGAGATAGATAAGTCAATTTTAGATATTTTTAAAATAGAGACGGATTTAAAAAAATCTTTAAAAATAAATATATTATTTTTAATATTATTTCTGATGTTATTTTTTCGGAGTTAATGTTATTGTTGATATTAAGTTTAATTTTAACATTAATGTTAATTTTAATGTTAATATTAGTGATAATTTTAATGTTTGTTTTAATTTTAATTTTATTTTAACATTAAAATTTACAATTAAAATTAAAATTAACACTAAAATTAAAATTAATATTAATAATAACATTAAAATTAATTTTAACATTAACATTAAAAATCTAATATGAAATTCAAAATTTAAAATTAATATTAAGATTCAGATTAAGACTAAGGCTAAGATTAAGATTGAGATCAAGATTAACTTTAACAATAAAATTAATGTTAAAATTAAAAACTAAAATTAATATCAACATTAATATTAAGATTAACATTAAAATTAATATTTGAAATACAATTTTTAAAGGTATATATATTTCTAAAGATAGATTGTTTTTAAAAAATATCTATCTCTATTTTAAAAAACAAAAAGAAATAATTTATCCATCTCTATTTTTGAAAAGATATAAATCTCTCTTTGTTTTAAAAAAAATAGATAGATAAGCCTTATTGTTTAAGATAGAGATGTTTGTTTTTAAAAGGAGATATTTAAATTTTTAAAGAGAAAGAAATTTAGAAGAGAAACATACTTATATTGTTATGGCCAGATATTTTTTAGTTTTCTTCTCTTCGTAAAAAATTGGTCTATCCCATAAACGTGTCCCGTAAAATTTTCCCGTATAAGAAGCGGGGTATATATATATATATTTATACATATATGTGTATATATATGTATTTATATATATATATATATTTTTATATATATACATATATGTGTATATATATGTATATATATGTGTATATATATATATATATACACATATATGTATATATACATATATGTGTATATATATATGTATATAAAAAAATATATATGTATATATATATATATATATATATATATATATATATATATATATATATGTTGAGGGTAGAGGCACCACAAGGAACACAAGACATGAGATTCAGGGTGTTCGTCCACAGGAAAGCAAAGAGAAAGTTCGTACTTTGCTACTCGTCATTCAAGACAGTTGGAAGAGAATATATGTTCGAGGAATTGTCTACCTCATTTAGGGATATTGCTATGGGTAGGTGAGTGATTTCAAGTTGTAATCTTCTGCTTTCTTCTTAAGTTTGGTGAGGAGGTTGTATATTAGTGCAAAGGGTTCAACATAGTTTATTCAATCTTGTAATCTTTTAAGTAGTTATAAAAGTTGGGATTTGTCCAGGTGACATGGTCACCGAACTATATATTGTGTTTGATCTGTCTTGACATTATTGTTAGACAATGGTTCGTTATCTTTGGGTTGGTGGACGTAGGTCAGTTTCAGGCACGTGGATCAGAGCGCTTCGTAGGCGCTGCTCGATCCCTATAGTTAGTTGTGTGAGAACTTTTGTCAAGATCAGAAATATCTTAGATGGAAGACGAGAAGTAAGCTAGGTTTTCCATGGAAACCAAAATGAAGCCACAATCTATGTATAAGTCAAAGCGCAGACCCAGACAAAGAAAAAAGGCATGAATTTTCACAAGATTATATCTACAATGAAAGGAATATATACGAACGCTCCCACCGGAAATCGATCTCCTGACCACTTGGGCCGCATGCATCTCTCTTAAACACTAGGCTAATATATATATATATATATATATATATATATATATATATATATATATATATATGGGGGCGGATCAAAAGACCCGCAGAGCCCCGCCCCTCCTGCACCGTTTGGATCGAGCAGGCTGCGTGGGGCCCGCGCACACGCCCGCTCGATCCAACGGTGGAGGGCTCCCGCGGGGCTCCCGATCCCCTCCCTATATTTTTTTTTTTTTTTCCCTCCCTATATATATATATATATATATATATATATATAGGGACACTCGTTCGGCATTGACTATATTTTTCCCAGTGAATATATATATATATATATATATATATATATATAGAGAGAGAGAGAGAGAGAGAGAGAGAGAGAGAGAGAGAGCACTTAATGTAGTGACTTACCCAGTACCAGCAAAAAATGCAAGAGGAATCATCATCTCCCATCCATTTATGCCCATACTACGCAAATAAGAAGAAATAAAGGTAATAAGAGAAAAAGAAAAGAAAAGATACACATATCATAATGAGTAATGCAAGTGGATGGGCAGACAAAACTCACCAAACAGAGAGAGCATCAACAGCAACTTCAGCATTTTTTAGATTGCCAGTTAGCAAAAGCAAAATCCTATAATACCAGTTCTCCAAACTGTTGCATTCAATAAGAAAATATGTAAGTGAAATCATCAATATTAAAAGTACCACACATAATAAACATCAGAGAAGATTGTGTTAATCCTAATCGGGTCGAGGTAAAGTAATTATAAAAAATAAAAATTAATGAATACATTTGACGGTGAATATATTTTAAAAATCATCTATTACTAGTGTAAATCTCGTATCTTGAAATATGGTATTTACACCATTAATAAAGTAATTGTACCTCTATATATGTTCTTGCATTGATCTAGTATTTCATAGATAGTATTCGTTTTGATTCTATTAAAGCATTTTTGTGGAGCTTTGAACATATCTCGAGTATTGTATGGAAGTTTATCACTCTAGGATACGCAGGAGATAATTAATCGGATTAATGACTATATGTAACAGTAAGTGTTTTGTGGATTTCTGACTACCCTGGACTTGTTGAAACCCATGGAATGCCATAGACAAATGATAGGGACCCATACATAGATTGAGGACCCTACTGGCGAACAAATTGACTGAGTATCAAAGAACAGGAAAATCGGCAGAATACAATTTGGCATGCCGCCAGAATTTGATTGGCTCTGATGTACACAGTCAGCATTGCTGACTTGACAAGTTAGCAAGTCATTAGGCATTGGCTTGGTTTGTTGGCCCGATACTAATAGGGAAGGCTTGGAGGAGTGTGGAGTGTGGGGGAGTATAGTGGTAGTCATTTGGTGGAGCCAAGTAGACAAGGATTGTACACACCCCCTCTAACTCTCTTTCACTCACATTCACACTTCTTTCATTTCCTCTCCATCCATCTCTCTTGAAGTTGGGCTTAACATTAACAAGGAGGCAAGGAGGTAGTGATTGGTGGGGAATTGAACGCTAGGGTTTCCTTCTCTTCTTGTCTTCTTATTTTCAAGACCTAAGGCATGTACATCTTGCCTAAAATGGTCTAGTACCCTTAATGCTCTCTCTACTTGCTCTCATTGATGTTCTCAGTTTTCTTGAGCTGTTAGAGCTCCATTACATGGTAAATTTCAAAGACGTTACTTACATTTCCATATACATTAAGATTTTGGGATAAAAATGGTAACCTAGGGATAAATTAGTCTCATTTCTTATGTACCTATTGTAATCACCTAAAACTTGTTTCTATATATAGTTTAGATCATCTATGAACTTACCCATATGGTACATTATCATCTCGGACCAAAGCATGATCAAATTTACCCGATTTTGAGTCCCCAATAGGATGGTTCTGCAAAGCTCTGCAGAACCCCACCAGAATACCGTCAGTATGCCATCGAATTTTCGATCTGATTCAGGACAATGCAGAAAGTACACTTGAGAGCTGTTTTCTTCTCAGGACCTTAGTGTCTTCGATGGTGGCTTTGTCCACACCTAGTGTACACCTTAATACCCTTATGGCATGTTTGATTTGCGAGGATATATCTATTCAGCGTTTCAAGTTTATCATGATTTATCTGTTTTGTCCGACAGACACTAGTTAATGTTTCTTATTTACGTTTTCATAACTTGTAACTTTGCTTATAGCCTCCTTTTACTTGTTTAGATACACCATAACATGCTTGGTTTGCGATTTAGAGATTTTCGTGGTTTCATTTACTTGTTATATCAATTTCACTATTCAGGTTGTATCATGATTTTGTTTCGTTCCGTTTCAATCATGTTTCCTTGCTTGTGATAGTTGGTATTGGTGTGGGGTTGAGTTCTGGATAGAGCACAGGTATCGTGGAAGGACCTCTAGGTTTGTTTGAGATAAATCGATTGTATTTGGCACTAGTGATTCCAAACCTAGACATACTGCTAAAACCAAAATTCCACCGGTATCTCAATTTTGGCTGTATGAACCAATTTGACGCACACTAGTGTATCTTGTAGCCTGGATGGACTTAGAGATTTGATTGAATGATTAATAGTGTTATGTTCTACATTCTTATCTTGCTAGACATATACATGGATGCCTTGTGATCAAACCGATGATTACTAGCACTTTCTTGATCGACATGTTTGTTCATGCTAGACTTGTACCATAGGGTGCATTTTCTTGTAATCACCTCGACGGTATCAAACTTTGTCGTGCTACGACATATTGGGTCGATGTCTCGGATGTCCATGGTTTGCGTTTCGAGTTTAACGGATTTAGGTTAATTTGTTGGGATTTATTGAAATTATTCTCTAGAAATGGTCCCACATCCATGTGGCAACCCCAAGTGGGTATTTCAATATAAAATTTTCTTTTATTGACTTGTGCACATGGGGAGTGGTAGCCCATGTGTTTGGCATGGTGGGGTGTTTTCCTAGAGGCAAGGTTAAAGATCTCCAAGAAACAATTGTTCTTTTGTCATTCATTTAATGGGAATTTCCCTTTGGATCTAGGAGGTCTAGCGACTCGTACTCGGATGAGGGCGTGGGTGAAGGACGCAAAGTGGCACTTTGATGGTGCAACGCAGAAGAAGCGGGAATCGCGGGTTCCTGCAGAGATGCTGCTTCCAGTGAGCCTGGTGCTTCCCGCGAACGGCTGCTTCCTGTGGGCTACTGATTTCCCGCGGAATGGCTGTTCGGATGGATTCTATTATAACCGGCCACTTAATGGAGATAATGAGTTGTAATTGCCCACTTAATGGAGGATAATGAGTTGTAATCGACCCTTAACCATAGCTGTTAGGGCTGGCCGATGCCTTCCCGATATATATTCTCTTCGCTCTTTCTTTTGTGTTGAGTTAGAAAATATATTTTGCTACGAGCGAAGAGTTAGCAGCAGCAAAAGAGGTTCACGAAGTATTGTACGTCAGTTCAAGATCCAAAGCAAAGGTAACAATGAGCGTTCCAGAAGTTTTTTTTCGAAATTGCTGGTTCATGGCAGCAGATCGCGGAAATGATCAAATTTTGCTTTGGGCAACGGTAATCTTCATCACCCTAGCGATAATTTTTGTCTTGTTTTATGATTCTTCCTTCTTGTTGTAGCAACTCGTTTGCAAAGTTTTAATAGCTTTAATTCCAGCAACTTGTTATTGCAATATTTCTGTTTCCAAGAGTTATTGTAATTTTCGATTTTTTACGTACTTTGTACGATATTTGTAACCTGGCAATAACAATTTCAAAGCAAGATCCAAGTAACAAAGTTGAAAAATCGTACAAGTATTCTCGATACATGTTTTTACAAAATTGAAAAGTTTGATGTAGAGTATGACAACATCTAGAAAAAGAAGAACGGTCTCAATCTTCAACTCGTCAACGCTTACTATTTGTTGACGGATCGAGAACCTGTTCTTCCAGAAACTGATGACACACAAGGGTTGGTCAACGCTATTACCTCATAGCAGAAATAGAGGAAAGACGATAACTTGTGCAGGTTACTAATTCTCAATGACATGAAAGATTCAATGGCAGAGTCGTACAACAAGAAAGCAAATACAATCTAGAGCCTTTTGAAAAACAGTACAAAACTGAGAAGAAGATGTCCAAAATACTATTTGTCGACAAATTCATGAAGATGCATTTTGAAGATGAAAAGCCCATGTTGCCACAACTCAAAAAATATTAAAGTTGTAATATGTTATATTCATAGAAAAACCATCCATCAGAAAACTCTGGACAGATGGGGGGACTGATGGGTCCCCTCTGGCAATAGCAGAGGTCTCGTATTTGTTTTCTGTTTAACCTATGTATAACATTTTTCAGACCCTTCAGTAGTCTTTCTTCAGAAAAGAAAGAAAATGGACTACGTTCTACTATTAGAGAAAGCAGAAAAGGTATAAGAAGGTATCTACCGAATACAATCGATTAGTGTGTGCCAACTAGCCTCGATTCAAAACTACTTTACCTCTCTGTCAAATGCAGGTGGAATAACTTAATACATTATAAGAAACAGGTATTTCTACAAAGGGAATATTAACAGAAAGAGGTATGAAAAACTGAAAGCCGAAAAACGTAAAAATGAAATATGCAAGTTATTTATCCTCACTTGAGCTAAAATCTAATTAAATTGTGTTACCGAATCAAATAGATTAGCATAGAGTCCCAACTACTTCTGGTTCACAACTAAGTTAGAGACCGCTTTGTCAATCGTTCATGACAGTTTGAGTCACAATAACTTCTCTGTACATCAAAAGAAACATTTATTTCTAAAAAGGGAATCCAAAAGAATAATCATATCCGAGGGAGTAAATAATGCAGAATTTCAAAAAACATAACCAAATTTTAAATATGCTCTCACTGGAGCTACAAACAAATATGGAATTGTCTCATTTTCCTAATATCATTTTTTTCTTTCTGAAGAACAGTTAAAGCACACTTCCTAGTCATACAAGATCATAATTACATATATCTCAAACAAGCAAATGAAAGGACAAAAAAAATACTTCAAGTGCATGTTAAAGGAAGACAGCATACCACAGCATGACACCAGAGGCAGCAGATAACTTCATGAACTCCCAGAGTCCAGCAAAAGCTTCCATTGAGAAACCATTCCAAGAGAGGGGGCAGCCGCCACAGGAAACATAACAATATAAAAGTATAACAGCAACCCACCAAGAGAAATCAAGTGTAAGTGCAGCGCCAATAATTCCCAACTTGAACTGGTACACAAAGAGCCAGCTAACAAAGATGTGAACAACTAGGGCAATAGCAGATATGATAGCATTGACAGAGTTCTTGAGTTGGCATTGCAGGAATCTCTGCAGAGGGAACATGAAGACAAAAGAGAAGTGGAGAGGGATGAACCATAAAGCAATGAGGCCTGCCTCAGCAGCCAGATCAGACGGTTGCCCCAATAGCTCAAGGATTGGCGTTGCAAAGAAGTACATAGGAAGGAGAAGAGTTGCACATAGAAAGAGCACGATCCATGATCTTTGCATGTATACTCCTAACATGTGGTATTTCTTTGCACCGAAAGCCTGCCCACATAGTGTCTCAAGGGCACTCGCCATGCCTAGCTGCAGTGAGCAAAGCCATTAGTAACGACACTTGGACTACTTCTATAACTTATCCCAGGAAAGTAGAATGTTAATATCTTTCCCGTGATTCATCAGTTAGCTTTTGATAAAAAATTATCCTCAAAACAGTGACTCAACTTTATTTCTAATTCTAGTCATAAGAAGTAGGATGAAATACTGCAAATAAGATGTACCAAGTTATTAAGAGTTCTATACCACAATGGATTTCACACGTAGTGTAACAGGCGTGTATGGAGTAAAAAGTTTTTGTTGCACTAAAGTGCATATGCAACAAGAAACAAGTCTCATTTATAATGTTGCACGGACACAAATTTGACACTACAAGATAAGTACATGGTAATACAGTGATTTTAGTGTCCTAGTGTATTTTGTCGTGTATGTTGTGTCTGATTCATGTTTGACACAATGCGACAAGGACATGACAAAGATTTCCAGAGTGTCCATGCTTCCTACCAAGCTGGCCACCTAAAATGTGAGTAGCCGCATCCAAATATTTCTGCTGCAAAACATTGTGCACAAACAGGGGGTTTCAGTTGATTTGCGTTAACCTTGATACTTGGGAAGTTTAGCCTGACCCATTGGCAGATCCATCCCACCAGTGAGCCAAGAATGATTGACCCGGATGTGGTCCATGGGCTTAAGGTCTGGGTTATTTTCGCTTCCAAGCCAGCCTAGTTCACACTTCACACCCCTAGTACCTACATTCTCCAAGGATAACCAATGGGCTTGGAGAGTGCAGATCTATCCCACCAGTAGACCAAGAATGCTTGACCCACATGTGGTTTTCCTTTCCCAATAAAAATAGGAAATAAATAACACTAGCAGTGCTGTAAAACATCAACAGACAACATATATGAGATGTAAGCATGCAATAGTTTTCTCTTCAAATAAAGCTGAAACTAATCTAGCACTTAAAAGGGCGTCCCAGTGCCTCAAGATGCTCACTTACGAAACGTCAAGACGTACCCAAGACTTATCCCCATATATATATATGGAGAGGCTCTTTCCGTGACTTTTGAAACTGCATTCTCTAATATGCAAGCAGCAAGCCAGCCTTACTGTTGCGCCAAACGGCGCCCAATTTAGAAATAAATAAAATAAAATAGAAGATTCCATACTTGTTAGTCAAATTTACATAGCACCCCTTCAACATGAAAAGTAATTTGATGAAAGTAGAAGATTCTATCCTCTTTTAACTACAATGCATATAAGAGAAACACTTTAATCTCCCTTCTTTTAATCTTTTCCTCAATCATTGAGTTATGACAGGTAAGTGACGACAAACTATCGGTCTGCATGCATCGCACACTTGCCACTGAGGTAGAGGCAGACAATCGACAAAAAATCAATGAAGAAAGTTGAACGAGGAAAGTAATGATTGTTCATAGTAGCAGACTTCAGTGAGGGGTAGATCATCATGCTTCAAGCAAGCTGGATATCGCTAGCACTTCTACTTTCATTCACAGTTTCGAGACTTCCAGTTCAGCATTTTTACAAAATAATATCATTTTTGTGTTAAGATCTCCCTACACATTAATTAGGAATTATATTTCATACACCTCTGGTGCAGTCTAAGAACTCCACAAACTGTCCACGGTCCCTGGGTCCCTGATAAATCAAGGATTGACAGGTCGGCCAGGTGTGCCAGGTGTGGGCCTTAACCTTGGGTGGTATGTCAATGAGCCACGACTGCACTCAAGGTTGGACTAGGGATTAATCGGATTAGTCGGGGACTAGTCGGATTATATATATATATATATATATATATATATATATATATATATATATATAAATGAAAGTATTAACTTAAGTACCTAAACTCCAAAGTGACAATGTCTTGTACTTGTACAAAACCAAAATTTCACAAAAACAAAAGGAAATATATTAAAGTGCTCCTCAATTATCAAAGATATCTTCGTGCTCATCCACTAAGGGCACATATCTTTCTTCATCGGACTCAAAGTCATCATCTCCATCATCTTCTTCGGCCTCCGAGATAAACTCTTCCCCATCAAGTTCTCTCGTTATCCTAGAGCTCCTCCTAGGTTCAAGTATTTCATTTTCTCCCACCACTTGGTCAAGTACCTCACATGTAGCTCCGATGACAGGATCAACATCACTCTCATCATCGATCCTATCAACCAACCAATGTTGAGCTTGAGTACAATCATCCACTTGAAGAACATCTTTATCATTTACTCTTTATCATCATTTACTCTTTTTTTGAGTACAATTATCAGTATTCTTAGTAATTAAATCTTGTGATAATCCTAGCTATTAACTTATAACAAGTCGTAGGAATGTTTAGTCGTGCTCTTTTGGTTGCTTATTATCTGTTATGCTCGTATTTTAGTTCTATTCTGTTGGTGCGTTGTTAGAGTGCTAAGTTCTGCTCGGATAACGGTCTATAACTCCGGTCCTTGTTTGGTTTAAGAGTTGTGGTTATGCTTTAGAGTGGTTCCTATATTCTCTTGTCGCTCGCCGCATTATCCTGCCCTATACCTATTTTGTTTAGTATTTTATTTCAGTTGTTTCTATTTTATTCTCGAGACGCATGCATTGATACCGCACAAGTCTCGACTCGTATTTATTTATTTCTCTCTTTATTCGTTGGTATTGTTGTGAGTTTTGTCATTCACTTTGGGCCTCCTTTGTGCTACTTGTTGCATGGGGTTCTGACTCCACTGGTTTCGTTTGGCCAGATTTACCTGAGGGGCCAAAGGATCTTCCTTATCTCCAACTCGATAGCCCGTACCCATAGATCCGCGGCCTTAGTTCGCGAGTGGATTTCTTTTCCTTACCACTGTAGATATTATTTCATTTTGTGCCATTTAGCCTGAGCATGTATTAGCCCTATTCTTTTGACTATTATCTAACTTTGAACGGTTTGATTGTATATATTAGATCATGGCTAGTATCTGTGATAATGTATCTTATACACTGTTGGTGTAGAAATTTGTATTCAATAGCTTCATGATCATATATGATATGTATTTTGGAATGCCTCTTTACTTTCATGTATGATTTACTCTTGTTACTTGTGATTGTTGGATTGAGATGCTAGAATTTGTCGACCTTAGGACTGACGTCATTTGCCTGTTAGGGTCCACTACCCACTTGTCTTCTAGACAGTCGTGATCGTCGTACGACGTTTTCATACCTTGTACGGTGTAGCTGGTTATATACATTCCCGTATTTCTCCAGTATTCTGGAAGCGGAACGTAACACTAATTCTTGGTCATATAACATAGACACAATCTTTTTTAGAACAATCATTAATGAGAGTTATAAAATAAGATGCACCACTAATAGATTTTATCTTTATTGGGCTGTAGACGTCTGAGTAAATCAACTCAAGCAATGCTGACTTCCTTAAAAATTGGTGACTTTGGAAAGATACATTATGTTGCTTCCCAGCCATGCAGTACATATACCTCTCCAATTTTATAGATTTCAGCCTTAGAATCACTTTTATTTTTCAACAAGTAGCTCATTCATTTCTCGTTGATATGGCTAAGATGCATGTGTCCCAACTTGATAAATGCATCACTGATTGCTTTTACCTCATGTGTCCCCTATGCACCCTCTTTCATATAGTAGATATCGGAGTTCTTGTTTCATTTGACAATCACCAACGAACCTCTAAAAATTTTCACTGATAGTTCCCAAAGAGATTGAAGGATCCACCATCATCCAACTTCCCACCGATAACATATTGAAATGGATATTGGGGACATGACGAACAATTTTGAACACAAAAATTGCTCACGTATTAGTCTTTAAATGCACATCTCATATAGGAAACAACCTTTGACACATTTTCGTTGTCCATCTTCGACACTCCATAGTCTTCTGTTGTGTGTGACAAATAATGTCATGTTGTGAGATACGTGTGCCGAAATTTCTGAACCACAAGCCAAGAATTGCATGCGAGGTTAATGATAATCTTATCACCTATAATAATGACATTGCCTCTATGCGCTGAGACAGTCGTTGTTGTGTTCTCACCTTGCTTCCCCTTTTTTCCTTCTCTCTCTCTCTCTTCCAAGAAAAATAGTTTCACATGATGTGGTCCTTCTTGCCACAACGATAACATGCATAGTCCCCGTACTGACTCTTGGAATTTTCTCTTTTCTCGTCCCTACCACCGTCTGGATACTTACTTTTACTCCTATCTCAGCTCTCTGAAACAAGTGCATCTGCATCTGAATGAGATGTAGATGAAGTGCCATGTGATTTCCTCCACGTCTCTTCATTCAACACCCGCTCTTGACGAACTCCAGACTAACCACGTCTTCTGGAGCAGAAGCGATCATGGACACTCGTGTAGATTTTCACGAGTCCGACAACGTACACAGCAATCAAAACCCTTGTACAGAACTTTACTCTCATAGAGTATAATTGGTCAACCATGCCTTGAAACTCACTCAAGTGATCCGTAATGGACGAAACATCCTTATAACTAAGACTTATTATTTGTTGAATCAAAATTTTTTTTGTTTACCCCGATTTTCTTCACATATAAGGATTTCATCTTCTCCAACAATGTCTTTGCATGCTCAATATTGGCGATGTGATTATACACATTATCGTTGACAAAGATATACACATACTTTTATATGCTCGAAATTTCAGTGTTAATTGGATTTCTCATCGGGCTTCCTCGAAAGTAAATGCCGGAAGATGTAGCTTCTTAACGAACAATAAATCTTTCATCTTGCCCTGCCAATGGTGGAACCATTACTGGAACCATTTAGGTTTATCATTCTCACGGAATTCACATCTATCTCTTCTACTTGGCTTGACTGTCAACCCTGACACCTGGTAACCACTGCTCTGATACCACTTTTTTGAGAATGAAACACGAAAACCAATTATCCCAAACTGATAGGACTTGGCGAGGACCGAAGAAAATATGCACAAACCAAATATGCCAAAATCACAAAGAACGTACAACGCAAACATAACGATATTTACATGAAAAATATATACGAAAAAAAATCACAAGACGATCGGAGTCCAAATCGAAAAAGTCTCTACTAATGGAATAAAAAGATACATCGATTCCTTACAAACTTCTCCCCCGATCCACACGGATCACCACAACACTTCAATAGATGGAAATAGATTACAATAAGCACAAAAGAGATTACCGAAGACAAGATAACGAGGAATATGCAATGAAGGACTCCTCGAAACGATCTCTCCTCCAAACAGCCCCTGAAACTCGAATCTCTCTTCCTCTTAGAAAGTTGCAATCTTGAGAAAACTCTCACATTTTGATCTTATGATATTGGATTAGGGTTATCATATTTAAAACACCCCAATCACGAGAACATCTAGACCGTTGATCATAATCCAACGGTATTAATAATACAACCAATTTCGACTTCAGCCTCGATACAGGTATATTGGCGATATAGCGCTAGCGGTATACCGAAAAATTATCATTTCGTGTCAGAACCATTCTTGAAAAAAAGTCTATCAAACTGGTATATTAGTGGTATACTGCATACTCTAATACTGATTTTTCCAGTAGCTTCTGATACGTGCTCAAATCGAGCCTCCTTTGTCGTATTTGACTTCTCGAGCTTCTCCGACACACACGGATGACGCTCCTCGCACTCCGGGATATTCTCTACCTAGGTTGGAAACCCGCCCAACACCAAGAGTTTTATGTTTAATGCGGATGGTTGTCATGTATTCCACCAACAACTAATTCCGTGTGCATAGTTCGAAGCCATGGACACTGGCAGGAGTCATACGTAATCGTCCACGGAACATTTGGATCGCATGAAATAAAAGTCTTATTATTTTAATATAGGAAGAAATGAATCTTTAATTGGTACGAGCGTGGTGTGGGTACCATGAGGCCGAAGTTGAAGCCCACGACGACGGTGTTGGCGATGGACATGGCGGCGAGGTCGAGATCCCCGAGGTGCCCGGCGAAGGCCTGGGTGATGACGTTCATGCTGTACGTGACCACCCGGCTGAATATGGCCGGTCCCACTATCCTCCATAGCTTCTTCGACTCTATCCATACTCTCCTCCCCAGCCCAAACTCCTCTTCTTCCTCGTCCCCTCTCTTCACCAGTAATGGAACTGCAGCAGCAATCTCCCCTCTCCTCTCCTGATCCATCTCCAGTCTTGATCCCTCTTTCAACTCTCTCTCTCTCTCTCTCTCTGTGTAGTAAAATGAGAGGCAGGGAGAGAGAGCCATAATGTTATGGAAGATAGGAAATAAATGATGGTGTACATTCTGGTGGAGAGTGGTGGAAAGTTGGGACAGCTGGCGTTGGTTTCGGAAATATTTTACTGATTTTATGTGTCCAGGTCAGCTACGGCTGTAGCAACGGAGGGGCGAGTGTCCCGTGCGCACAAGGGGCCGGAACATGATACCAAATATAATCTAGACCCGTGCGCAATCCGGTACTCATTCCTTTGTCTTTTTCTACTTTTTCTCATGTTCTGATTCTTACTTTTTGTTAAAGGGCGACTACTTTCTATAGGACCACGCACCTGATCTGATCCTTTCAGCCTCGTTTGGTTCGCAGAAAGGAAAGGAAGCCAAATCGATTTTTTGTTTTTTTCCTTTATAAAAATACAAATTCAATCAAACTTTTTTCCGTATTTGAAAAGCCAATTTTTTTTTTCGGAAAAAAGATAAATTTTAAGAGAAAAAAAATGAATCATTGGGTTGATAAAAAACTACATTTTTTTTTTCTCTTTTGGAAATCAATTTTGTTTCATTCATCATTTTCTTTCACATTCAAATGCAGTAAAGAAAAGACTTTTCTTTTCCAAGACCCTGATTTCGTGAACCAAACATCGCCTTCGTGTCTATGGAGAACCCTACACAAGTCGATTCTAAATCCGTTTACAACCTGTGTCCTTAGTCGAATTTAGGAGATGTATAAATAAGTACATTTTTGTCATTAAAATTTTGACTAATATTTGTCAATTTAAATAATAATATAACTCTTATCAATTTTTTTACTCAAATCTTAAATCACATTGAGTTTTCAACTAAAAGACTAGGTTTTTTTCCTTTTATTCCCAACTATTCATACCATAATGAGAATTAGTAAATTGTCATAGATTTAGAAAATCAACAATTACACTATCATTTACGAGCATAGATTCAATACCAAGGAAACTTTGGGGTGTAGCAAGAGAAAAGTAAAGAACTGTCGGTATGCTTGGAGATTGACCTAATTTAACTAATTATAATCTAAAATATAACTTAAACAAGTAACTTGGGTCATAGAAAGTCATGTTTCCAATTTTGGAAACCATGGCATATAAATCGAGATGCCATTGACTAACTAGTTAAACGTTATGAACTCGAGATTTTGCAAGTGCTGGTAGATTTCAGTGCCACGAGTGCACCTGAATTGACCGTGCCACAAAATCACTCTTAGGTCAAAAGATATCGCCATTATGGCTAACCGTAACTAAATCGGCAATTTATCGATCAAATCTGAGTTTAATGTAATAATTAAAATAGTAAACGAACCTCTAAAATTCTGTAAAATTATATGTCGAAGATCGTCGTGTCATCTTTCCAAAACTTCAACATATCATGAATTAGAGTTCGGGATCTCTCGGAATCTCGAAAATCGTGCGATATGTCGAGTTTTGGACAACCGACGCTTAAATAAATTTCCAAAAATTCAAAAGCAAAATATCAGAAAATAAAATATATATTATAAAATTTGACCTCGAGACGATTCCGAAAAAAAAATGGCGTGCAAAAACGAGCTCGGGGCCATCCGCAATCGCTAATATACTAGGAATCAATCTCCTCAAAAACGGCCAAAAGGAAACAGGGTCACGGAATATATATATATATATATATATATATATATATATATATATATATATATATATATATAAGAGGCGGTTGGGTGCCCCCCCTCCCCTCCCCCGGCTGACCGGATGCTGATGACTGTGTAAATAGTTATTTTAAATTCAAAAAATTATTTAAAAATTATTTTAACACCAAATAGATCCAAATAAATTATAAAAAATTTCAGAAAATTTCTAGAAATTTCTAGAAAATATTTCTAAGTATCTAGAACCTAAATAAAAATATGTTGATACAAAATATCATTGTGTGACCCCACAGTAAATTCCAAAAGCCAATATAAATAAATTATATAGGTTTTAATTATCTAAAAATTCCCAAAAAATCTAGAAAAATCCTAGAATATTATAGAAAATAGTTTTAGTCATCTAGAGACCAAATAAAAATATTTGGTCCAAAAATAACCCCGAACAACCTTATAGTAAATCTTGAAAGCCTTTAAAAATACTAAAGCTTCATAAATAAATATCTAAAAATATCCAAAAATTGTGGAAAATTATAAAATAGGTAAATAACATATCTATTAGCTATCTAGTGTCACGCCCCAGAACCAGAATACTGGAGAGCGGGAGCGAACATAGCCAGCTACGTATAATGTAATGGAATCCATCTCACTATACGGTCACGGCTGTCTAAAAATATGAGGGTTTATCTACAAGCCATCAGTCTCTTAAGGTCATAAAGTAGCCTATTGTCTCAATCTCAACCAACTAATAATAGTAACAAGATATCAGATCACCAAATATACAATTGTAAGGCGTCCCAAACATTACATATCCAGATGATCATGAAGCCAGTCGTACAAAATGTAAGGACTAGCAAGAGTTAAGTCATACATGATCAACCTCGAGTTGCCAATCATGATTACAGCCCGTAGGCAGACAGTAAGTAGAAAATGCATCGAGCTAACAAGTGCTCGTCGGCTAAACGCCTCAAAAGAATAATGTACAATTACAGTGGGAGAACAAAAGAAACCCACTCGTTGCCAGGATTCCCTCTAGTGGTCACCATCTGGCTGGAAAGCAGGTAGATCCTTTGCTGCTGCTCCGGTATCTGGCCATACAAAACCAGCTGGATCAGACCCCAAAAAGAGCAAGTGCCACAAAGGAGGCCATGAAATAAGAACAAAAGCCAGCAATCAGCACAATAATAATAATGTAATAAAAATAGGAATTAAGGAAAAACATAACATGTGATATACGATGAGGTAACCATGGGACTATTCAGATAACCAGGTTACAACCCGTAAACCAAACAAGGACCGGGGTTGTAACCCTTCGTCTGAACGGAACTTGGATTCTCCCACCATTTATCGGCAAAATAATAATGTAAGAAATCAAGACAGGAAGCAATCTTGTACTGGATCAAGACATGGCTAGACTGGTTATACCTTATTCAATCAATCACGGCCAAGCAGATACTACGGCTTACTACTTTAACTAACTAGGGTTATCACATGGCCTAATTACTAGCAAGATGCAATGAGAATTCCAAGTCCGGTTATCTGTTTGTTACTACCTGAGTGATCCCAGCAAGAAAAGGAAAAGATAGCAGGATATAGCAGACACACTGTAGTAAGATACATATGTCCTAAGGTACCACACTCGACGGCGGGCTGGAAGTGCGCTCATCTCGACGGATAGCAACAAATCCTATGTATATATATATATATAAGGCCGGGACCAAAGGGGCAACAGGTAATTGGGGATTTCTCCATGAACTATTTGATCCATCTAGTCATTAACCTAGCCAGATTCAGTATGAATCCCTGACCGTGGAAAACCAGGGATTCATGTCCTAGACATGATGCGAGACAAGACTGGTTGCTTACACAAGCGTATTTAATACAATCACCCACGGTGTCAATAATTCACTTAACATGCCAAGTTAGCCGTCGCAACAGCGTTAAGTTATCAAGTCATGCCACAAGTCAGGAGTGCGCCGCCACGGGCCACTATCAAGTTATCAAGTCACAAGGATTAATTACAAGTTACAAGTTAGGTGTGCACCCCACTGGGTCATTAGCAAGGAAATCAGAGAATACCAGGGTCATAATCCACAGAAAATCCCGAGAACCATACTAGTCATAAACAATTACTTGAAAACCGTGTTAGGCCGTGTCGGGTCAAGATAGTCGTGCTATGTTGAACAGATCTCAGGAAAACCCAATCCATAAAAGAGAAACCAAGTCGAAAAATAAAACCAATACTTTAAGAGCCAATGGATTAAGCAAGGGGTCAAGGGGCAGCATACGTACAAAAGCACGCACGCAGGGAAGCTGCGTACGCACAAAAGCACGCACGCAAGGCTCGCTCAAGTCTGCGTACCAAGGCACACTCAAGTCTGCGTACCAAGGCACACTCAAGGGGAGCAGCGTACATGAAAAGTCACGCACGCTCAAGGGGAGCAGCGTTCGTAAAAAGTTACGCACGCTCAAGGGAGCAGTGTACGTGAAATGTCACGCACGCTCAAGGGAGCAGTGTGCGTAAAAAGTCACGCACGCTCAAGGGAACAGTGTGCGTGAAAAGTCACGCACGCTCAAGGGGAGCAGTGTGCGTGAAAAGTCACACACGCTCAAGGGAGCAGTGTGCGTAAAAAGTCACGCACGCTCAAGGGAGCAGCGTACATGAAAAGTCACGCACGCAAAGGGCTGCGTACGTGAAAAGTCACGCAAACAAAGGGCTGCGTACGTGAAAAGTCACGCAAGCAAAGGGATGCGTACGTGAAATGTCACGCACGCCAGAGAGCTGCATACGTGCAAAAGCACGCAAGCAGAGGGCTACGTACGCGTAAAAACACGTACGCAGGGTCTGGGTCTTCTTCTCCATGGCTGAGAAGAAGCTCCAATGGCTCCAAAACTTCAAGGCATCATAACTTGGCCATCCGAACTCCAAATCCAGATTTCTAAAGTTCTAACCAGAGTGGAAATGAACTCTCTTCCACAAGAAAACATCAAAACCCATAAAAATCCAACTTAAGTAGATCAAAATCATGCAAAATCGAAAATAGAGAAAACTTAGATCTAGAACAATGGAGACTCCAATTCACAAAAAGCCAAGTTCTAATGTTAATCACCATGTCCTAAACTAGCAAATGGACAAATAAAAGAGGGTTCTCATGTGGTGGCAAGGTGCACTTGCCTAGGGTTAGGAGAGTTATGGAGGAAGGAGAAGAAGAAAAAGAAGGAAATTAATTGTGGAAGTTATGAGGAGAGAGAGTGGTAGGTGGGGGTTATAAAAAGGGTGAGTTGTGGTGGGTTGAGGGTGGAGAATAGGTTAAGGTGATCTAATGCACATTAAACCAAACCAAACCAAACCAAACCAATTAAAACCGAGCCATGACAAAACCCAAAATACGAGAATACCGAAATCCCACAAGTTGAGAAAAATAAAAATACATGCCAAAATCCAGATACGAGTATAAATACAAAATACGGGAAATACGGAAAATGATGGTGACAACTCTACCCACCTTAAAAGAATTCCGTCCTCGGAATTTAATCAAGAGGCTAGAGATGTCGGGACAGCTATACTATCGCAAGCAATCTATGCTACCAATCAATCATACAATCATACATGCAAACAGGGAATCGAAGTGCAAGGCATAAGGAATATATTACACCTCACGAGCCAAACCGATTGGGATAACGTGATCGGATATCATCCTCACACTCCCACGTTTTGACTCTCCCAAGGAGCGATGAACTCAAGCAACACGAACTAAACTGATAGTCTTGCGCTTAAGGTCTCTCTCTTTGGTCAAACAGGGACACGGGCCTCTCCTCATACGAAAAGGTTAAAGGCTATTGGTACCAACCTTTTCGAATGATCTAGGGAATGGCTCGGGCCCGGGATATACCGTTGTAATTAGGATACATGAAACATGACATGTGTCCCGCATAACGACGGTGGAAAGCAAGACAATGGGACACAGATACCTCTCTTCCGATTCTGGATCTGGGCCTGGGCCAGGGCGAACTGTTGTGGCCTCTGTTGCTGGAAGGCCTGGGCCTGAGACGGCAATGGACCCGGGAACGGGAGCTGCTGTGGTTGGTGAACTGGAGTCGATTTTGGTGCTGGTACTGGTGCTGGTACTGGTCCCATAACCGAGGGACTAGTTACTGTTGACGATGATCTGTTTCTGAACGGACAAGATCCTATCAGGTGGTCCGACAAACCATAAACCAAGCACAATCCCTGTGCTCTGCGGCACTCAGTAACAACATGCCCCGGCTTCCCGCAATGAGAACAATCCGTTGCGAAAGGCCGCTTCTGCTTCTGCTGCTGGAGATAGGTCGGGACAGAATGCTGTAAGAAGGTAACTGAATCTGTCCTAGTAGCTCCAATAGTCAGGGCCCTAGCTGCCGGGGCCGGTGTCGAGGATTGGTTCATCTGGTCGTGAGTCCGTTTTCGATCTCCGGTCCGGTCCGCTATCCATCGGGAAGTATACTCATGCCTCCTCGCTGCTCGCAAGACGGCATCAAAGGTTCTGTGCTCGAACTGCTCTACTGCCAATATGATCTCCAAGTGGAGCCCCTGCTGAAATCGCTGTGCTCTGTCTAGCTCGGTTGCCACCAAGGTGGGAGCAAACCGACTCAACCTTGAAAACTTGGCCGCATATCCGTCGACCGTCCTGTTCATCTGCCTGAGGTTACTAAACCTGGTCTGTAGGTCATATCTAGCCACTGCGTCAAAGTACATGGTCTGAAACATATCACTGAATACCGCCGATATGACAGGCGTACCTAAACTCGCTGCTTGCATAGCCCACCAGCTGCGGGCTAGGTCTAGTAACTACAGACGCACCACCGCCACCTTCTCTGCTTCAGGAGTCTTGGCTGCCTCTAAGATAACTTCAATGTCCTGTAGCCAGGCATCTGCAGCAATAGCATCCTCGCTGCCATCGAAGAAGGGAGGGTTCAGGCACTTGAAATTGTTGACCGCACTGTTCCCTCGAGGACCAATTTCTCTCATAGCATCTTGTACTGCTTGCTGCAAGGCATCACCTCGACGGTCCTGAGATGCAAGCAACTCACGGATGAGCCCTATCAAGACCCCATCCTCTGACCCTGCTGGCTGAACCGGCTGGACTGGGGGCATTGGTTCTCCAGAAGGCATGGCTCGGGAGGCGGCTGCGGAGGACTGATCTTGATCTTCTTGTTGTTGCTGGTCTGCCGGCCGAACTTCTTCCGGCTGATCAACAGGAACGATGCCACTGAAGCAATAACGTCAGGAATATTAAGGAAGGACCAGGATAGAACAATAATGCAAGCATGTTATCAAGTCAGGGATCCAAGGAGATAAGAAGATACGAGAGGAGATCAAAGGCGAGTACAGATTGAGACATCTATCCGGTAAACCCTCACATTTCTTGATTGACAAGACCTGCATGGGCCACCACTTAAACCATGTCACACCCCAGAACCAGAATACTGGAGAGCGGGAGCAGACATAGCCAGCTACGTATAATGAAATAGAATCCATCTCACTATACGGTCACGGCTGTCTAGAAATATGAGGGTTTATCTATAAGCCATCAGTCTCTTAAGGTCATAAAGTAACCTATTGTCTCAATCTCAACCAACTAATAATAGTAACAAGATATCAGATCACCAAATATACAATTGTAAGGCGTCCCAAACATTACATATCCAGATGATCATGAAACTAGTCGTACAAAATATAAGGACTAGCAAGAGTTAAGTCATACATGATCAACCTCGAGTTGCCAATCATGATTACAGCCCGTAGGCAGACAGTAAGTAGAAAATGTATCGAGCTAACAAGTGCTCGTCGGCTAAACGCCTCAAAAGAATAATGTACAATTACAGTGGAAGAACAAAAGAAACCCACTCGTTGCCAGGATTCCCTCTAATGGTCACCATCTGGCTGAAAAGCAGGTAGATCCTTTGCTGCTGCTCCGGTATCTGGCCATACAAAACCAGCTGGGTCAGACCCCATAAAGAGCAAGTGCCACAAAGGAGGCCACGAAATAAAAACAAAAGCCAGCAATCAGCACAATAATAATAAGGTAATAAAAACAGGAATTAAGGAAAAATATAACAGGTGATATACGATGAGGTAACCATGGGACTATTCAGATAACCAGGTTACAATCCGTAAACCAAACAAGGACCGGGGTTGTAACCCTTCGTCTGAACGGAACTTGGATTCTCCCACCATTTATCGGCAAAATAATAATATAAGAAATCAAGACAGGAAGCAATCTTGTACTGGATCAAGACATGGCTAGACTGGTTATACCTCATTCAATCAATCACGGCCAAGCAGATACTACGGCTTACTACTTTAACTAACTAGGGTTATCACATGGCCTAATTACTAGCAAGATGCAATGAGAATTCCAAGTCCGGTTACCTGTTTGTTACTACCTGAGTGATCCCAGCAAGAAAAAGAAAAGATAGCAGGATATAGCAGACACACTGTAGTAAGATACATGTGTCCTAAGGTACCACACTCGACGGCGGGCTGGAAGTGCGCTCATCTCGACGGATAGCAACAAATCCCATGTATATATATATATATAAGGCCGGGACCAAAGGGGCAACAGGTAACTGGGGATTTCTCCATGAACTATTTGATCCATCTAGTCATTAACCTAGCCAAATTCAGTATGAATCCCTGACTATGGGAAACCAGGTATTCATGTCCTAGACATGATGCGAGACAAGACTGGTTGCTTACACAAGCGCATTCAATACAATCACCCACGGTGTCAAGAATTCACTTAACATGCCAAGTTAGCCGTTGCAACAGCGTTAAGTTATCAAGTCATGCCACAAGTCAGGAGTGCGCCGCCATGGGCCACTATCAAGTTATCAAGTCACAAGGATTAATTACAAGTTACAAGTTAGGTGTGCACCCCACTGGGTCATTAGCAAGGAAATCAGAGAATACCAGGGTCATAATCCACAAAAAATCCCGAGAACCATACTAGTCATAAACAATTACTTGAAAACCGTGTTAGGCCGTGTCGGATCAAGATAGTCGTGCTGTGTTGAACAGATCTCAGGAAAACCCAATCCATAAAAGAGAAACCAAGTAGAGAAATAAAACCAATACTCTAAGAGCCAATGGATTAAGCAAGGGGTCAAGGGGCAGCATACGTGCAAAAGCACGCACGCAGGGAAGCTGCGTACGCACAAAAGCACGTACGCAAGGCTCGCTCAAGTCTGCGTACCAAGGCACACTCAAGTCTGCGTACCAAGGCACACTCAAGGGGAGCAGCGTACATAAAAAGTCACGCACGCTCAAGGGGAGCAGCGTTCGTGAAAAGTTACGCACGCTCAAGGGAGCAATGTACGTGAAATGTCACGCACGCTCAAGGGAGCAGTGTGCGTGAAAAGTCACGCACGCTCAAGGGAGCAGTGTGCGTGAAAAGTCACGCACGCTCAAGGGGAGCAGTGTGCGTAAAAAGTCACGCACGCTCAAGGGAGCAGCGTACATAAAAAGTCACGCACGCAAAGGGCTGCGTACGTGAAAAGTCACGCAAGCAAAGGGCTGCGTACGTGAAAAGTCACGCAAGCAAAGGGCTGCGTACGTGAAAAGTCACGCAAGCAAAGGGCTGCGTACGTTAAAAGTCACGCACGCCAGAGAGCTGCATACGTGCAAAAGCACGCAAGCAGAGGGCTACGTACGCGTAAAAACACGCACGCAGGGTCTGGGTCTTCTTCTCCATAGCTGAGAAGAAGCTCCAATGGCTCCAAAACTTTAAGGCATCATAACTTGGCCATCCGAACTCCAAATCCAGATTTCTAAAGTTCTAACCAGAGTGGAAATGAACTCTCTTCCACAAGAAAACATCAAACCCCATAAAAATCCAACTTAAGTAGATCAAAATCATGCAAAACCAAAAATGAAGAAAATTTAGATCTAGAACAATGGAGACTCCAATTCACAAAAAGCCAAGTTCTAATGTTAATCACCATATCCTAAACTAGCAAATGGACAAATAAAAGAGGGTTCTCATGTGGTGGTAAGGTGCACTTGCCTAGGGTTAGGAGAGTTGTGGAGGAAGGAGAAGAAGAAGAAGGAAATTAATGGTAGAAGTTATGAGGAGAGAGAGTGGTAGGTGGGGGTTATAAAGAGGGTGAGTTGTGGTGGGTTGAGGGTGGAGAATAGGTTAAGGTGATCCAATGCACATTAAACCAAACCAAACCAATTAAAACCTAGCCATGACAAAACCCAAAATACGAGAATACCAAAATCCCACAAGTTGAGAAAAATAAAAATACATGCCAAAATCCAGATACGAGTATAAATACGAAATACGGGAAATACGAAAAATGAGGGTGACATCTAGAGACCATATGACCTTAGTATGGTCATAGCTCACCTACAGGCTTAGGCATGACTCACAATGATCATAAAAGTAATCATAATCAAAATTTAAAAAAAATCGGGAAGTGGGCTTACAAATCTACCCACCTTAGAAAATTTTCGTCCTCAGAATTTCAAATGATACGACTAGGAACGACTAATAATATAATCAAGAAATGATACAATCAATAATCAAAACAGGTCAGTGGATAAAATTAAAATCTAGGAAAATATGCGAATTGGAACGATCAGAACATAATCAAAATAGTCTAGCCGTGATAAAAATTATTTAAGGATGATCAAATCAAAATCATTTCAATATGATTAACTATTTAACCAAAATTATTTAGGCATAATTTTAGAATCAAAATCCAGACACATTTAGGAGTCTAGTGGAAGAAAAAAAGTAGGTATAAAAGATTATTAGGAAGACAAATGACAATTAGAAATATAAATATAAGAAGGAAAGGTTCAAGAAATAAAAATATAAAAATTAAATCAAATTTAAGCGAATTGTGAACCATAAAAATCAATAGTCATACGCCAAAAGGATGTAGTCTCTATAATATTCGAAAGCTGTATATATATAAGAAGGCACTTTACCAAGGATTTATGCATCACCAGTGTACATTTGGCTGCAGTAAACCCTTAGTATCATAACTCAAATAATGATATGGTATCGAACATTCTATTAACTTTATCCAATATTGACGTAATCACTCAAAGATCAAATAGGGGAACTAGGGCATATTTTTAATAATATTCGATAACCTACGCATACCTGAAATTACTTCAACTTAGGGGTCATGTCTTGCTAGTGCGTTGCTGGCTATAGTAAACCCACAGTCTCCATAGTTCAAATAAATGACGATAATGCACATCTGCCTTGCCATTTCAAGTCATCAAAAATTATTCTAATTATATCCACAAGAATTTCAAAGGAGCTTCTAGAAATTCAAACAAATTAATCATGATAGAGAAATTTAGAAATTCAAACAAATTGATCACGATTGGAAAAATGTACGTATATGTCCTTGAAGTGAAAGTATCAATTTTGAAAATCAAACGATTGATTAAAAAAATGATCGAAGATAAGGGAAATATAAATTTTAATTTCTATTTCTCTACTATTCAAGAATCGAGGGGAAAATATATATGTATCTTGAATTCTCAAGATGCTCATAAAATTCTATTTCTGTTAGTACGCTGTCTAGTCCACAATAAACAAAATGCTCATAAAATACTATCTTTATTGCTCATTCACAACAACTAAATCAATTTACAATATTCACAGGTTTTACAGTTAATCAAAATATAATGTCTTACAAATATTAAAAAACTACCAACACATCTAACAAGTCTTCTAGGGTTGACTTTCATATTTATCCATGTCTCCCCGTATAGTCCATAGCACAAAAGTAGGAAGCACAGTAAGTCACCTCCAACGATCCAGTCAGAAAATGAGCAAAGTACAACCATATTATATTTAATATTGTTAGCACAAAATAAGCTAAAATTAATGAGAAACAGTAACACTAAAGAACATATAAAGAACTAGCAGGATATGAACTAGACATGGAAAGCAATAATCATGAACGAGAGCTAATAGAAAAAAGCATAAAGATAAAGAACTGAACTAAGATCATGAACAATAGAAACGACTGTGTGTGTGAAATACCTCTCGATACGTGAACGACCGGGCTAATACGGCACATCATACGATGGCTATCCACAATAATAGGGTACAACTAACTCATACGTGCGGTGTATGACTTAGCTATCCACAATAACAATAGTTAGGTTTGTTCACATACCTACCGAGTATTTTTCCTTCCGACTCGCTAACAATCAACAATGGTCAATGATACTGTAAGAAGGATACAATAAGCCTATCGTGTCACCATCGTGTTTCAAAGGGATATCAAATGAGAAAATAATAAAGAAAGCATTATAATGTACCAAAACATAATGCAATAGTGTACTTGCCTGAAACCTTTAAAAAACCGTAGTTACAAGTCAAGGATGGGAGAAAAAAGCCGACCTATAATCTATCATCCATATCGTACCATTGTACCACGAATCGTGCACGAAAACCACAAGTCAATTCTAAGATTCTAATTCTAAAGTCATGGAATAAGTCTAATGGGTTTTCTTATCTAATAATAATTAATTTTGGAATCAATAACTTAAAACCAAATTTAACTAATAATAATCTAAAATATAACTTAAACAAGTAATTTTGGTCATAGAAAGTCATGTTTCTAATTTTGGAAACTATGACACGCAAATCGAGGTATGTCATTGACTAACTAGTCAAACGTTATGAACTCAAGAATTTGAAAGTGTATCATGGTAGATTTCAGTGCCACAAGTGCACCGGAATCGACCGTGCCACAAAATTATATTTTGGTCAAAAGATATCGCCATTATGACTAACTGTGACCAAATCGATAATTTATCGATCAAATATGAGTTTAATTTAATAATTAAAATAATAAACGAACCTATAAAATTTTGGAAAAATTATATGTCTAATATCGTCGTGTCAAAATTCCAAAAGTTCAAACAGATCATGAATCGGAGTTCGGAATCTCTCAAAATCTCAAAAACCGTACGACATGTCGAGTTTTGGACAACCAACGCTCAAATAATTCTATAGAAATTCAAAAGAAAAAATATTAGAAAATAAAATATATATTCTAAAATCTGACCTCGAGACGATTCCAACAAAAAAAACGGTGATGAAAACGAGTTCGGGGCTATCCGCAATCGCTCCGGGAAGTTAGAAATCTACTAGGAATCAATCTCCTCAAAAACGGCCAAAAGGAAATAGGGTTTATGGAAAAACTATATCATATATATATATATATATATATATATATATATATATATATATATATATATATATATATATATATATATATTTTATTTATATATATATATATATATATATATATATATATATATATATATATATATATATATATATATATATATATATATATATATATATATATATATATATATATATATGAGAGAGAGAGAGAGAGAGAGAGAGAGGCGGTTGGGCGCCGACAGGTTCTCCCCACCTCCCCCCCCGGTTGACTCGATGCTGACGACTGTGTAAATAGTTATTTTAAATTCAAAAAAATATTTTAAAAATATTTTAACACCAAATAAATTCAAATAAATTGCAGAAAAATCTAGAAAAATTCTAGAAAATTTTAGAAAATATTTCTAAGTATCTAAAACATAAATAAAAATATTTTGATATAAAATATTATCGTGTGACCCCACAGTAAATTCTAAAAGCCTATAAAAATAAATTCTATATATTTTAATTATCTAAAAATTCCCAAAAATTCTAGAAAAATCCTAGAATATTATAGAAAATATTTTTAGTCATCTAGAGACCAAATAAAATATTTGGTCCAAACATAACCACAGACGACCTTATAGTAAACCTTGGAAGCCTTTAAAAATACTAAACCTTCATAAATAAATATATAAAAATATCCAAAAATTGTGGAAAAGTAAAAAATAGGTAAATAACATATATATTAGCTATCTATAGGCCATATGACCTTAGTATGGTCGTATCTCACCTACAAACTTAGGCATGACTCCTAATGATCATAAATTAATCATAATCAAAATCAAATAATTTTTTTAAAAAAAATCGAGAAGTGGGGTTATATTTTCTGACTCTGCTCTCTCAGGATCTTGGTTTGAACTCTCTGAGTCTCTATCACGTCCCGAAGGAGCCTAGATACCTGGGCTCCATTGGTAGGCAAACCTTTTGAGAATATGGTATGTGGTATCATTCTAGGAGACAGAGGAGGAGATGGAGGAAGACTCTCAGTTTCAGGCGAAGCTATAGCTATCTCATGAATAGCATGAGATGGAGTGGGACTCTCTGGTAAGTCTACTACCACTTCCTCAACAGTAGAAGGTGCAACTACTTCCTGGTCAACGAAAGGGTTTACTACCTCCAGAACAATATGAGGTGAAAGTACGACCTCGGTCATCTCCGAAACTGCAGCTGCTCTTAGACAACGGGCTCTAATCATGATGCCATGTTGGAAAGATAGATGGATACCGCATGTCTATAAGAACATGTTAGACGAATAAAATAATATGATACAAGCATAGCAATATGATATAGAACATTTAGGACAATGCTAACATTAGGACAATGCTAAGTTTAAGTAGCAACAAGATAACGATTACATGAATATTAGTGACATCATTATGTTAAACTTAATTGATTAGCCATATTCAAAAATATGATATAATCATTGGGCTAACAATCTCCCCCTTTTTGATTATGGCAAATCCTTTAAGTTTAATATATATACAATAGATGCATGTATCACTAATAAACACATAATACTAGAATATTGTGTGCTGACTTAAACTTATTTCTCCAACTTAAACTTATTTTTTCCCCTTTGACATGATCAAAAATAAGCTCCCCCGTAATTAAAGCTAAAATGAACTCAAGTATAAGTAAATGAGGAAAGCAAAAATAATCATGATCAAGGATTAGGAGAACAGTGTAACGACAAGTTCAGAAAATTACATTAAATGCATAACTAAAGAATAAAAACTGTCAAACTACAACATAGTTGGTTGAACTTAAAAAAATATGGAAAGCAATCAATACATAGTTTACCAACTAGAAATCCAAAAATGGCATTTAAAACACAATTCGTTCATCATATTGTTTTTTGAAATAGACCAAAAAAATATATCAATATAGTAGGAATCAATCATTGGTCATAAATAAATCATGAGGAATAGAAATTCACAGATCTAGTATAAAAAAAATCAAAAATATAATGAGACTTTTAACAAAGATCACAAAAAAATATGATTCATAATTTGTCCATACAAATTAGTGAATCAATTCCATAAAGAGTATAATCATTGAAAAAAAATCAAAAGACGTATACTAGAATCTATGCAAAATCTATACCAAAGTTCATGCATTTGAATTCAATTACCTTAACATGAATATCAATTACATAAACATGAAGGTAATGAAGACAAAATACTTGAGAAAGAGAAATTCAGTCGACTTGAATGCTCCCCCGCAAAGTATGATCAGTCTAAATATAGATAATCATGAACTTTAAGATAAAATCTAAATAAAAAATGCTAAAACAGTTTAAACTCAAAAATATTATTAATAAAATAAATTACTTTTGGCAAGATAATTTTTAGAAACTAAAAAAAAAACATTAAAATCATGTATTCTCTCATAAACTCAATACAAATCCAAATATCATGAACAACTCAACAAGATATTTTAAGTAAAATAATATATGTCCATGATGAAATAGGTATACCACATATTAAGGGCATAAAAGAATTGAAACAATTAATTTGCTCCCCCTTAAAATATGCGTATATAGTTCAAAAATAATTTATATGCATGAAATAGATAAAATAAATAATCATAAGATCCAAGGAAAATCCAAGATATGCATCTTTTCTTTCCTTTGATCAAATGCATATAAAGTTCCAAAAATAAATATCATCTTTAGGCAAAAGGAAATATCCAATAAATAAACGCTTAAAGATGAACAAGCAAAATATATCTCCAATATATATAAAGAAATATTTTAAGACATTAAAAGATTTTAAAAACTGTCTTTAATAATAACATTTGAGTACCGGACAGATTCAATAAAACAAAAATCAAAAAAATACTTTTCAAAAATGTGGAATTTATTATGAAAAACTATCTTAGTAAATGTTCGAATGCGTCCATTTAGTCCTTAGACTGAAAGCTGTCGATTCGAATCACGGAAACTATTTCAATAAAAGAATCCATAAATCATAAATAAATCCATTTGAACAAATAAATATAATCTGATAAATGTCCAAAGAAAAGTGTATTCTAGATATATGGCATGTCAAGGGGATAATTGATTTGAAATAATTAACTGCTCCACCGTTACATGGCTATATCCAAAAATAATAATATTGACAAAATTTTAAAATAAAATTCAGAGATATATTTCCAGAAGTAGAAAACTAATTCAAAAATATTAGATCTTCTTATCAAAGTTCATTTCTTCCCTTTTAAAGCCTTAGCACGGTGTTCACTGACAACCGTAGGGTTAAAGAAAAGAAACGCTTTGAGAGAGAGATTCAATTTGCATGACTTCTTCCCGCAAAGAATTACTGTTATAGACAGTAAGTAACTTGAATAAGAAGATAATAATATAAAGCTCAAAATCATTAATATTACGAATATTACACAAGCTAAAGATGAAATCACAATACCATAATATTCAATGATTAGTCACGAATACGAAAAAAAAATCATCTTTAGACAAAAGAAAAAATATCCATTAAATGAACATTTAAAAATAAAAAGATATTTCAAATTAGCATGATGAATAATCGTATAAGTCAAAAGATGACATAAATTGATCTATGCTATAGAATCTCACAATCGACAAGATAGATCAACATATGCTACCTTTTGTGAAAATATAAAGAGAGAATATTATCCATCAAATCTAAAATTTAAAATCCATCAGATAATAATTACAACTAGATCTCAATAAATCTTTAGTTTATAAAGCGTTGACCAATCTTGGGTTAGCTGTAGAGGTACTATCCCAGCTAACGGAGATTTACCGGAGAACATTTAAGTACCGCTTCGCTTCAACCGTAGTCGTGGTGACAGACAGACCCTTTGTAGGCTTGTACCCAAAATAAATCTCTTCTTTAATAATCGAGTATTTAAGAAGAATTAGTGCAATATGAAAAAAAAAATATTCTATGGACTTATAAATCTTAGAACAAATGTAGCATATAGCATATTTATCCATATGTGCTACAAAATCATTGGGTAACAATAAAATATAAAACATTTGTAAATCAAAATGTAGGACCTAGATACGTCGATGTATTCTGGAATCTAGGGGACTGGGTTCAGTACCTTGGATCCAGAACTAGACGATAGTTGCAAGTACACCTTAATAAATCTTAAGTCTATAAAGTATTGATCACTTCGGGTTAGCTGTAGGGGCCGGTTCCCAGCTAGCGGTAGTCCAAAGACTAGTACACCGTGTCGCTTCAGGCTATTTACACATATATGACAGAAGGACCCTTTCGGCTTGTTCCCAAAATGATTTCTACTCTTAAGAACTTAGATTCAAAAGAATATATGAGTATCATCGAACAACATCGAAATCCAAAATCCCTAAAAGTAAAATGATAAAATACCCAAATAAAGGTTTATCAAGATCAATATATTAAAAATATCATGTATCCAAAATGTCAACCAAAAAGCCAAGAAAAATATAATTAAAAGAGGCTTTGAGGAAGAAGCTAATAAGAGAAGAACATAAATTTGTTCAAAGAAATCAATAGCTTAAGTATGAGATAAGCACAAGTTTGAAAATAATTTTCAAAATAATATAATATAGAACTTGAACTTAACTCATATATCCCCATAAAGATATTTATACAAAAAATATAGGAAACATATCAGCAATATATGAATGATAATGCATTATTCATGTATCATTAATAAGCATTAAAAAAATATCACAAGATCAAAAACATGCATAAATAAACTTTATCAGAAAAGATGTAATTGATTCAGAAGAAGTTAATAACAATAAAAATTTGCGAATCAATAGTGAAGTATATTATGCAAGCACAAGGTTAAAATAAAATTATATGTATATACTTTTCAAGTAACTAAAAGAATTATGCTAAACATACATACTCATAAAATACCAATCAAAGTAAATACGACATGTTAAAGACAAATCGGTAAGAAGTGACCAAAAAATATTAAAGACGAAGAGTCAAAAATATATTCACCAAAACAAAATTAAGCTCCTATGCATGCTTCAAGAATAAAGACTAAGAGTAAATAGCATACATAGATAAATGTGTCACACTAATAGAAAATAAACACTATATAGTGTGAACTAACATTTAAGCTAAACAAATAGTCATGCTAGGATTATATCTCACATTGATTCAAACAATAAACAATTTAAAAGACATCAATGAGAGCTAATAGCAAGAAATCAATAAGAACATGCTAGATATTAAAAACTATTTAGAAAGCATGTTACCGAAGTGGTTCTAGTGACCACACTTATGTTGGTGCAATTGCTTGGAAGATGACCTTTGTAGCTTTGCAATCACCAACATGTTCCATGGTTCTATTTGATATGAGAAGCTTCAACTGCAATATTAGGTGAAGACTTTGGTATCCAATACTTGGATCCACATTTGTTAGCTTTGGGAACCCATTTACACAAGTTCATATCAACTAGCTTTCTAATCTGACAATGATTAGAAACATGTCCATTCATACCACAATAATGACAGAAAGAATTAACATTAGTACTATGTGCAGCAGTATGAGAACGTGCAGTAGTGTGACATGATGTGCTTGGATACTTGTAATAGAAAGCATGTTTATGTGAAGCTTTAGCTTTGCCTGCTTCCTTTCCATATGATCTGACGTGTGTGACATTATGATGTGCTAAGTGTCTTGTGTTAGACTGAGTCGTAGGTTGTACTACCTGCTTTCCCAGTCTAATCTCTAACTTTTTAGAGTTAGCACAGATCTCATCATACTTAGCAGAAAGAGCATCAATACTACATGAAGCAATAGAATACTTCTTCTTTTCTGATTATAGTTCCTCCTTAAGCTTAGCATTTTCTTGAGTGCTTTTCTCAATGCAATCAAGTGCCTCATGCAATCTAAACTCAAGTGTGGATATCTCAGTAGAATTATCAGAAGTAGAAGTATCTCTAGTATCATTCAATAAGCAAGTAAGCTTCTCATTCTCACGCTTATAGGATAGAATATCCTTTCTAGCTTGCTTATACTTCTCTAATACTTTCTTGTGTTCTTCTAACAGATCACTGAAAGCATCAGATAAATCATCATAAGAAAATTTACTATCTTCAGAAAAAAAAATTACTTTGTACCTCGTTAGATAATGCCATTGAGCATAAATTTGCAGCTTGATGAGGTCTCTCTTCTTCTTTCGAATCGCTTGCTTCGCTTTCACACCATATGCTCGTGCTAGTGTGCTTGTGAGATGATAATCTTCCTTCATTTGATTGTTCGTAGTGACTCTCCTTTCTAGTAGTAGTACAATCTTCTTGGATGTGGTCTCTCTTCTTATAGTTGTCACATACAAGCTCTTCTTCGTATAAAGGATTGTGTTGTACCTTAAATCCTAATTTTGTCATGTACATATTTGCATCATTAAGAAGACTATCCTTATCTTTGGAGTTGCTATCTTTGCTTTCATACCTGCACTCATAAGGAGCTTCAAGAACTTTCCAAATTTTATGAGATGTTGTGCAAGTATTAATAAGATTAAAAACATTTGTGTCTACAACACAATAAAAGATATGTATAGCTTTTGCATCAAGGCTAGCTAACTTCTTCTCTTCCTCCGTGTAACTATAATAAGGCTTATTGATTATAGAGGATGTGAGAATAGAAGTGATAGTAGGCTTCTTGTAGCCATTGACAACAATTGACCATAAGTCAAAATCTAGAGACTTCAAGTAGAAGCTCATCCGTGTCTTCCAATAGCTATAGTTTGTTCCATCAAATAGTGGGAGTCTATTTGAGGATTGCTCTTCAGTTGTGAAGTACATACTTGCCATATATTATATAGTGATCTTATGTAACAACAGTTATAATAAGAATATAATAGCAATGTTACCTCGCTTTACCTGTATATCCCGCTCTAATAATAAGGATCTGCTCCAAGGATGTTAAGCCAAATAATAGAGTCCTTGCTAGGATACCAATTGAAGGAGCAATTGGTAGAAGCAATAATATCTCTATAAGGAGCACCTGCAATAATATCTGTAGAAAGAGCACCTGCTCTTTTGTTGCAGTACTGGCTCTGATACCAATTGTATGAACAATTGGGATCAGAATATATTACCTCTAGATGCAACACTGGCTCTGATACCAATTTTGGGAGCAATTAGGATATAGTTGCAGTACTGGCTCTGATACAAATTGTAGAAACAATTGGGATCAGAATATATTACCTCTAGTTGCAGCACTGGCTCTGATACCAATTGAAGGAGCAATTGGTATGAGCCACAATATCTATATACCAAGCACCTGCTCTAATACCAATTGAAGGAGCAATTGGTATGAGCAGCAATATCTATATGCCAAGCACCCACTCTCTAGTTGTAGCACTGGCTCTGATACCAATTGTAGGACCGATTGTAGGAACGAGTTGTAAAGCGCAATACTCTAGAGGGGGGTGAATAGAGTAGGCAGCAGAAATTAACTATTTAAAAAATGTTAGTAACAAGATCACAGATAATATGTATCAGAGATATATAAATGAAAAGTAGAGAGTAGAGAGCAAACGCAAACACAAGGATGTATACTGGTTTTCTTCTTGTGAGGACTAGTCCAGTCGGAAGAACTCTAGCTTCCAGTTGAATCTACTATGGAAAATCACCACAAGTTTTCATCCGAAGTTCTTGCAACTTCTACAACGCGAGCTTTGATCCGAAGTACTCGACCAACTTCAATTGTGAAGTATGTAACTTCAATCAAGCCTCCGATTACAACCACTCTGAAACTCCTAGACCGTAACGCACTGACAAATCGACTAGAGGATTGTAACTGGCTTAGAATTTGAAAATGAATAGCTCAGAATACTTTGGAAGAAGTAGTAGGCTTATAGAGAAGAGATATGAAAGTGAATGAGTGAATTGAAATGATTGAAATCCTTCTCTATTTATAGTTTTTCCAAATGCAGAATTCTGACAGAACTCTGGCCGAACTCTGGCCGTAACTGCAGGAGGACCAAGTACAAAAAGCAACATTCACTAACCGAACTCTGGCCGAACTCTGGCCGAACTCTGGCCGAATTCGGGCCGAGTTCTGCTAGGGTTCTGTTAGGTTTTTAGAAACTGGTTTTTGGGCTTTTTGAAAAGTCAAACAGTTAGGAAGTAGTTTGGGCTTTTGTAAGTGGGCTTGTTTTCAAAATGAAAGGATATTTTGTAAACGTTTCTTGGGTAGCCTATTAGCCAGTACGATACAGTGTACATCGTATTCCTAGACTCAATAAATATGAAAAATACATTGATAAAATAGGAAAACTAAGAGCCCTTTGATGACGCCTTTCTTCAAATATTTGAGCAAACTTGAAGACACCTTTTTTACTTGACGGCGGTCGTCCAAAGATAAACAGATCTGGAAATCTGAATACCTTTCGGGGGCTTCGCCAACACTGTCTTTGGCCCATCAATAATTCTCTATTGCATATGTCCTGGTTTGACAAAACTTGATCATGCTTACCGCATGTCTATAAGAACATGTTAGACGAATAAAATAATATGATACAAGCCTAGCAATATGATATAGAATATTTAGGACAATACTAACATTAGGACAATGCTAAGTTTAAGTAGCAACAAGATAATGATTACATGAATATTGGTGACATTATTATGTTAAACTTAATTGATTAACCATATTCAAAAATATGATATAATCATTGGGCTAACATAAAGAGACGTACATGGTTATACTACTTTGGAATTGTTCACATGACTATTTATACTCCCCCATACCCCAATCAATACACAAGGATCCAGACAAGTTATGTTACGTACATAATTTTCATATGAAAGCCCATAGATGGGTGTACATGAAGTATACATGAGGGCTCAGAAACTGAATGCACATGAATTCTACATGAAGGCCCATGAAGGGTACACATGAAGTATAGGTTATACATAAAATACACGAGAAACATGACCGAACGTGAGAGCATATAAGAGTACACGAGCGAGCATGAACGAGCATGAAGCATATGATAAACATGAATAACATAAGAGCGAGGAATATATGATGTACATGAAACACATGACATGATGTATCCGATGTTTCCGAGGGGGATAACATCTCAATGTAGGGTTCCATATAGTACCAATCCGTGATAATATTGTGACAACATCAAATAAGGTAAACTAGATCAGGAATATAATTCTAAGCAAGTTATGAAATGATCAGAGAATGTACTCGCCTGGTATCTGAATATCTGTGAGAATATACTGCCCGAGATGAGGTATCTGACTCCTATTTAGAGCAACACAAGTCAAGATGTATACAGGGGATGATAAATAAAATGTACAATGCATCTGCATGCTGTCTAGGTCAAACTAGACTAAAGTCAACTCTTGGTCAACTCTGGTCAACTACACTAGTCAACTAGGTCAACTAGGTCAAGTCCTAGCCCAAAT
The DNA here is from genome assembly GCA_029216955.1 of Iris pallida. Lineage (NCBI taxonomy): Eukaryota > Viridiplantae > Streptophyta > Magnoliopsida > Asparagales > Iridaceae > Iris > Iris pallida. The sequence continues at coordinate 11,980,577 of JANAVB010044216.1, read as the reverse complement.
AAGTCTAATAAGTCTCACTAGGTCTAACCAAGACTGTCCTAGCAAGCACACATCAATACAAGGCTATACAAGCCAACAAACACCCAAATTCCTATATAAGCATATATATATTCAACTCATAGCATATACTCATCTGTGCAATCACTCATAGGCATAGGAACCTACATATATATGTTCATAGACACAACATACATTGTATCACAACACTCATATATGTATAGTATATATATACAAGACATATATATAATATATATAGAGTTAAGGGAAGAACCACATGCACATATATATAGAATGAGTATAGGGTGAACCATGTATAATGTATGTGTGAATGTGTACATGTTCTGTCCAAGGACAGTAGAGTGTTCAGATTATTAAGGAGTGTGTCAATAGGAAATGTGTGTATGTAATGTGACAGGGATCAATAGATAGGGTGTCAATGTGTTCTCAGCTGTACCTATGTGTGTGTGTGTAACCTAGATATAGGGTGTCAAGTGTCCTCAGTTTTTTGTGTGTGTGTCTACAGATTTTTGTGTGTGTGTTTAGTTCAATGTGTGTGTGAGTATAGCAGTAATGTGGGGAGAATGTACTCTGGACTGGGTGCTTAAGTGTTCAGGTAATGGACAAGATACTCTTATGGGTATGCAGGACATCTAGTATGTGCAGGACTAATATGCAGTAAATCAATGATGGACAGATGAATGGTGTTTGCAAGGTTGGTGTGTTTATATAGGGTCTCATGTTGTGTGTACACATAGGAACCAATGTGCAATGTGTGAGTCAATTTGGGTATACATGAGTGTCTTAGATTTCCTATTGACAGCCCAGTTTTCAGTTTCCCTGTGTGTGTAATGTCAAAATAGGAAACAGTTTACTTAGATGGGGTGAACCACATGTAAGTGTGGTTAGGTTAGTGTTTTCAGATTTCCAAACCAATGATAGTTCAAATAAAACATTGAATCATGAATTTCAGGAATGAGAACAATGATAGTGTGTTGACAGTGAACATTCAGAATTTTACTTAGAATCCCAAAACCAAATTGAATCCTATAGCCAATCAACCTCATGAACCTAATCACGTATCCTAGATTCAAACATATGGATTTAAAATAACATTAAAATTAATCATCAAGAACAGTTGAAATCTTATTAATTTTCAGAAAACTCGAAACAGTTCATAACTCAAGTGCATTCAGGAATTTGAGAAATTGACAGCTCATATTCCATCCCAAAACCAATTTGAAACCCAATTCTCAAACACCAAAATTAAATCATCATTTCAGCAATCTAATACATATGTATATGAATTAATTCCTGGTAATTAAACATTAAGAATTGGTTTAAAAATAGAAATTGAATTCAGAATTGGTAACCAGGAACACTCGTATCAGTAAAATGGGAAATACCATTTCGAAGGCTAAAATCATGTTAATAATCTAAAATAATAGTTGGTAATAAAAGCATCACATGTGTACGTGTCAACCATGCTGTATCGTGTCCAAAAATGGGACACGAATGTGTCCAAATAAATCAAAATACCCAAAACCACTGAAACTGTCACAGCAGTGTCGTGCGGCAAGGACAAAGTCTCGTGCTCACGACACAGACCAACTCATATCTCATGCTTGTGCACAGAGGTTCGCCTAGGGTAGGGCTACCTACGTGTCACCCTGCACCCTGACGAAGTATCGTCGGGTCGTGTCAAAATGTGCGTATCAGTGAGTGATTTTCGTGCGTGTGCACACAGTGTCGAATCCGTGTGGCTCAGATTTCTCCCAAACCACACCATGATATCCCACAAAATTTTATGGGCCTCGTGTCAGCCACCCAAGGAGTGTCCACACAAATTTTGGTGTCAAGAGGTGGCATGTCCAGTGAGAAATAGGACACGGGCAGCAGGGCACTGCCCGTGCGTGCTGCGAGCGTGTTCGTGTCCACGGCTCAAAAATCAACTCAATCCAGTTGCAAATCAATGTATACATATAAATCAACAAATTTGTTCAAATACTTTTCAAAAATAACAAATAAAAATCCTTTGTGGCATTTCAACAAACACATTCATAAACACAATGATACGTGTCCGATACGGACACCAAACGGACACAAAATTAACCCAAATTTTAGAGACAGCTAGGGGACTCCTAGATCTAGCCCTAAATGCAAAGAAAACTGAATATTAAGACAATTTGTGGAGTTTTACCTATAGGTGCAAATAGCATAAAAAAGTTTCAAATTGGGGGTGTTCTCATTGATAGCCAAAAGCTCCAAATTGATCCAAGGATGAGATTACTCTCCATGAATAGCAAGAAGAGTTTGATTAGATCCTAATACAAAAGATTTGAGCCAAAAAGGACTTAAAATAAGAAAGTTATAGATTGGGGAAGATGGCTCTTTACCTCTTTCTTCAATTTATTGAAATATCACAAAGAGGCAAGAACAATCAATGAGGAGATTATTTATAGGGAGGGGGAGCCCTAGTGGCTGGTCATAATGAATGAAATTAGGGTTAGGGTTTCAAGTCATGGGCCAACTAGCACTAGTCTAGAAATCAATCTCCTAAGCCTCAAGCCTATTGACCAATTCACCAAGCCTTCTATTCAAGTCTTGATTCCTACATGACTAACTTAGATTGACTTAAGTGAGACTACGGTCTCACCATGCTAATCAAGTCACCTTAACTAGAATCAACATCTAGGTTAGTCTCTTAAGTCACAATTAGCAAAAGTCAAAATCAACAACCGTCAATCCAATAAATAAATCAATAATTCTAGTAAGTCAAAATGAACAAATTACCCCTAGACTAAAATGATAAATGAAACACCCTAATCACATGGCTAGGCTCTAGGTCAAGCTGTCTCTAGGGTTACACTAGCAAAACACCAAAATCACAAGTCATGATTTTTTTTTAAATAGTTTTAAAATGATTAAAAATCACCAAAAATTATATTACTATTCAAATATCATAATTAAATAATTAAAAATACAAAATTTTAAAATTATCCTCATTTAGAAAACTGGGTGTTACAAGGAGAGACATACATATCAGAGAGAAGCACCTCCACAGAGGCCAGAAGAGACACTTAACATCCACTTTTCCTCGCAACGTTCCGGCATCCAGAGTAACTCAGACCTTCAGAGAGTTTAAGATCGTCGTCAGATCGTCAATGGAGTCAACGTATTACCACTCGCTCCACCGATACAGTTTCCAGATAAAACAAAAGTGTACTCCTAGGACTACGTCTAAGTCCTACATTATATACTGTTCTGTTTGTAATTGAAATACCAAAGTTTTAGCCAACAAAATCTTGTCGCATTTTCGATGGCAAGCAGTGACTAGACTATTTTGACTATAATCTGATCATGCCAATCACATCTTTGCTAGATTTCGATTCTATACGCCTGACCAATTTCGATCATTGCTCATATTATTTTCTTGATTATATTCTTAGCCATGCCTAGTCGTGCCTTTAAAATTTCGATGATAAAATTTTTCTAAGGTGGGTAGATTTGTAAGCCCGCTTTCCAATTTTTTATTAATTATTTATGATTAATTTTTATGGTAATTAGGAGTTGTACCTAAGCTAATAAGAGAGCTATTATCATATTATTGTCATATGGTTCTTAGATAGTTTATATGAACACTATTTAGCTGGTTCATATTTAATATAAATTTTACATATTTTTAGATATTTATTTTATTAAGTTTTATATATTTTAAAGGCTTCCAATATTTATTATGAGGCCATTTGAGACTATTTTGAGACAAACTATTTTTATTTAGACTTTAAAGGGTTAAATATATTTTCTACAATTTTTCTGGAATTTTTAGGAATTAATGGGAGTAATTTGGAATTAATTTGATTTTAAAATCATTTCTGTAAAATAATTACACAGTCAGGCGCCCGCGTCAGCGCTGGGGCCCACCCGTCAGTCGTATGGGCCAACTGAGCGGGGCCCAGCTGTCAGTGGCATAGCCGATGACTGTGTATACTTCTATTTATGGGCGGCTTACTAGCCAACTTCGAGTCAGCTTCGTCAAAGCAGTAACGGCATCTAGCCGTTCAGTTTTGAGCGGAGAGGAGAGAATCGTGACACGTGGCACAGCTCGAGCCCGCACCGACTCCCCCTAGCCGCCCGCTCTCTCTCTATATATATGCAGTATTAATAAAACCCTAATTATTCTCAGCCAATTTTGAGAAGTTTTTGATCTTGAGAGTCTTCGACCTCCTGAAATGTTTGCGGACTGCTCCGACCTCGAATTTGTGTGCCGCTTTTTCTATTGGATTCATATTGATGTAATCTTTCAGAATATATAATTATTTTCGAATATTTTGCTTCTGAATTTCTGGAGAATTCTGTGAGTATTTGTTGTCCAAAACTCGATACGTCGTACAGTTTTCGAGATCCCGAGAGATCTCGAACTCCGAATCGTGATCCGTTTGAAGTTTTGGAAAGATAACACGACGATCTTCAACATAGTATTTTTCCATAATTTTAGAGGTTAGTTTACTATTTTAGTTATTCACATGAACTTAGATTTGATCGGTAAGTCACCGATTTGGTCACGGTTAGCCATAACAGCGATTTCTTGTGACCAAATCATAATTTTGTGGCACGGTCAATTCCAGTGCACTAGTGGCACTAAAATCTACCAAGGTGCACTTTTAAAATCTCGAATTCATGATGTTTGACTAGATAGTCAACTGCATGTCTCGATTTGCGTGCCATGGTTTTCAAAATTGGAAACATGACTTTTATGGCCAAACTTTCATATTTGAATTATATTTAAATTATTATTAGGTTAAATTAGATTTTTTAAGTAATTTATTATAGAATTAATTATTATTAGATAAGTTAACCCCTTAGCCACATATTCCATTATTTTAGAGTTAGAATATTAGAATTGACTTGTGGTTTTTGTTCATGGTTTGTGGTACGATGTGCATTATGGATTGACAGCTTCTAGATCGACATTTCCCTCATCCTCTACTTGTGACTATGGTTTGTGCAAGGTTTCAGGCAAGTACAGTATTGCATTATGTTTTAGTACATTATAATGTTTCCCTTATTGTTTCTTTGTTTGATATTCCATTGAGATATTGTTTGATATTCCGTTGAGACACGATGGTGATATAACTTAGCATGTAACGAGCGTATCAAGCATCAAGTATCAAGTATTATATAACTGAAATAGTATAATATAGTAACTAACAATATTGGAAACAAATAATAAATGCACTTGTCTGGTGTCCTAAGCTGATGGTACGGATCTGGTACCAAACTTGATTTTCGGTAATCTATTATATGAATTGCAATGTCAACAAATAGGTAGGAATCAATACCATGCCTATCTAACTACCTGTTAGGTCTCTATGTTTCCTATTGGTATGTATAGACTTGCTAATCTTCTCTTTACTTTATATTTATAACTTCTAATTTACTATTTTATTAGGCTTATTTACTAACATCTAACTATACTTTCCTACATATATCCTTATTTATCCCCTTGTATGCAATCCTCCCTACTACCCACCATATCCTACCTCTGTTACTTATGTTCCTAGCATACTTGTATGCCTAAATTACTGCACTCATTGATGTCTCTCTTCCAATACTTAACTGATACATGCATTTCCCTTGCCTTGTACTCTTGTCTATGACTTAGTACTGCTTCTATGGATATGCAATCACCTCTTGATCACCTTACCTATTCCACACTCTCACAGTCCTGGTTACTGTACATGTGTCAAATGTCACGCCCCGCTCTCGTAGGAGCGATCGTCCTCGCTAAGGCGTGATGCCGCACGAGCCTAGATTGCGCTCGTATAAGGCGGGTTCCATAACGATCGATTTTAGCGGCTGCGACGGGGTCGTCGCACAGAAGTCCCAAGCAGAGACATTGAATAATAGGCAGCAGAATTTGAAGCAAAATACAAGTCATTGCAAAACACTCTTTTATTGATATTAAAACAAAAGTTACAATGGGGCACAAGTTACAATGGGGCGCAAGGCCAAGATTATAAGTCTCTCAAGCTCACTCATCTCACATTACAAGTCACTCAGCTCTCTCTCATCTCTCAATACATGTCTTGAGCCAGCGGATACTTCGAAAGGCGACGTCCATACATTATGTCCCGTATAAGTCTTGACTCCATGCGGTCGTACGCTTTGAATCGCCAAGGAACTCCGTGCCTCGACGTATCCAAGCGAGCTCCGCGTCACGAGCTTCTACCTGTGCCTGCACATGAAACTATGTGGGTGTTAATACTCAACTGTACTGGTGGAATGAGCTCCTCGTCCACCCATACAAAACCGACACATTCATTTACTTTGTACAACAAAACCCTTTTCGATTGTCTTTCTACTCTTGTCTTAGAATTATTTTAGGACCGATGCCTTGGCCTATTTTGTGTCTCTAGACCATCCCGTGCTTGCAACAACAACGTCGACTCAACAATGTTACCCTATCAAGTCGTGCTTGTCTTTCGGCTAAAATCAGAGATGCAACTACGCAATGAGGCTCCATTTCCATGTGATCGTACTAGGAATCCATCATTTCGTGCCTCGCAACTCAGGGTGACTAAACCATATTGCCGTCTCGCGGCCCTTTCTACTTCAATCACCAACTGACCCAATCAGGACTTGTGGACTAAATGTCACTCGACCGACTTTGCCTTGCGGCATTTCCTGACTTAAACTCAAGACAACTCAATCATAATTATGTAACTTATATTCCGACAACATAAGACTCAACGCCATATCTCGTGCCGAAGTACGTCGCCTATGTTGCAACCAAATCTTAGGCCCAACATTGTGTTCTCACTGTACACACACATTCAACTCGACTTCTTAATATAGTGCACTCAATACTCGACTCAATCCAAAGGCACACTCGCGGATTACCATCCGTGTCGACTCATCTATATGAGGTCACTAGCATGACAAGCTATCTTGGACACATAGCTGGTATAGGATGGACCGGTCACCGCAAGTAGCTAGCCCCGATGAGCGTCCACCGAATACTTGCCTTTCCGTTCAGCTATCCCGCTCACATTCACCCTCGGTTTCCTCCTAGGCCGGAACGATCCCGTGGCCCCGGGTTGTCGTCCGACGAAACAAATCGCCCTTGTTGACAAGTTGTCCAATGACCATACAAGACTCGACACAAACTGACGTCTTACACAGTCATTCATCTTCCAATGTTACCATCTCTTTCAAACTAATATCAAGACTTCTATCATTTGAGACCCCTCGACAACCTACGGTCGCGAGCATTCTTTTCATGTTACCATATCATTTTATTCAACTCAATGCCTATTCGATGGTCCTTTCTCTAAAACTTATTAAATCAACCGTGGTTCATGCCTTAAATACTAAGTCCGTGCATCGTGCCTCAAACCGACTTCCGTTCTACGCGACGCTATCGCCCAAGTCATACTTTATATGACGGACCTCGAGACTGAAAGACTATGTGGTTATACCCAACCGTAGAACTCGTAGGACCGTGCTTGCTACCACTCTGATAGCCTAACATAACTTGCCTGACTTAAACGCACAACGACTCAACGAGCAAAGGCTGCGTCAAGCCTCGCATTGCAGAAACGTTCCACGCATACGTTCGACTTCTGAACGACCAAGTCATTTAGGTGCCTAGACTTATATCATAAGCCGTGCAACGCAACTTAACTCATGGGACAAGCCAAGGCTATGCCAAGCCTTGGACGATAGGACCGTGCATGCTTTATGAAGCATTTATGCTGGCGACGCCTATGACTTAGGCTACGTTCATAACTTCGCCTACTCAACCAACTTTCCTTCTCCCAAGCCACAGGGCGAAGGATCGAGTGTAATTTTCAAAGCACGCCGTGCACAAACTCTAAGCCGATCGTTGGACCTTTTTATATTCTAACTCAATTCGACCCGTCGGAATTATTCCCTTTAGCTATGTGAATTCGTCTCTTTTATTATCAAGCCTACTTGTGCAAGTTGAAAACATGCGATTTATTATGTGAAGGCTAAGATGAGGCAAGTTCACCGAAACTACCCCACCTGAGCGAGCGGTCGCCTCGACCGAGCGATGTCTTCGAGCAGCCGTTGCAAGGCTAAGTCCGAACGCCGTTGGCGTTTTGATTCCTCCGATTGACTGAGCGGGACGGGGCACTACATCAAATGTCCCAAATCTGTACCTATGCATATTTGCATACCTAATTAGCATTTGCAGGATACTGCTACTTAAGAATCTATCCACACAGGTTCATCCTAATCTAACTCTTCCAAACTCCTATATTGGGTGCTACTAGCAAAACCCCTTGTTGCAGTTTACTCCCTGAATAGGCACTCGCCTTTGGCAACTCTGCTCAGATATGCATAATACAAATCCTTATATGTCCAATTCCCTAGACACTGAGGGGGCGTTTGGTACGCGGTATTTTTTTTATTCTCGGGAAAATTTAAGATGGGAATCTATTACCACGTTTGTTTGGCTTATAAAAAATTTATTCCCGGGAATTATAAATACCCGGGTAAATAGTTTACCACAAAACATGGGAATTCTATCCCTTGAGAATAGGTGGGTATTTTTTTTTGCCCGGGCAAAAAAAAATTGTTTAAATTTGTTTCTTCATTTTGATCAATTTTGATTAGTTTTGAACATTTTTTTCGTTTTTTGTCGTTTTTTTGTCATTTTTTTCGTTTTTTACCAATTTTTTGTCGTTTTAAGTGATTTTTTGTCGTTTTTACCCATTTTTTGTCTTTTTGTCACTTTTTGATTATTTTTTGTCGTTTTATATCGTTTTTTGTCATTTTTTGTCGTTTTTACCATTATTTTGTCGTTTTAAGCGATTTTTTGTCGTTTTTTCCCATTTTTTATCACTTTTTGATTATTTTTTGTCGTTTTTATCAGTTTTTTGTCAATTTTTTCGTTTTTACCAATTTTTTATCGTTTTAAAGCAATTTTTTCTCGTTTAAAAGCGATTTTTTGTCGTTTTTACCCATTTTTGTCTTTTTTTTCACTTTTTGATTATTTTTAGTCGTTTTTAATCGCTTTTTTGTCATTTTTTGTCGTTTTTACCAATTTTTTTTGTCGTTTTAAGTGAGTTTTTGTCGTTTGTACCCATTTTTTGTCTTTTTGTCACTTTTTGATTATTTTTTGTCGTTTTTATCGCTTTTTTTGTCATTTTTTGTCGTTTTTATCCATTTTTTTGTCGTTTTTTACCCATTTGTTGTATTTTTGTCACTTTTTGATTATTTTTTGTCGTTTTTATCGCTTTTTTTGTCATTTTTTGTCGTTTTTACCCATTTTTTGTCGTTTTAAGCAATTTTTAGGTCGTTTTACCATTTTTTTGTCTTTTTTGTCACTTTTTGATTATTTTTTGTCGTTTTTATCCAACTTTTGTCCTTTTTGTCGCTTTTTGTCAATTTTTGTCGTTTTAAGCGATTTTCTGTCGTTTTTAAAGTTTTTTTTGCTGTTTTTACCGATTTTTAGTCCTTTTTTTTCGCTTTTTGGTCATTTTTACTTATTTTATGTCGTTTTTTATCATTTTTTGTCGTTTTTAACCGTTTTTGTCGTTTTGTTGCTTTTTGGTTATTTTTTGTCGTTTTAACCGATTTTTTGTCGTTTTAAAACCGATTTTGTGTTCTTTTTTGTCGTTTTTATCGATTATTTGTTTTAAAACCGATTTTTTGTCATTTTTTGTCGTTTTAAACCGATTTTTTTTGTTTTTTGTCGTTTTTTGCCGCATTTTATTTTTTTTGTCGTTTTTACCGATTTTATGTCGTTTTTTGGTTATTTTTGTCGTTTTTAACCCTTTTTTGTTATTTTTTGTCGTTTATACATTTTTTGTCACTTTTTGGTCATTTTTGTCGTTTTAAACCAATTTTTCGTCGTTTTTCATCGTTTTTGGTCGTTTTTGTTATTTTGTCGTTTTTACGATTTTTTCGTTTTTTACCGATTTTTTGTCCTTTTATCGGTTTTTTTTTATATTTGTTCATTTTTTTTCGTTATTATTATTTTTTATTTTTTTCCCGGGAATATTTATATTGTCACCAAACATGGGAATATAATTTTTCCGGGAATTTAATTCCTTGGAATTTGATTCCCGGGAATATAGAATTTCCGGCTATATAGTATTCCGCATACCAAACGCCCCCTGATAGTATTATTGATACCATTCATACATACACATAGGATATGGGCTATCAAGTGACTAAACTAATCTTCCTGAATACACACAGGTTTGCTCTTTGCAAATATCTACACCTATTTCGATATTCCTCCTATACAAACACTCCTCACATACCCATGTCCATAGGCATATCCTACCTTGCACAGATACGCTCACCCTTGTCATCTAAACTGGGAAAGCCTCTATACATCTAGTTGCCACTGTTGTTTGAAACTGAAGTAAGTGTCCAGATAGGTTGCTGACCTGCACACAGGTTTGTGTGGCCACATGTAAAACCCCACCCTGTTTTATTATTAATATTACTACTACTATTTCTGTAAATGATGAGTTTTAAATTTTTATTAATAAGATTATTATCGTTATTATTAATAAATAGCTGTTAATGGTTTAGTAAATTATTTCTCCATTTGAGATGTATTACAATTATGCCAATAATGTTGCTCCCTTGTTATATTATTGTAAATATGTTACTTATTGCTCCTCATTTGCCTCTAACCCCCGAATTTGATACCTTTCTTAAACCCATAATCTACCCTAATTTTCTTTCCTTATTACTATTTTGGGTCCACTAAGTCAAGCTCCCATATAAGGAACCTTCATGGGCCGTTGTTGATCCATAATGATAAACGTCTTCCTGTACTAAACCCATTTTCCTGGACACAAGAACTAAATCCTAACCCTTATATTCAATTCCTAATAAATATAACCCAGACAGTGCCAAAGGACAAGTTATTAACTCCAGCCCATAAGTTCTGCATTATTTGTAGGGCCTAAAGATATATATATATATATATATATATATATATATATATATATATATATATATATATATATATATATAAAATTATTATCTTAATTTTAGCCAAATCGTGTTCTTCCAGACGAATTTTACTATACAGATTTACCAAATTATTGTTCCTTCCCTGTCCAAATGCACCCAATAAATTTAGGGTCCGACTATTGACACCCCATGTATTTCTAAGGACACCCCATGTAACTTAAGTGAAAAAATAGATTAATGTGTAAAGACGTAAATACCCCCCTTCTATTATAGCACATCCCATCAGCCTCATTCATATGCTTCATTATATATTGGTCGTCTTAGTACACCCCACTTTCTCTCCCCAACCCAAAAACCCTCCACTTTCTCTCCCCAAGCAAAAAACCCTAAATTCTTCTTACTTTGAAGGAAGTTAAAGGAAGTTGAAGAAATCATAATGGAGGGACAAAATGCACATGAATCTTCCAAGGTACGTTCCTCTTTTGTTGAATTTTTTCGTTTGTAATCGTGTTATTCGGTTTTTTTTGAAATTTTTTTTTTCAGAATTCGTGATCTGTTCGACCTGTACAAGTCGAACAGATCAACAGATGCTCGACCTGTAAGAGCCGAACATATAATGTTTGCACGTTCTTGTTCTTCGGCACGACGTCTCCTAGCAGAAGCATGAGTGGCGTCCCTCCGCCTAGTGTTTCCTGCAAATTTAATCAACAGCCATAAATTAAGGAGAAAAAATATGTTTTGCCTTCAAAATGTACTGTTCGACCAATACTTGTCGAAAAAATCCATACTGTTCGACCAGAGCAGGTCGAACAAAAGTACTCTGTTCGATCGACGTTGGTCGAACAGTTGTTGTATGTCCGACCGACCAGGGTCGAAAAGGGTCGCGAATTCCAAAAAAAATTTCGAACAATTGTTTCGTTTTTGTCACAATACACTTCCTAGTCCAAATCATTTTTCCCTATATTTCCACCAAGTCAAATTCTTGGCCTAACCCAGCCCAAAACCCTCAAATAACCCAAACCTATATCTACTCCATTACTCGCCATATATAAGCCACCGTAGCAGACTTTGTTGATATGAAAAACCCCTAGTCGCAGAGCCAAACCCAGGTTATTCCTTCATCCCTGATACATATCACGGCCAATCTCTCCTTGGCAAACTACTTCTTTTTCTCTGACCTCCCATGGCTACATCAGTACCACCGTAGCCACCACCACGTCCGACTACCCCGACAGCATCTCCTCGCTCCATTGGCATCGACCGCGGCTCGCCCTCGGGCGTCATGAAGCACAATAGCTGCGTACGACTGACTGCCTAAGCGTGAGGCTCCTCGACGATGTGTCCCCGCGCGATCGAATGCCGGAGCAGCTGCTCCCAACATTCGTCCCCAGCGTCGTCGACTCCGACGCGTTTCTTGGCATCCACGCGCATTCCCGGCTTACCCCACCGTGAGAGGGAGCCACGCGAGGTCGACCTCGCATGCCTCTGAGCTAGTTGCAAAACCTCGTCGATGCCTACGCAACGACGAGTTACTGGCAACTCTCTCTCTTGCGAGCCTCTCCATGCCCGAGGTGCCACCAATTACCTCCCAGCGGTCATGACAAGCTAAGGTAAAATTACACCTAAACCCTTTTTAAATTCACTTTTTCCTTTTAGCCCGGATTTATGGTTAAATCTTCATAAACACCCTTTTACCCCTTCTGGAGCAGATCATGCGCCTATTAGGTACTTTTAATTAGTGTGTACCTTTTATTTTTATAATATGTATTGTGTTTATATAGTATATTATTATATTGGTACATGGATAGATGGTTAGTTGTTTGGGATTTAATAAGTAATCTTAGGTTAGATTACCTAGTAATTAGTAACCATTAGACAATATTTATTTATAGAATATTTTTATTCCTTGTTAGACACCTTAAATATATTAACCTTATATAAGCAGGTATCATTATATGACAATGTGTGTGTGTGTATATATATATATATATATATATATATATATATATATATATATATATATATATGAAAACCTAAATTCGATATACAAATATTTATAATTATTTATATATGATAGTCATACTAGAATTCTTAAATTACTTAAGTTATAAAAGAAAACCTAAGCTCTAACTAATTTTATTTTTATATGAATTTAAACTTTTTTTTTCTTTTATAGACAAAAGTAATACAGATTTTATGTGTGTATAGATGTGTGATTCTTGGTTGTGTGTTTGGGTTATGATAGATTCCTTCATGACTTTATCTACTGTAGCACGTGTCTATGTGTTGATGAGACATTTGGAATCTGCAGTCTCAGCACAGACTAGACAAACTCCAGGCAAGTATACCTTGCCTTCCTCTACAGTTTATTTACATGCTTATGTTCTTTCTCTTTGATATATGCATTATCTAGTTTTTTTTATCTAGTTTCTTTGACTGATCGTTGACATGAGTTTTTCTTTATATTATGCATACTAGTTTACTGGTCTTTTTCATATACCGTCATGGTTTGCCATTATGGTTCGTATTGGATATATTCTCATCTGTATCTCAACTGAGTCGTACCGTGTCATAAGAATGAGTGCATTATAAACTGAACTGCTATTTCTTTGTTTCGATTTTCTCAACCTGCGAGTCCACCCTTGGGACGAGGGTTGACTGTTTGCACCTGCGGGTCCACACTCGAGGTAAGGGTGATTGTCTTGAACTAACCTGCGAGTCCACACTCGGGGCGAGGGTTAGTGATTTGTTCAAACCTGCGAGTCCACATTCGGGGCGAGGGTTTGGTATCCGTTGATCTCTTGTTTGCCTGTTTTCTTCCAGCAGTTCATTTATGTGCAGTTGTTCTCGTATCCATGTTCACAGTCACTTGTCATTCTCTGTCTCTTTCTTGCTTATTTTTTTATGCATGATAAACTGTTAGATAGGCATGTTTTATGTATCTTGCTAGTCCCCTGAAGACCTGATGATCTCTTCAGGTAGTTGATTGCACGGAGTTAGTTAGCTGATCATTTTGGTAGTTGATTATATTTACAGGATCCAGGTATGCTAGCGATATTACTTTATTATTCTCTCGTGCTTTATATTCCTTATCATGATACATTCTGCTTGTTAGCCTACTTTTATAGACTCATGTTATTTCTTTGGAGTCTAATCGGACATATATGCTAGAGGGCTATAGACCACGAACCATAATGTTACTTCTTTATGTTTATTATTTATGTGGATTGAGAATATAGTTTTATTTTGCCATGATTAGACATATTACCATAGTCTAGACAGCTTATACGTATTCGGGTTAGACTGGAGTCTACTTGATACGTAGCTGGCTTGTGCACGCACTCGCATCCCGAAAAGTGGGTGCGGATCGTGACACCACATACAACACAATGACCCAGGTTTTGCGCATATGCACATATTATTACACATGATACCCTTCATCTTTATATGATACACTGGTCATAGGTTCTGTACATAGGGAACAAATTTGACTTTGGTCTACATCTGGTGCTAACTAACTTGTCATATAGCAAATACTATTTTCCCTTCGTCCTGACACATGTTATATACTAATTTCACGACTCCCCGATCATGCACACATGTACACACGGTTATAAGAACTGCACAGATTCTGCCATCCTCCCAAAGTTGGATACATCACCCCTTAAACCCATGGCTACCCTATATAGATTTCTCATAGGAATTTAACCAAACACCTATCAATTCTCTCATAAATTCGTGTTGATGACAGGAAGTTTAGAAAGTAAAAGTATTACCTTGATTATGGACTCCTGCGATTGACTATAGCACTAGAACTGGAACGAGAGAGAGAGGTCCACGGTTTTATGAAGGAGAAGTTTAGAGTTCTTAGGATTTTTGTGATGAGAAAAAGAGGGGAGGGATTCGACTTATTTATTTTATAGGCAAATTTTTGGATAGGATCGAATAAGAAAAAGGATTACTAGTTGGTAGTTTGAATTCGATTTGAATAGGGTGATCGGGTTTAAATAGAGGAAGAGTGCGTATGTTTATTTAAATCTGTTTCCAAACAGAGTTTTGAATGTGTCATTTGCAAATACCCCCTTATTGGAAAAAGAATATTGCAAATACTCTCTTCCTACCAATAATCAATTGGGATTTGGCCAATAAATAACTTATGATTTATATATAAAAATATTATTAGGGTTCAAGGGTTTACAGGTTTGAATCATCTCGCTCCTTACTGGGAAAGAGCGATATTCGATGGAAGGGTACCTTCGACCCAACTGGGGATCGAAGGCGAGATACCCTTGAGACAACTTGGGTCCAAAGGATAATTGTAACTTATGAAAGAAGAATTAATCTTTGGCGAAGCGCATGAAGCTTATGTCGCATATTGTGTGTTGGGTACTGAGGTTGACTCTTTGTTGGATGAATCGACTGTTGGTGTGAATACTCGTGGTAGAGGAATATTATTAGGATGCATACTAGAGAGAGTATGCATCAACAATCATATTATTTCGGTCTTCTGCAAGCGATCGGGTGGACCGAACGCATGGGTACACATGAAGTTTTTAGGGTCTGGCCCATCTCTTGCACACGACTAGGTCGGCTGCATGGGTCGGCCTTGTACAACTTCCGGTCAGAAGCGCATGTTACTGTTAACGGCACGTGCTACCAGTCCATAGGGAGGACAGTTGTCGGAGTGCATCCGACTCGTACCTTCTTGGAGTACTTCAGACCAACGCTCACTGGCACATAGTACAAGGAGTCCATACAATGCCCCAGAGGTTGGTTATGGGAGGTTATGTTAAAGATAGACTTCCCATTTTCTTTTTGTGTGCTCCTTCGAGGATCACTGGATGTAGCTTCTTGGGCGTCATCGTCCATAAGAGGCTTTGCGTGTCTTGATTTAGACGCAGCGTGCCCTTGCGCATTCTATTGTTGGCACAGGATCGGAGAGTCGGCAATGGTCCTCTCCAGGACTTGCGGTTGTGAGGATTTGGAAGGGTCGTTAGCCCTTTGGTTCCCAGCATCGTAATATTTTTCTTTGTTGGAACCTAGGTTATGGGCCCTATCTTTCCCGGACACAGAGGTAGGAGCAGAGACATGATACACATAAGACTGATGCGCAGTTTCATCAACGAAAATTGGACGCACATCTTCGACCGTCTTCAGGTAGCACAGTGGCCTTGGCCACCCAGACCTTGGGGGTCTTCTTAGGATTTGCTAGCCTAGGTGGGGAATTTGAATCCCCGAAGAGCATATCTTTGAACGCTTGTTGGTCGACATAAACGACCAACATCTTCTGGGATGATCCCAGCTTCGCAGTGTTGGATTGCGTCATTGCCTTCTCGTTGGTAGAGAAGGCAGTCCCCAACAAAGTCGCCAGATTTGTTGCCATCATAAATTAAAAAGGAGAAATTTTTTATTTACTTTTGCCTATTTGGATTACAAACAAAGAATTACATTCATTCGTAGTACAAGATAAGATTTATGGAAGTATGACGATGGAGATCGAGTACTGCAGTGACTCCTTTACTTTGTTGATGATCGACTAGCGAAGGCTTTGCTATTTTATATGCTCTCTTTTTTGTGTCTGTTTGTATCTCTGTCTGTATTGAGAGGAAGGGTACGCCCCTATTTATAGCCACCTTGAGGCGACGATGAGATCTACTGCAATATCAATATAATCTTGGTTTTTACAACTATTTGTCATAGTTGTTTAACCGCAAAGCTTGGCCAAGGTGACACATGACGTTGATTGGAGGAGATCCGCTGCAAAGATTCTGAAGGCGCTGTTATGAAAGTTGGTATAATGTACTTACTAATTACATCTGCTAATCGTATGGCTCGATCATGATGACACATGGCTCATACTATGATTTGGGAAGATTTTCCATAAAATAGGACGGTTATAACGCACAAGCCATAAACACGAGATCAAGTCATCAAGTTTATATGTCCGATCGGTTTAACATGTGGCATATATTGAGATTTAAAAGAATCTCTTGGTTTAATGGGACGGTTAATAACACACACGCTATTAGCGTAGGATTTAAATTACCTTATCAGTGTAATTGGATGGCCCGGTTGATTGAACACTTGGTAAATACCAAGATTTGAGAACATTTGCCTTCTGGAATTGTCACGAACTGCTACCCAAATTGTTGGGCCGGGCCGAGTCATGTCCAGCCTACGCTTGAGATAAAGCGCAGTAAGCTGTTCTAGAGATAACAAGATAATACTAAATGTGCTAACAGTTCTATAAGTGAAGAAGAGTCATAAATGCTCCAAACACAAAAGTTATCTCAAATAATAGTAAGTCCAAGTACAAGTCCGAAAAGTAAAACTGGATACAGGTCCAGTTACAAAATACATATTCTAATACATGACTACTCTCAAAAGTCTAAAGCAAATAGACAACTAGACGAGGTTCCCCGCAGGTACATCCTCGTAGGGCAAAACCTGGTCCTCGGCAGTAAGTCTATAATATGAATCACAGAGCAACTCCTCCTCAGTAAGAATACCTACAACGTTATCCTGTCAGGACGGGAGCAAGTACTGTTTCTAGCAAACTAATATACGAAACATGAAATAAACAACAATGTAATAGACTGGAATCATGGCACATCATAATCTATCATGGCAAAGACACATATGTTATAGAGACAGATGCATATGTAATATTTAAAACTGTAGCAGGTACGTGATCGTCAATAGGTGTAAAATATACTATGGTACAAGTATATAAAATATACTTCCGTACAAGTAAACAAGCAAAATATGTACATACGTATAAATACAGCTGGTCCGCCTACGACAAGGTATACATAAAATGTCAACCTTGCTCGGTACGTACGTACGGAGAAGGGGGCTCGATCACGTACTCTACTATCAGTTTCCCCATAACCCAGATTCTAATCATGTGAAAGATATATAAAGACTGTTCTAAGCATGGTAGTGACTGAAAGTAAATACAACATGTGAAGATTTTAACTTGCTACCCCAAGGATCAGCATTTAACATGGTTGGATTCGTAGTTCATTAATGTAACAGTATGTAAAGTTTGTAGAAGTACTTGTCTTTAGCAAAGGAAAGCAGCAATAAAAATGATATAGATGCCTGGTAACTCGTCACTGTAGAAATAAATACATAAACTTAGTTTTTATACTAAGTTAAACACTAAGACACTAGTGGTACAACGCGACTTTCTAAATGGACACCTAGCCAAATGGTGACTTTAGCATAGGAGACCAATATGAGGTGACATAATACTCTAACTAACTTTCTAGGGTCTTTATACTAGTGCGGGGTGAGGTTCAATACGACTAAAACGTAAAACAACACAAAAAGTTGCAAGTCGTAACTATGCCATAATTAAATCAAACTGTACACTATGTTCCAACAATTTTTGAGATAGACAAAAAACTCAGATATAATGATCCTTGTTAATTATAGAAATTTATACTAATTTTTTTGGAATTTATAAATGTAATGCCTGTGGTTCGTATTGCGTATCTTGGTATATGTATACGTAATTTGACCTGTATTGCATGTCCTCCTGCTTGATTTATTCTAGCATTTCATTGATTGGTTTATTCTTGGGTTGGTTCAGCTTGGCTTGGTTTGCTTTGGTTCATCATGAACCAAAGGTGAACCCTCCTACCTACCACCACCCTCCTTATTTATAACCCCTTACCTTTCTCTCTCCTTTTTACTTCCTTCCTTCTTCATTTACTCTCCACCACCAACCAAGAGAACCCTAGTCTAGGCAAGTGCAACTTGCTTCATGAAGGAACCCACCATTTTTATTGTTCTAAACTCTTCTATGCAACTTTCTAATCTACTTTAGTTCTTGTCATTTTACATTTTCTTGTATATTTTCTTGTATATCTAGGTTTTAGCTATTTTTGAATTTTTATGGTTTTGATCTATCAAACCTTTTTGTTTTCAAGTTTTGATGGTTCCATATTGTAGAAAATTTGATTCTACCCAATTTAGACTATTAGAAGTCATGATTTCGACTTATTTTGAGTGATTTATGGTCATTTTGGTTCATTGGTTTTCATGGCCATTGGAGGTTGGTTGGAGAAGATGAGCAACGCATGCTGTTTGCTGGCAAAAAGCTGTTGCCATGCTGTTTGCTGGCATATGCTGTTTGCTGGCGCATGCTGTCATGGTGCATGCTGTTTGCTGGCAAAAAGCTGTTGCCATGCTGTTTGCTGGCACATGATGTTTGCTGGCGCATGCTGTTTCCTGGCACATGCTGTTTGCTGGCAAAATACTGTTGTCATGCTGTTTGCTGGCGCATGCTGCTTTGCTGGCGTATGCTGTCCTGGCGCATGCTGTTTTCTGGCGCATGCTGTTTGCTGGCAAAATACTGTTGCCATGCTGTTTGTTGGCACATGCTGTTTTGCTGGCACATGCTATCCTGGCGCATGTTGTTTGCTGGCAAAACACTGTTGCCATGCTGTTTGATGGCGCATGCTATTTTGCTGGCGCATGTTGTCCTGGCGCATGCTGTTTTCTGGCGCATGCTGTTTGCTGGCAAAATATTATTACCATGCTGTTTGCTGGCGCATGCTGTTTTGTTGGCGCATGCTGTCCTGGCGTATGCTGTTTTCTGGCACATGCTGTTTGCTGGCAAAATACTGTTGCCATGCTGTTTGCTGGCGCATGCTATTTTCTGGCGCATGCTGTCCTGGCACATGCTGTTTTCTGGCGTATGCTGTTTGCTGGCAAAACACTGTTGCCATGCTGTTTGCTGGCGCATGCTGTTTTGCTGCCACATGCTATCCTGGCACATGCTGTTTGCTGGTGCATGCTGTCCCTGGCACCCCTTTTATCTCTTGTACCATTTGTTTTGCCATGACAATTCTTGCTACCTTATCTGTGTTGTTTCTCTTGATCCTTAGTATAATGTGGGATAATTGTGGCATGAACACGACATGATACATGAACCTGACACGATACATGGGCACGACATGATAATACATGCATGATAGTGGCCCGCCGTGGCGCACTCCTGACAAGAAAATCTAACATGCTGTTGCGACGGCTAACATGACATAACAAGACAAGTTTGAATAACCTGGACACCGTGGACGATTGTGCTTGTACAATTAAACCAGTCTGGTCTTGTATCATGTTTAGGATGGGTCTCCTGAATACCACGGTCAGGGGTACCCACTGAAAGGGACTAAGATTAATAACTAGAATAACACAGTAGTCATGAAGAGATTTCCCAGCTACAGGAAATCCCGTTACCTGGGCGCTCTTGGGATCCGTAGCCTGCCGTCGAGCAGGGCACATTTCCAGCACACTGTCATGTGTTGTACCTTCTAAGTCACTTAAGGGTACATGTGTTTCCTGGACGATGTACCCACTTGAATTCAACCCCTAATATTCGACCTGGATAACCTAGATGGTCTGTAGGGCTTGTGGCTGTGGAATAATCTCATTGTATCTTGCTAGTAACTAGGCCTGTTATAACCCTAGTTAGTTAAAGTATCAAGCCGTACTTATTGCTTGGCCGTGATTGTTGAATGAGGAAAAATCAGTCTAGTCTTGTCTTGATCCTGTATAAGATTGTTACATGTCCTGATTTCTTCTATTATCTTGTTGATAAATGGGAGAAACCAAGTTCGGTTCAGATGAAGGGTTATCATCCCGGTCATTGTTTGGTTTAAGGGTTGTAACCTGGTTATCTGAATGGTTCCATGGTTATCTTACCGTATATCCTCGTGATGTTATATCTCTCCAGTTTTACTATATTATTATTATTATCTTCTATGCTAATTGCTGGTTTTAGTTCCTAAGTGAAGCTTCCTTTGTGGCACTTTCTCTTTCTGGGATCTGACCAAGCTGGTTTTGTATGGCCAGATTTCGAAGCAGCTCCAGAGGATCTACCGACTTTCCAGCCCGATGGTGACCACCAGACGTAACCAGGACAACGTGTGGGTTTATTTTGATCTCCCACTTTATTGTAAAAATATTCTTTTGAGGCGTTTAGCCGAAGAGCACCTGTTTAGCTCGATTGCATTTACTTACTGTTTGCCTACGGGCTGTAACATGATTAACAGATCCTAGGGTTAATCATGTATGACTAAACTCTTGCTAGTCCTCACATTTTTTAACGACTAGCTTCATGATAAGCTGAATATGTAATATTTGGGACGCTTTACTATTGTATATTTGGTGATCTTACATCTTGTGGCATTTGCTTACTTGCTTGTGATTGAGACACTAGGCTTATTCATGACCATAAGAGACTGTTGGCTTGTAGTTAAACCCTCATGTATCTAGACAGCCGTGACCGTATAGCGAGGTGGGTTTTACTTCAATATACGTAGCTGGCTATGTCTGCCCCCGCTCTCCAGTATTCTAGTTCTGGGGCGTGACAATAAACCCTCATAAATAATTATTAAAAATCAGCAAACATAAATATACTGAAAATGAGTTATGTTTTCCTATTTTTATAAAATACCAACATCACTTATTAAATATTGGAAAAATTATAATAAATTGTCTAAATTAACATAGTATTTAAATACAATTTTTTTCAAATTTTTACAGCAATTAAAATATATATAAAAATTCAAAAACAGCAAGCAACAATTTCTGGAAAATAATTAATTAATTATTTACTATTTTTGTCCATGTATTCGAATTGAACCGAAGTCCAGATACAGGACCCAGAGCCATGAATTAAGTCCAATATGACTTGTACAGACTATGAATGTATTAGACACAATTGGGCCCAAAACCCATGCTAGGTTTGGACATCAATTGGCCATAACAAATAAATACAGAAATTTAAATAATAATAATATATTTTTAAAGTGGTAAAAATATACAAGTCACAAAATATATAATAAAATAATCTTGTGAAATTCTACATAACACTATTTTGTACAAGGTAGAATTTCAAATACATACATAAATATATAACTACAATATTTATATATACATATATATTTTTTTTTCATACATTTTTTTATATATATACATATAAATATATATAGATATTTATATATATATACATAATGGATATATATACATATATTAAATATACACATATATATATATAAGAAATAATAAATATAATATATATATATATATATATATATATATATATATATATATATATATATATATATATATATATATATATATATATATATATATATTTTAAAAAAAAAAATAAATAAATAAATAAATAAATATATATATATATATATATATATATATATATATATATATATATATATATATATATATATATATATATATATATATATATATAAAATATATATATATATATATATATATATATATATATATATATATATATATATATATATATATATATATATATATATATATATATATATATATATATATATACAAATATTAAAAAAAAAATAAAAAAAAAAATATATATATATATATACAAATATTGTATACATATATATAACAGTATATATACAATAATATATGCACACACACACACACACACACACACACACACACACACACACACACATATATATATATATATATATATATATATATATATATATATATAAAGAGTCCCCATGAGCAGCTCTCCCGTTCTCCCGGCTTGCTCGTCCCCCAACCCTTGGCCGGCTTAGGCCGGCCGCCCCCCCTCTCCTCAGCTCTTCTCCCTCCCCCATCCTCCTACTCGATCTTCCTCTCAGGCACCCCTCGGTCCTCTTCCCCGATGTCGCTCCCCTGGCCTCCCGAGGCGATCGCGTTGATCTGTCAGCTCCCCGCCGCCCTCCACTCCTGCTCCCTTCCTCTTCCCCCTCTGTCCTCCTCCCCATCCCCGGCTGTCCCTCTCCTGGCGCAGCCAGCGATCCCTACGACCCTCCTGCCCCCAAGCTTTGGAGCGACCATCCATCTCCCTCCTCCTCTCAGGGAGTTCCCTCCGTTCTCCATACTCCCCTCTCCCCGGTCAACGGATCCACCGCCGCAGGCCCGTCCTCGGAGCAGCTCTCCATTCCCTCCCAAACCAGGTTTTCAAAATCCACTGTCCCTCCCTCGGGTTCTGTGCTGTCCAGCAGCACATGCATTGAGCCCAGCGCCTTTTGGCAACTCGAGCACGCAACACTTGGCGTCAGACCCGAGGTGGCCTCCTCTGAACGAGCAGCTCACCCTGCCTGCTTGTCCCTTAGTGGGCCCCAGCAGGAGTGGTCTCCTTTCACCCTTTTGGCGCATCCCCAGGCGCTCCCATCTGCCTTTGCGCAAGCGCATGCCTATGGGGGCTCCAGCTCCCATGCGCCTACTTTTCCCAGCGGGTCTCCTGTCACCTATTTTACGCAGACCCAGGAGCACCCATCAGCCTTTGCGCACGCGCTTGCCTCTGGAGGCCCCAGCTTCCATGCGCAATCCTTCAGCTTTTCTCGCGGGCCCCAGCCTGAGCGGCCACATGTCCCCCTTCTACGC
The DNA here is from genome assembly GCA_029216955.1 of Iris pallida. Lineage (NCBI taxonomy): Eukaryota > Viridiplantae > Streptophyta > Magnoliopsida > Asparagales > Iridaceae > Iris > Iris pallida. Next base: position 11,957,165 of record JANAVB010044216.1, on the reverse strand, counting down.
AATCCCAGGCGCTCCTCTCCTTCCATGCGCAATTGGATGGCCCCGCCTCTGTTTCTGGGGGCCCACGCCCCCTTGCGCTTTCCCCCAGCTCTCCTCGTGGGACCCTTCAGGAGTGGCCACCCACCGTTCCTTCTGCTCAGCTCCAGTCAATCCGGCCTCCTGCAGTCCCATCTGCACTGCTCCAGTCGAATCCCTCCTTCCCAGCGCTCTTGCAAGGATCCGCCCCTTCCTCTTCGGGCCCCCGACCCCTTGTGCATGCCACCTTCCCTTCCTTGCGCCACCCTTCTCTTCTCACCCCCTCTCCCATCTTCAGTATCCCTGGCCCCCCTGGCCCCTCCCCCTTCCTCAGGCTCGCTGGCGCTTCCCCGCTCGTCCCCGGCGCCATCCACTCCCCTTGCTTCCTTTCCTGTGCCGGTTGCTCCGCCCCATCCTAACGGCGGTGTGGCCTCCATCCCCCCTCCCCTCGTCGCCCCGCCCGGGAGGCCTGCACCGGCCCCAACCCCCCTCCCCACCATCGGTTCCGAGCTCACTCAGCCCCTCAGCGACTCGCTGCTCTTCCATTCCGTCCCTTCGGGTCCTGCTCCCCCCGGACCAACTCAACCCTCCTACGCCGCCATGCTTCGTCCGGACCTCACCCCCTCGAAGGGCATTATACTCCCAGACGTCCATCTGCCAGACATTGAATACTCCCAAGAGACATCAACCCCTGTCATCCCCTTCTCCGATATGGAACTAACGTCGCTGTCTACGGCCTTTCCACACACATTCATCCTTAAATTCTCCTCCGGGTGCCCCAAACTTCCCAGGGTATAGGAAGTGATCGCCACATGGAACCTCTCGACCGACTACCGCGTGGCACCCCTCGACCCCAGACACATTCTCCTTCACCTATCTTCAGAACGCGATCACAGGACCGTGTGGTCCAAGGGAACTTGCAAGATTGACACTCACCAGATGAAGATTATCAAGTGGTCACCAGGATTCAACACCAAAGAAGACTCAGCCACGGTTGCTGCGTGGGTTACCCTTCCCAACCTCCCTCTGATCTGCTTTATTCCCGTGGCGCTAAAGCGCATCGCCAACTCCTTTGGGACGTACGTCGCCTCAGCGCCCGAGACAAGCAACCTCACCAAAGCCTACTACGCCAAAATCTGTGCTGAACTAGACCTCACTTCAGAACCACCCAACTTCATCAACATTGAGCTAGGCAATCATACCCACACCCAACAAATCCTCTACGACAACCACGTATTATTCTGCAACCACTGCCACCTAAGGGGCCACCTCCCCAAGAATTGTCACCGCCTGTATCCGGAGCTTAAAAAGAAGCCACCCAGGAAAGACAACGACCTATCGGTCGAGAAGTCCCCCAAGTCGCCCATTCTTCCCCTTCCAAATACCCACATTCGATTCGATCCCAGTGACGGAGAGCCAGCCTCCAGCAAAGCTCCGAGCAGGGCCCTGATCCCCTTCACTCCCCAACATATTGAGATCTCCAACCAATTCGCCATTCTCGATTCAGAGGACCCGGAGTCCGGCTACTCTCAAGAAGGCTCCAGCACCCTCGAATTGCCACCCCCCACCCCCTCCTCCGCACGCGTGGAGGATGCTGTCTCTGGCGTCGAAGACCACCGACATCCCCCTCCGGTCAGGAGGCCGCCTCCCCGGCCCCTCCCCTCTCCAATGAAACTCATCAAGTCGAAGACGTCCTAGCCATCCTTGGACCCAACCAAGTGAGGAGAGGCCTCCAAGTCCTAGCCGCAGGAGTTCCCATCCAGCAACTGTTGATCGGGAGTGCGCCCGACTCCCTAACCATTCCCCCGGAGGAGACAGCAGTCGACACAGCTGGCAAGCTGATAGGACCTTCCCCAGGTCCGCACGAATGTCACAACCACAACCCGTCCACAACATCGATCGCCAACCCGGTTGATTCCAGACGGAGCAAACTAGGCTACGACAAAGCCGCCACCGTCCAAACTAGATCCGCCGCAAGGCGGAACAAAAAACACCCCCCGCAATCTTTAAATGCTTAACATCCTATCTTGGAACGTTCGAGGTCTGGCGAATAAACCAACTCTTCGGAGAATTATCAGTCTTCGGAAAATTCACAAGATCGACATCTTCATTATCATTGAACCTAAAATCCCCTCCAAACGTATTAAATCTACCCAGCTGGCTCTGGGCCTTCCCACGGCGATTGCCGGCAGGAACGACATCTGGATTCTCGGATCAAAGGTGGTCAATCTCGATATCATCCAGGACACCCAACAAGCCCTCTCTTGCTGGGTCACTCACCCCACCCTTCCGGAGTGAGCCATCCTTTCCGCAGTCCACGGCAGCTTTGTCATCGCAGAAAGAAAACAATTATGGAACGACCTTCTCGACACCTATCTCCACAACACCAACATCCCCTGGCTTTGCATAGGGGACTTCAACGCCATCACCCGTAGAGACGAAAAGATTGGAGGTCGCCCTACGCCCCTATCAGCTATACAAGACTTCAACAACTTTATCTTCAATGCTCACCTCACTCCCCTTCAATTCAAAGGTAGCGAATTCATCTGGTGTAACATGCAGGACGGCGACCGCCGTCAATACTCCCGTCTGGACAGAGCTCTCACCAACGCGCGCTAGCACGGAATGGGCATCAGCTCCACCCTGTCCCACCTCAACTCCACCGAATCCGACCACGCCCCAATCTTGGTGGAAATCAAAAACAAATCCTACCCATCCAAAAAGAACTTCTAATTCCTCGACTTTTGGACCGACCACCCGCAATTCTTGAGCATCGTGGCAGAAGCGTGGAATAATCAGGACTCCCCTCATCCTCTCACTCGGGTCAGCAACAAGCTCAAAGCCACCAGGAAAGCTCTTTCCAATTGGAGCAAACAAGCTTTTGGGGACATTTTCCAAGCGATACGCGACGCAGAAGACGATGTCACCCGAGCCGAAGCTTTTTTTCTCTCCGACCGATCCCCCGCAGCTAGGAGAGCCTTAAACCTAACCAAGGCTATGCTCAAATTTAGGCTCAAAGTTGAGACCGACTTCTGGAAGCAGAAAGCCGGACTGAAATGGGACAGCGACGGGGACAAAAACTCCAAATACTTCCACGCCTGCTTCAACGACAAAAGAAACAAACTATCGATACATCATATCACTGACGAGCAAGGCATCATCAGATCAGACCACAAGGGGATCCATGAGGCGGCCGCAGATTTCTATACCAAATTATTCACCAAGGAGATGGTCCTCAAAGACAATTCATTCCTCGACCAAATCTCCACCATCATTAACGACTCCGACAACGCTCTGCTGGAGCGCCCTCTGTCCGAACAGGAAGTTAAAGATGCGGTATGGACCTTGAACGCGTATAGCGCCCCCGACCCGGATGGCTTCTCTGGCACCTTCTTTCGCTCCTGCTGGGATATCATCAAGAAGGACATCACCGAAGCGGCGATAGCCTTCCTTGAAGGAGCTCATTACCCCAAAGCTATATCCAGCGCCAATCTCATCCTCATTTCGAAAAAAGACAACCCCAACTCCTTTCGTGACTTCCGACCCATCAGTCTTTGTACATTCACCAACAAAATCATCTCCAAGATCATCGCCACCAGAATGACCGAAACTCTCCCGAAAATCATCTCGAAAGAGCAAAGCGGGTTCGTTCGTGGAAGAAACATCCAAGACAACATCATGCTGGCCCAAGAACTTATCACCTGCATGAAATTTCTGGCGAGAGGGGGCAACATCGCCATCAAAATTGATATGGAAAAAGCATACGACAGACTCGATTGGCAGTTCATGATTTGGGTCTTCAGAGCATTTGGATTCTCCGAGAAGTGGACCAACATCGTGTGGAGATCCATCAGCTACTCATGCTTCTCCACAGTTATCAACGGTCAATCCGAGGGATTTTTCAAATCTAGCCGAGGTGTCAGACAGGGCGACCCTCTATCGTCCACGATCTTCATCATCGCAGCTGACGCCCTAAGCAGAAACCTCAACAACATGGTCAACACCCCTAACTTCCAGCAATACCACACTGTCAGCGGATGCCCCACCATTACCCACCTGGCTTTTGTTGACGTTCTTCTCATCTTCTAATCGGGGGACGTCGGATCGATGGCGGTGGTTCACAACACCCTGGAGCGGTACTCCAGATGCTCCGGCCAGAAGATCAACCTATCCAAGAGCGTCATCTACGCCCACCACAACTTCAACATCGAGAACGCGACTAGACTCACCAACCTCACTTCCATGGAGGTGGCTCATCCTCCTCTCAACTATCTCGGCTGCCCCCTGGTGTACGGGAAATCTAACGCCAGCATCTTCGAGACCTTGATCTCCAAAATTAGGAACAAGATCGAAGGATGGCATAACGCAACCCTTTTCCCATGTGGGAAGATTATCTTCATCAAACATGTGCTCAACTCCGTCCCCATCCACACCCTAGCGGCCTGCTCGCCGACCAGGAAGGTTATCACATCAATTGAGCAGATCTTTAGCAACTTCTTCTGGGGTCACAACAAGGGGCAAGACAAACACCACTAGGCCAGCTGGGATACTATGGCATCCCCGACTGCGAACGGTGGGCTTGGATTCACCAAACTAGATCACATCGTTAAAGCTTTTTCAATAAAACTGTGGTGGAAATTACGCACTAGTCATAACCTGTGGACCAAGTTTATGAAGGCCAGGTACTTCAGACACAGCCACCCAACGACGGCCACAGCTAACAACAGATCGTCCGCAGCTTGGCGTCGTATTTTACGAGGCCGGGATTTGGCAGAGCCCGCGATCAGACTCCTTCTGGGCACCGGCGAGTCCAACCCCTTCCTGGAAAGGTGGATAGGCGACAGTCTCATCCCGAACATTACCGACTCCCCTAGAAATATCAACATCAAAGACCTGTGGAATCCTACCAATAACGATTGGAATTGGGACAGGATCCACGATTGGTCAGGCAACGCAACTGTTGACAGCATTCGCCAGCACGATCTTACCATTGGGAGCGACAACGACCAGCTGAGGTGGTCGCTGGCAGCTTCTGGCGCATTCTCTGTGCGATCGACTAGACTCATGATTCAAGATTACGGTCCAGATCTTTTCATTGTACGTTATTGGCACTCTTGCATCCCGAAGAAATGATCCTTCCTCCTGTGGCGAGTCATGAGAAACAAACTGCCTACTGACGATTCCCTTAACTCCATCGGTTTTAGCCTGGCGTCTGCTTGTAATTGCTGCATCGAGAGTCAGACGGAGACTATTGACCACATCTTCAGGGAGGGAAGCCTTCCCGACAAAATATGGAGCACCCTCAATCGCAACTACAACACCACTCCAGAAGACGGGCGCTTTATCGATCTTCTGGCCCACTGGAGAGCCGTGTCCCACGGCCACCAGATTGTTGCAGCGTCCGCCACCTGGGCACTTTGGAAAAATCGGAACAAAGCGAGATACGAAGGACACCATTACTCTGCCAATCAGCTGATCCGGGAAATCCACCGGCAATGCTACAAAAGGAGTTCACTTTGCTCCCACAGATCTCCGGCATTCGGGCAACCGTTCTTCTCTTAGTCTTGGCGGCTGTGCCCGCCTTCCCCCCTGTCTTTCCTTTTTGGTATACTTTTGTCTTGTATACGTGTCAGGCTTCAGCTTTTTGAGCCTTGTTTTATAAAAAGAGGGGGTTTTGGATAAAAATATATATATATATATACACTTATATAATAAATACTAAATATAGAATATATATATACATATACAAATACTGTATATATACATATATATATATATATATATATATATATATATATATATATATATATATATATATATATATATAATATATATATATATATATATATATATATATATATATATATATATATATACATAAATAATAAAATATATACATAAATAATAATATATACATAAATATATACATAAATAATAATATATACATAAAAAAATATATATACATAAATAATAAAATAAAACAAAAACAAAACAAATAGAAAACAAAACAAAGAAGAAGGGGGGGCTCGAACTCGGCCCAGGGGGGTCGGGTTCTAGGGCTCGGTCGGGCTGGCCAGGGGGTCAGCCCGAGCTGTGCGTTATGGGTAGGGTTTGGTTTAGTGTTATTTAGGCTTTTTTTAGGTTAGCGGGTTTAAATCCAATAGCCAACTTCGTGTTCTGACTGTTTGGGACACGAAGAAATGGCCGAGTCTAAGTGTCCTGACTACGCACGACACGCACGCGTCGAGTTGGACGTGTCCAGACTTACCACTAGGTTCGTCAGGACACGGCGAGTTACATATGTGAGTTCGAGACACAAATTCGATACGAAAACAAAACTGACACGTACGTGTCCAAGTCGAGAGGGCTATTGGGGCGGCGATTGGGCGGAGGAGGCATCGACGTCGCGGCGCTCGGGTGGCGCTGCGCTCGTCTCGGCAGGGCGGACACGATGGTTGTGGTCGGAGGTGGTGATGGTTGCTAGGGAGGTGGCGTTGTGGGGTGGCCGGAGTTAGGGTTCAGGCGTAGGGAAAATGGGCGGTTGTGGGTGGCTAGGTGGTCGGGAATTTAGCCTAGGGGTAGGGTTAGACTGGGGGGTACTTATAGGGGGTTTAGGTCGGTCGGGGTGGGCTAGATCGGTCGTGCGGTGGCAGTCGCCGCACGTCGACGGTCATCGGGCATAGGTGAATACGTAGAAGGTGACGGTCAATTTGCAGTCGGGTCCCTATAGTCTAGGAAATTACAGTTAGGTCCAATTCCTATCAGTTTGTAAATAACAATTTACAAACTGTAATAAAACAATTCAATTAATTACAAACTAATATTAAAACAAATCTAAATATTATAAAACGATATTAAAATAATTCAGTTTATTACAAATTGATATATTTTGATTTAAAAACTATTTAAAAATCACTTAAAAATTCTAGAAAATTCTAAAAATCATAATAAATTATTTTAAAGCTAAATATGTCATTAGCAACTAACTAACACTAATTAAATCAAATTTGAAAAATAGGGGCTGACAGGAATACTGTCACATGAAGGCTTTAGCCGCATGTGTCATTTCATATGAGAACTTTCAGGAGTACCACTTGTCACGACTCGTACCCGCTTTTCGGGACGCGAGCGCGTGAGCAAGCCAGCTACGTATCAAGCGGACTCCAGCCCAACTCGAATACGTAAACGCTGTCAAGGCTATGGTATACTGCCTAATCCTGGCAATGCAATCTATATCTCAAATCTATAAGAGTAATATAAGCATGAATGAACAACTATGGGTCGTGGTCTGCAGCCCACTAGCATATATGTCCGATAAGACTCCAAAAAATATAGCAAGAGTCTCTAAACATAATCAATAAGCAGGATATCTCATGATAAGGAATGTAAAGCATGAGAGGATAACATTGTAATATCACTGACAAATACCTGACTTATGTATCACAATCATCTACCATCCCGTTCTGCTAACTAACTCCATGCAATCGCTAAACCTGAAAAGATTATCAGGTCCTCACGGGACATAGCAAGATACATAAAAATATGCCTATCTAGCAGTTTAATCATGCATAAACTATAAACAAGATATAAGCAAGGAACGAGACATACACATGGCAAGAGACTACGACCAAAACTGCTAACAAGTGACTATCGACAAGTGGCTACTGACAGGTGACTATGAACTAGAATAAAAGAATAACTACAAGTAACTGAACTGCTGGATAAACAAGTGAATACGAGATCAATGGAATAACAAACCCTCGTCCCGAGTGGACTCGCAGGTTTGAACTAATCACTAACCCTCGTCCCGAGTATGGACTCGCAGGTTAGTTCACGGCAAGGCACCCTCGTCCCGAGTGTGGACTCTCTGGTATAAGTATAACATCCTTGTCCCAAGTGTGGACTCACAGATGTAAACAGATCAAGACAAACACCCTCGTCCCGATTGTGGACTCTCTGGTGCAACCGATCAACCCTCGTACCGAGTGTGGACTCTCTGGTTGAGAAAACGATAACAAGGATTTAGCAGTTCAACTACACGTATTCGTTCTATGACACGACTCAAGTAAGGTACTGGTGAGATAGGGTAGAACTCAGTCAAGACACAGATAAGGACCACTCTACCACGAACTATGATGTGAACAAGTCCAGTATAACTACACTATCAAGTCACAAAAGGTGATATACAAGCAAGCCAATTAACTGGTGAACATGGTATAAAGAACATATAAATTAAATCGACTAAAGAACTAAAATAATAACATGATAAAACAAATCTATAAACATGCAATAAACTGTAGAGGGAGGCAAGGTATCTTGCCTAGTGGAAGCACGAAGAACCAACAATATACCGTCAACTAGTAAGCCATAAAGTCCAAATCTCACAACTAATTCCGAAAGATGAAATAGACATCACTAACACTCTCAGAATAGTCAAATTAGCTAGGATTGCCTGTCCTTAAGTCTAATTCTGGACACAGGGGAAAAACGGTCATTTTGGACAAAAACGGCGTCTGCCGTTGGACCCACTTTGTACCGAAAAGCGTGCCAGAGTCAATGGTCTCTAAAGTCATCAAACTATATGTCTAAGAATTTGTTTTGATGTTACGAACCCAGCCGTATGTCCAAAGTTGGATTTCGGCAGGCCGTGCACAAAATCGCCCGTTGAATCGGATCGTGGGGCCCACAAAACGGCAATCCGATCAACTATCTCAGAATTAGACCAAACTTGGCATACATGACAAAAAAAATGATACGGTCCTATTGGCGTAAGTTTTGTCTTGATCTGATGAACATGCACAAAGTAATTAGAAAATTTACACAGAGGCTGATATGATGAATTTTGACGGATACGCATCAAATTCGTCGCGCACATGCGACTAATTTGAATTCCGTCAAAGCCCACACATCCACGAAGTCGATACGCATCTTTCGACACTTTCGGTTCGTGACCACGTCGTCCGGATTGGCGGGACGAACATCATATCGAAGGTTTTTTGTATTTTCTACAGTTTTAAAAAACAGTTTTTTTAACTTTAGAATCGAATAACTTTTCGTCTACTTAATGAAATCAGAATCTACAAGAAGAGTTGTGATGCCCTACATGGTGTCCAGGACTGCCTTTAATTAGTTTTTGAAAACTCCTTACATACAGATCGTAAAATGCCTTCCAAGTTGGGTCTTTGGGACTGTTTATACGTTCTATTTTTACAGGTTTTTGACCGATTTTGGGTCGATCTCGTGGACTGGTCGTGCAACCTATACAAAATATAATTACTGAGATTTTGAGACGGTTATATTAGCTTTCAAAACCAATTTACGGTTCGCAAAACGATCAAGTATGCGGGGAGAAAAGTGGTAAGGAAGTCGGTACCTGTGTTCGGATCTCCTGTCGGGTGAAACCTTCTCCCTGCTGTGCGGGCGGACTTGCCGGCGGCTCGACGACCGACAGAGGTGTGCAGGCGGTTGGGTAGGAATGCGGGGGTGTTGGCGAGGTACTGGGCTTGGTGCTTAGGGTTTGTAGAGTTTATATTTTCCACTCCTTCTCGATCTTTACATAAATATATATATATATGCTGGTTTTCTCGGCTGGGAGTTAAGCGGGGGGTCGATTTTTACTCTGCTGGTTGGGCTGTTTGGGCATGTGGGCCTGGCCCGACTGGGCTTGGGCCCGAGCTCAGCTGGGCTGGGATTTGTTAGTCATCTATTTTACTCATCTATAATTCTCTCCATTTATATATATATATATATATATATATATATATATATATATATATATATATACAATATGTGTATGATGGCTATTTGTACACCATATTGTATATATATACAATATGGTGTACAAATAGCCATCATACACATATTGTATATATATATATATATATATATATATATATATATATATATATATATATATGTTTGCTATGAGATATAAAAGAACAGAACAATTATCGGAGGACTGGACTTTTACTTCACAATACAAACTCGCTTGTACAAAGAAAGCCTAGGAACGAAAACTAAGGTACAACAATCTAAGTACAATTATTTATTTTAGATTCTGGGGGGTGACGATAGAGGCTCGGGAAAGCGACGGCAGCTCTGCCTTACTCTTTGGACGATCGGGTGCAGCCTTGGCTCTGTAGAAGAACTGTTGGGCGTTGATGAAGAAATGCTATCTCTTCAGGCTCTCTGGCTCTCTCTGTATATCTCTGTGTATATGTCCCTCTTCGTCTGTATATTTTTCTCTCCGTCTTTGTGTTTCTTCGCAAGGGAATGGCACCCTGCTATTTATAAGAGTGGGGGACTTCATTAGGGTTTACAATGATTGCCCATTTTTGAAAGTCGGCGGCTAATGATCATTAGATCTGGGCCGTTCATCGAGATTTGGGCAATAAATGTGATTGCATCAAATCTTTTGTGGGTAATTAATGCTGATTGGCATAAATCCTCCCGATTTATCATGCCAACCTCGAGTTCTTCGACACGTGTCTTTAATTGGCTTATTTGCAGATGATCTGATTTGATCCCAATATTTTATTAGAATTTGTCGAGAGATTTCGATCAATCTGATGTCGCATGCCCCACTGTCATGTCACGTGTCATAACAGCAGAAGTCTGAGCCGCAGGAAAGTTGGGCCACATAAGGCTGGCCACGTGTCAAGGCTGCCTAAGAGTGGCCCCCCTAAATATTTGGGCCGCATGGTATTCATTTGAGCCACATGAGTGTGGATGACCGCATGATGGGTGCCTTCTTCGTGAACCGCATGGAGATAGTCCTCATGAGCCGCATGGGGCTGGTCTTCGTGAGCCGCATAGGGCTAGTGTTCGTGAGCTGCATGGGGCTAGTCTTCGTGAGCCGCATGGGACTAGTCTTCATGAACCGCATGAAGATAGTCTTAGTGAGCCGTATAGGGCTAGTCTTCATGAGCCGCATGGGGCAGCCTCCGCTTGGGCTGCATATGACTGTCCACGTGTCAAGGCCGCATGACAGTTTCTGAATCTCGGGGGATCGTGTCAGAGATTTTCTTCGCTTCCCTAGGAGTCCGTTATTATGAAGGATTCATAATGATATCTTTGTGTCAGAACTATCACCTTGTCAGAGCTGTCAGTCGTTAAAGCATTTAATACAGTAAAGGACAAAATGGAAGAGCTGTTTGCAGGCCACGTGGCTCCTCTATCAGCCGCATAGAGCTTATTTGAGCCGCATAGACGCTTAGGCCGCATGGATACTTGAGCCGTATGGGTCTTTTTGGCCGCATGGATCTTTCTTTATTATTTTCCATGCTTCTACAAGACTCCTTTTATAGTTTTCAATTTACAAAATTAAAATAATTTGAATAAGAAGCATGGTCATATATTCTTCTGGCCGCATATAATGTCTCGGCCACATGGATGTCTCAGCCGTATGGATGTCTCGGCCGCATGGATGACTCTGCCATAGGGACTTTTGGGCCGCATAGCTCTTTGCCACGTGTACGCATCATTAATTGCCTCAAATTCGTTTTAGTGCCGCCTTTAGGGAAGATCCCAAGGGTCGACTTATTAAATCTTTGGATTTTATGTCCTGGGTGAATCTTCTTTATGAGAGAGGGGGATTGAGACAGCTGTGGAGAGGGGACTCCCTTTGCTATGGCCCGTCAATACGCCGGTGGCCAAATTAATATCCTCAGAACACTTTCCGGTGGGACGGGACTAGCGGCGCTTCTGGAGCCTAAGCTGTTAGAGACCGATCGTCTTGTGGCCCAGTTTCGCATACTACGACAAACTGATTTATCAGTGGCAATAGATCAAGAGCGTACTTTCCTTACAACCGCGATAGAGAAGGTAAGGATTGCTCGGGAATCACTCAAGCCAGCTATATTGAAGAATCGTCGGGATCTGACTGAGTTGTACGATCAATGGAGCCGTCGCTCTGAAGATTGCACGGCTCGGGAAGTGACTGCCTCTCGCGGGGTAGCTGACACCCGGGAGCCGATTCTTGAGCTTCAGAGAAAGTTAGCTTTCCTGGAGTCCGAGCTGGAATCTGCTCGTACTGAGAAAAAGATTGCTATTCAGGAGGCTGACAAATTTAGTAGAGCTTCTACCAACCTGGAACTTGCTTTGAAGAAGATAGAAGCTGATTGGCAGACATATGTGTACTTGAATGATGCAGAGCAGTTGTCCCGGAAGGCCGAGCGCCGAGCTAGGCAGCGGCTTGAGCGAGGAACTACCTTGGTGAGAAACCGCCTTTTGGAATTGTGTAATGCCGAACTATAGCCGGCCTTTTCTTGTTTTATTCCTATTCACCTTTTTTTGAGAGGGACGTGGTCCTAAAACATGTAATGCTTTTTTCGTCTATCAAATAAAGATTACTTTCCATTCTACCCTTTATTTGTATTGCTTGTTTGTACCTGTGGTATTATGGTGATGTGGGCCCCGCATGGGGGACTTGTTCGTGGACCTGTTACCCCTGGCATACCTTAGTTTTAGGTAAGGGTAACAATTTTGATTGGGGATACCTAGAACGGTTCCACGGCAAGGTGGTCGTAGACGTTCCTAGTATCGGGATATAGAATGTCAAGGAGCAGCTGGGCTCCCGGGCATGATGAGGAATGGTGGGCCTGTACTAAGAGACTTAACTAAGGACATTTACGGGCCTATTACTCTTGGTGTACCCCGACTATAGGATGAAGAGGAACCGACATACTTACTCAGAGGTTATGAGGACATGGCAAGTACGAGGGTTTTGCTGTGGTGTCTTTCTACTCAGAGGTAATGAGGATATGGCAGGAGTGAACTCAACAGATGATATTTGTGGTCAAAGAGGACATTTGTGGTCAACAGAGGACATTTATGGTCAACAGAGGACATTTATGGTTAACGGAGGACATTTGTGGACCTATTACCCTTGGCGTACCCAGGTTCAGGGTACGGATAATAAGACGAGAGAGAACCAACATACTTACTCAGAGGTAATGAGGACGTGGTAAGTACGGAGGTTTTACCGTGGAGTCTTCCTGCTCAGAGGTAATGAGGACATGGCAGGGGCGGACTCAGCGGAGAATATTTGTGGACCTATTATCCTTGGCGTACTCCGGTTGTGGGTACAGATAATAAGTCGAAAGGGAATCATCATACTTACTCAGAGGTAATGAGGACATGGCAAGCATGAAGGTTTCTTCGACGGAGCCTTCCCATTAAGAGGTAATGAGGACATGACAGGAGTGGGCTCAATGAAGGAGGGTACATAGAACGACTCAGAGGTAATGAGGACATGGAAGTTCTATGTAATGGGGTGATTTGTTTTTAACGGAAGTAAAATAACTCAGAGGTAATGAGGACATGGCCGTTTTGGAAATTTGTGGATCTGTTACCCTTTTTGTGCACTGGGAGTGCGGGTAGTAGATCATGAGGGAGGACCTCTTCCAGGAAGAAAGTTCAGAGGTATGGTCATACATGACTTACTATCTGAAAAAGTGACCGAAATGTGAGTTCAGAGGCACCTGTGGGTACATGACTCGATAATTTGGAATATTATGGATGTGAATTCAGCGGCACTAGGGGGTACATGACTCGATAATCTGGAATATTGTGAATGTGAGTTCAGTGGCACCAGCGGGTACATGACTCAATAATCTGGAGTGTTGTGGATGTGAGTTCAGCGGTACCAGTGGGTACATAACTTAAGGATCTGGAAAATGTCGTGGATGTGAGTTCAGCGTACCAATGGGTACATAACTCAAGGATCTGAAATGTTGTGGATGTGAGTTCAGCGGTACCAACGGGTATATAACTCAAGAATCTAGAAAATATCGTTTAGACATAATATTTCTTCAGGAACTTGCCATTGACGGGCAACATGAGCAAGTCTCCATTTTGTTTTGCGAGGCGGTAAGCACCGTTGGAGAATATGGCCTCGATGATAAATGGACCTTCCCATTTTGGCTGAAACTTGCCGGCCGTCTTGTGAGTCATGACCATCGGCCTTCGGACTGCCAGGACGAGATCGCCCACCTAGAATGTTCTGATTTTAACCTTCTTGTTGAAGGCTCCAGAGATGCGTGCTTGGTATAGTTCGATCCTTTGCTGAGCCAGGAGGCACTTTTCATCTAAGGACTCTAACTCTTGTAGTCGGCGACGGTAGTTATCATCCGTCGATAATTGATAAGTGAGTGCGACACAGAGCGAGGGTATTTGGGTCTCCAATGGGAGAACTGCCTCACTCCCGTACACCAGGAAGAATGGTGTATTTCCTGTGGCCGTTCAGACCGTGGTACGGTACGCCCATAAGCATTCACCAAGCTTCTCATTCCAGTCTCGTTTATTAGACGATACGAACTTCTTGAGTAACTTGATGATGGTTTTGTTGAATACTTCTGCTAACCCATTCGCTGCTAGATTGTATGGCGTCGAAGTAATATTCTGGATGCGATGCTTATCGCAAAACCGATAGAAGGCGTGGCTTGTGAACTGCGGACCATTGTCGTGGATGATCCTTCGGGGCAGTCCAAAGTGATAGATAATGTGATGCTTAAGGAAGCTGATCACGTTTAAAGTCTTGACTTCTGTAAGCGGGACAACTTTCGTCCATTTGGAGAAGTAATCCGTGATTGCGAGTATGAAGCGATGTCCTCGGAAGGAAGGTGGAGTAATTGGACCAATAATATCCATCCCCCATGCTTCGAATGGCCAGGACGCCACAGTCGGATGTAGAAATTTGGATGGTTGGTGAATGAAGTTCGTGTGGACTTGACAGGTTTTTTACTTTCTCGCATAGTCTATCGCATCTGCCACCATTGTAGGCCAGTAGTAGCCCATTCGACGAAGACGGTCTTACAATTTGGGACCAGGCTGATGGGCCCCGCAGACACCGTCATGAGCTTCTCGTACGGCTTCTTTGGCTTCTGCATTTGACAGACACCGAAGCAATAATCCATCATAGGATCGATAATACAGCATTTTTGTCTCCGTATCGTAGAAAAATCTGAGAGAACACCGTCTGATGGAGGTGGCTTCCTTTGGGTTCTCGGGCAGGATATCGTAGACGACGAAGTCAATGAATGGTTGTCTCCAATCTGGGATATCGTTGACCGTGTGAGAGGAATAACTCACCACAAATTGAACGTTGTTCTTGGGACAGACCAGTTCATGGCCTATCACGTCTACCGATTGATGAGTATGATTTGGCACTGCAAGGGAAGCGGCCAGTCCTGCTAAGGCATCAGCTTCGATATTTCAGAGTCTGGGAACATGCTCGATGAAGAACCCCTCGAATGACGAGATGATATCGATCGCTATTTGGTGATAGAGGATCATGTCTTCGTGGCGGACTTCGTATGAGCCCCGGATCTGATTGACGATTAACTGAGAATCGCCGTATGCTTCAAGATATTCTACCCCCAGCTCCCTTGCAAGTTGGAGGCCAATGACCAGAGCGTTGTACTCGGCCACATTACTAGAGCAGGGCTCTGTGAGAGAGTAAGCGCGATTAATCACCAGTCCGGAAGGAGAAACCAGCACCACCCCGACTCCGACGATGATGTTGCCCTTGGGTCCAGTTCTTGAAGCACCGTCGAAGAACATTCGCCATATATTAGCATGAGAGGTTGCATGCGAGTTGGCGACCTCATCTGGGATTTCTTTATATATTCTGGACGGCTCCGAGCCCGGGTGGGCTGCCAAAAAGTCTGCCAGGGCTTGACCTTTGACTGCCGTTTGTAGGACGAAGATCATATGATAAGGGAACAGCAATATTGCCCATGTAGCGAGGTGAGAGCTGAGTGCCCCTGGTTTAGTCATGAGGACCCTGAGAGGGTTGACTCGTGAGATCACATGTATTGTTTGTCCAGTGACATAGTACCGCATCTTCTGAATGACCAACACCAGGGCGAGGCATTCCTTCTCTACAGCAGTGTATCGGTGCTCTGGCCCAATCATCATTCGACTGAGGTAATATATGGCTTGTTCATGGCCTGCATCATTATTTTGTGCCAGCAGAGCCCCGAGAGAATGTCCCATTGCTCGTACGTAGAGCAGGAATGGTTTTCCAGCAACCGGGGCCGCCAGGACTGGAGGGTTCGACAAATATTCTTTGATGCTGTCGAAGGCACGCTGACATTTTTCGTCCCATACGAATGAGATGCCTTTCTTCATGAGATGGGTGAATGGTCGACATCGTCCGGAGAGGTTAGAAATGAACCTCCTGATGTAAGCTAGCCTCCCTTGAAGGCCTCTGAGTTCGCAAAGATTTCTTGGGGGACCCATCTCTATAATTGCCTTTGTCTTCTCAGGGTCTACATGGATACCCTGGGCGGTGATGATGAAACCCAAGAACTTTCCGCTGGATATGCCCAAGAAGGATTTTGTGGGATTCATCTTCCGGTTGTGTGTTCGCATCAGGTCGAATACCGTCCTCAGATCCTGGAGATGGTCTCCCTTACAGCGGCTCTTGACGGCAATGTCATCAACATAGCACTCCACGATCTTGCGCAAGTGATCTCTGAAGATGATGCTCATGGCTCTTTGATATGTGGCGCCAATATTCTTCAAACCGAAAGGCATGACTGTGTAACAGTATGTGCCAATCGACGTTCGGAATGATGTATGCTTTTCGTCGTCAGGAGACATCTTGATTTGGTTGTACCCCGAGAAGCCATCCATGAATGACATACGTTCGATGCCGCAGGTGTTGTCAATTATGATGTCTGTGATAGGGAGGGGGAATTCATCTCTAGGGCATGCCTCGTTCAGATTGCAAAAGTCAATACAGATTCGAATTTTCCCATTCTTCTTGAGGACGGGTACTATGTTGGCGACCCAGTCAGGATGTTGCTCCTCACGAATGAAGCCGCTGGCTATTAGTTTGTTAACTTCGGCTTCGATCGCATCCATGATGCCCGGGCGGAAGCGTCGCTGTTGTTGCTTGACTGGCTTTGCATCCGCCCGAATGTTGAGTTTGTAAAGAGCAATATCGGGATTTAACCCCGGCATGTCTTCATAGCTCCAAGCGAACACATCTATATATTCTTTGACAAGTTTCAGCAGCGATTCTCGCTCTTCGTCTGTTAGGCTCTTACTGACGAAGATTGGTTTTGGAGAAGATTCGCTGCCGAGGTCGACCTGTATAACTTCATCTTCCGTAGGAGGTTCCCTTTGTTCGAATCGCTTTTCCTATTGTGTATCCAACTGTTGGGCCCACGGCTCTAACTCAAGGATTTCAGGGATGTCTTCGTCTTCTTCATAAGCATCGGCGAATGCCATATTGACTGACAAGACTTGTCTGAATACATCTCCGATGCTGGTATCTGAGTCAGAAGTTGGTGACCCAGTTGAATGTGAATGCCGGTCACATTCTTCATCTGAACTCTCAGGGGTGGTCTTGGGTGTTACATACCCTAACCCACATCAAGTCTTGCTATAGTAGTTCCGTGGTTTGCCAGCCGGGACTGGTGGCTTCAAAGGCAATCGTCGTCCAGTGCCGTAGTTCAAGCCTGGCATCGTCTCCAGATCATACCCCTGTTTTTGCATGAGATACTTGGATTGGGGGCTATAAAGATACAGAGGCAGTCTCCCGACATCTGATCCAAGGTCGACTTCTTCTATGGTGAAGGGCTGCAGATCGTCCTTTCGGCCGAAGATGATTGGATGGTCTCCTCCCTCGATTATGTGGTAAGCGTCTTCCACCCATAGCATACATTGTACAAAGCTTATTAAGCTCGAGGTAGTTCAAAGATAGCCCTTTATTGATGAAGTAAGGTATCTTTTCTAGCAGAATTACATCATCCGCGGAGGGAACATCAGTGTGGGTAGCCACATATTTGGCTAGCTTCGGTTCCTCTTCGGCTACCCCCTGTATAAATGAAGACTGAGAGGACGACCTGGGCAGCTTGATCGTCAAGGATTCAGCTGGTGGAGCAGAGCATGGAGTTGTTGGCAGACTAGCGACCCCCAGTCTAGTGCTCGATGTCGGGTGGAGAGTGGTTGGTTCGCTAGAAGTTCCAGGCCTTGCATCGGGGTGACGACCCTTCTTGGGAAGGCGTATCGTCATTGGCTTGTCGGAGGGATTGAGCTTCTTCGTTTGCGGCTGGCCGACTCTCGGCAGCCTAATTGTCAGTGGCTCCGTTGTGGGTCTTGGCACTTGGCCAGACCTTGGCAGCCGGATTATTATCTGATCTTCTTGTGCCGAGAGGCTGATCGCGTCCTTACGCAGAGTGGCAGTAAGGGGTACAGACTTGCCAGGTTTGCGAGCTTGGAGGTGGATCGTCAGAGGCTCTTCTGATCCTGTGGCTGACTCGGTACGAGTTTGCACATCTCCTTCACCAAGGTGCCTCTTCGACTTTTCGTACAGGCAGGAGTCTGAGTAGTAGGATTCGACCCCTTTGAAGGGATCGATATCAGCAAATTCTGTTCTCACGAAGCCGTATTTATCGACATATTTGAAGCATTGGTGTAGCGTGGAAGGCACGATCATATAATCATGTATCCAAAGGCACCCCAAGAGGATGTTGTAAAAAGTATCTGCATCTATGACGTAGCAGGTGACTTCTGATTGGAGATCGTCAATCTGACACTTCAGACGAATCTTCCCAATTGGGTAGCTCCTGCCCGAATTGAAACTGCTTATGACGATGCTTGTATGCGTCAGGCGATGCATTGGGATACGAAGATGATGTAACAGCCCCTTCGGGATAATGTTTATGGAAGAGCCAGGATCAATGTGCATCCGATCCACCTTTACGTCGCCGATGTATCCAGTGTAGTATAGCGGGCGATCGTACAGGTTGGTTTTGATGAGCATATCCTGTGGAGTGAAGACAATATTGGGCATTGCTTCCGTACAAGCGCTGTCTTGGTGATCTGCAGACGGGTTCTCTTCCGTGCGGTTGACCTGATCCAGGTACGCGTCGGCATTTTGGAGTGCATCGCTCAAAGCTGCTCGCACCTCCTTTGAAAGTCTCAGAAGCTCGTATAGTGACAATTTGGCCGGTTTGTTGGCCAATTGCACAAGGATGTCGAAGTTGTAGGGCCTCTCCAGCCCCTGTGGTGTCTCTTTTCGGAGGGATTTGTCAAAGTGAGTCTCCTTCGGCCTAGGCTTGTCGGTCGTTGGAGGCTGAGCCGGTCCCAGAGCGTTGGTTGTAGCGGGCTGATGGTCTTCAGCCGAGTTGTCAGCCACGGGTTGGGATTGTGCCCCAGACCGAGTGACGACGGCTGTAGCTTCTTCGATATCTGCCGAAATTGTACAGCAGGACCTGACTTTTCCACTCTTCTTCTTACCGATGGAAGATGGTATGGGCTGAGTCACTTCTGATACCAAGTCTAGATGGACCCACATGACCTCGCCGCGTGATGTGGTGAGGGACACTAGACCAGCAGCCTGATCTCGGGGAGGTGGAAGATTAGCAATCTCCATGGTCGCCAGAGGGATGGGGACCACACCATCTTGAGTTCTCGTCGGAGGAAAGCTGCCGAATTGTACTGACACCATATTGGCTGCCACAGTTACCTCTTCGAAATCGATGGCAAGAGCGTTCGAATCGATGAGATTTTGGATGTATCGTTTTAGCTGGTAGCAATCGTGTGTGGCATGGTGGACGTAGCGGTGGTAATGGCAGTACTTTGGGTTCTCCATTTCTGCTGGCCGAGGTTCTCGTCTTGGTGGAGGAAGCTGAACTCTGTCTCCTTGTATGAGCATGTCCAAGATGGGCTTGACGTGACCGTCTTTGAAGGATTAAGTGATTTGCGGCCATTGTTTGTCTGTCGGCTTTTGCTCAGGTTTCTGTGCTGTGTCGGCCACCATAGCCTGCTTACCCCTGCTGTCCCGATTATTGGCGGGGCTACCCCCATTGTCATTGTTGGTGTTAGGACGCTTGCCCTTGTTCTTCCCTCTGAGATGTGCAATCCCGGTTGGCGAGCCTTCTTCAGTCGTTCTTCGGCGCTTGTGGCACTAATGATGAACGTCTTCCAGTCCTTGAATTGACTTTCGTCCATCCAGAGATTGATTGTTGGGAGCAGTCTCTTTTGGAAAATTTCAATCAAGGAGGAATCCGGGTTTCCAGAGGGCAACTTCATGGCGGTTTGGCGGAACCGCTCAATGTAGTTCCTTGTCAGCTCCTTCTCCCCTTGGACGACGTCCATGAGGGTGGACATGGTGATGTCCTGCCCTACTTCGTAGAATCTCTCCAAGAACATGCGCTTGAAGCCGGCGAAGGAGTGGATGCAGTTATCTGGCAGGTTGCGGTACCAGTCGAAGGCGACTCCTTCTAATGCCCCGATGAATAATCATGTGAGGATGGCATCGTCATGGGGCAGATGGTCGGTGGTGACCTCGAAGTAAGTGATGTACCGACTTGCGGAGGTCTTGCCATCATACGGGTTAATGTTGAACGGCTTATATCTTGGCGGAAAGGGGACATCCCTCCAGGCAGCAGGGTATGGCTGTCGTATTCTGAGGTCCTGAAAGTTTTTTCGAGCGTAAAACATGGCTCGGAGGTCCTGGACCTCTCTTCTTGCTTCTCGGGCCTCATCCACGGCAGTGGGGGCCGTTACTTCAGGAGGGTTGTTGTCCAGGTTCGGTGCCGCTAAATTCGAGTCTGCATTGACCGCGGAACCCGTGCTTGTTTGGCCAGTGTCCCTCCTTACAGAGTAGGAAGGGCCACTTTGATCTCGTCCATAGACTTGACCAAGGAAAGCAATATGGCTTCGAGAGTGTCGATGCGTTGGCGATCACTGGAACCACCTTGGCTGCTATCTGTCATGAATACCGTCTTTACGTGAGGAAAGATGGACGGAGCGGTGGAGGAAGCGTCCTCCGAGTCATACCCCTGTAGTGAGAAGTTATCGGGGTATGTCAGAATGTTCTCCTCTGGTTCGGACTCAGAAGGAACAGTACCCCCAGTTTCCGAGTTCGCCTCGTCTTGGGAATTGTGGACGTCCTCGGGGACGTTGGGGTTCGCTGCATCTGATGGGAGAGTTGTTTCCTCCGGCTCATCTTCTTAGAAGATCGGATTGTCGTAGAGGTTCGGAGGAGCGCTACCCCCAGTCCCAGCAACCCCCAGTGGTGTGGACGACGAATCTCCTACTGTAGCAGATTTCGTCTTAGAACGGGTACCTTGAAAAACTTCGGTGGTGGGCACCCGCTTAGACGACAGTCTCTTAGTCATAGTGGTTGATATCTTTGGACTAAGAGCACTGGATTTCTTCCCTCTCCCATCGGCGAGAACTTTCTGAGCAGAGTTGCAAGAGACGACGGAAAGTGCCTCATCTTCTGAAGACGGCTGTTGCAGTCTTTGAAAGACGGACTGTCGGTCTTTTTGCACCGTCGCGTTGTTGCAGCAGCAGTTGATGATGACTTGGGTGCAGTGACATTCGTGGGAGGACTCTTTGTACCCCGATACATCTTCTCTTTTCTTGTGTTTGTGGAGGATGGCCTCACGCAAGTCAGATGGGTCTGGATTGACCATGTTTGCTCTCTGGATCTTGGGAGACTTTTGCGAACCTCTCTGTCCGTTTGTCGCTGGGGGCTGGACTTGAGTGGTTCTGTACAACTTTCCATCTGAGGCCCGTATAACGGTATGCGGGACGCTCAGATGGTCAGAGGTCAGATCAGCGGATCGAGCTTGCCAGGCTCGCGCTGTTCTAGACTTCTTCGCTCTAGTATATAAGGGCACATAGTAGGAAGAGTCTAAGTGATACTGGAGAGAGTCATACATGTCTTCTT
The DNA here is from genome assembly GCA_029216955.1 of Iris pallida. Lineage (NCBI taxonomy): Eukaryota > Viridiplantae > Streptophyta > Magnoliopsida > Asparagales > Iridaceae > Iris > Iris pallida. The sequence goes on along the minus strand of JANAVB010044216.1, from coordinate 11,935,456 downwards.
GGGAGCACAAGAGATCAGGACCATAAGAGACGCGGTCGAAGACAGAGCCGCGTGGAGTAGGCGTCATGCGGCTGTCATCAGTAGTCTTCATACGGCTGGCAGATTCACCCGCATGAGCCTCCTGCATGTGGTTGGCAGATTTAGCCACAGGAGTGTTCGGCTTCTTCTTGGGGCGTATAGAGTCGCTCTTTGTCCCTGCAAGTCCAGCATCGTAGTGCTTTCCTCTGCCGAACTTGGGGATAGCAGACTCCTCTACGGCTCGAAGTGGAGCCGTATGAGAATTGCCTTTGCCGTCTTGGGTAGCAGAGAGTACCCCGTCCAGAGCTTGTGGAGGAGCAAATGATTTTGGCCTCCACTCGCAGCGAGCTTTCTTTGTGCGGGTTCGCTTCTGGACCGGGCCAGCACTTCCTTCAGAGAGCATTTCTTCAAACGCCTGTTGGTCGAAGTGGACGACCATCTTCTGTTGCTTAGAGACAAGTTTGGCTACATCCGATTGCGTCACCAACTCCTCAGCAGTAGAGAAGTTTGTTCCCAGCAGAGTCGCCTCGTGTTTGCCATAAAATATAAAAGAACAGAACAATTATCGGAGGACTGGACTTTTACTTCACAATACAAACTCGCTTGTACAAAGAAAGCTTAGGGACGAAAATCTAGGTACAGCAATCTAAGTATAATTATTTATTTTAGATTCTGGGGGTGACGATAGAGGCTCGAAAAAGCGACGGCAGCTCTGCCTTACTCCTTGGACGATCGGGTACAGACTTGGCTCTGTAGAAGAACTGTTGGGCGTTGATGAAGAAATGCTATCTCTTCAGGCTCTCTGGCTCTCTCTGTATATCTCTGTGTATATGTCCATCTTCGTCTGTATATTTTTTCTCTCCGTCTCTGTGTTTCTTCGTAAGGGAATGGCACCCTGCTTTTTATAAGAGTGGGAGGCTTCATTAGGGTTTACAATGATTGCCCATTCTTGAAAGTCGGCGGCTAATGATCATTGGATCTGGGCCGTTCATCGAGATTTGGGCAATAAATGTGATTGCATCAAAACTTTTATGGGTAATTAATGCTGATTGGCATAAATCCTTCCGATTTATCATGCCAACCTCGGGTTCTTCGACACGTGTCTTTAATTGGCTTATTTGCAGATGATCTGATTTGATTCCAATATTTTATTAGGATTTGTCGAGAGATTTTGATCAATCTGATGTCACGTGCCCCACTGTCATGCCACGTGTCATAACAGCAGAAATCTGAGCCGTAAAAAAGTTGGGCCACATAAGGCTGGCCACGTGTCAAGGCTGCCTAAGAGTGCCCCCTAAACATTTGGGCCGCATGGTAATGATTTGAGCCGCATGAGTGTGGATGACCGTATGATGGGTGCCTTCTTCGTGCACCGCATGGAGATAGTCCTCATGAGCCGCATGGGGCTGGTCTTCGTGAGCCGCATAGGGCTAGTCTTCGTGAGCTGCATGGGGCTAGTCTTCGTGAGCCGCATGGGACTAGTCTTCGTGAATCGCATAAAGATAGTCTTAGTGAGCTGCATGGGGCTAGTCTTCATGAGCCGCATGGGGCAGCCTCCACTTGGGCCGCATACGACTGTCCACGTGTCAAGGCCGCATGACAGTTTCTGAATCTCGGGGGATCGTGTCAGAGATTTTCTTCGCTTTCCTAGGAGTCCGTCATTATGAGGGAGTCATAATGATATCTTTGTGTCAGAACTGTCACCTTGTCAGAGCTGTCAGCCGTTAAAGCATTTAATGCAGTAAAGGACAAAATGGAAGAGCTGTTTGCAGGCTACGTGGCTCCTCTCTCAGCCGCATAGAGCTTATTTGAGCCGCATAGATGCTTGGGTCGCATGGATACTTGAGCCGCATGAACTCTCTGAGCCGCATGGGTCTCTCTGGCCGCATGGATCTTTCTTTATTATTTTCTATGCTTCTACGATATATATTTATTATATCTTGATTGTAGATATTGATCGTGTATATATATATATATATATATATATATATATATATATATATATATATATATATATATATATTAAACTAAAACTTTATTGATAGATCAAAAAGAAGTACATGAAAGTTCCAAAAACTAAAACAGTACAAACTAATGAGAGCACTTGATGCTAGCTTTACGAACTTGTCTTCGAATCTCTTTGATGACCATGTCAGTAGAGTAGCTGTAACCCTCGTAGCGCCACTTGTTCCTGTTCTTCCACATCACCCATATAGTTGCTCCTACTGCAATCTGTTTCTGGTGCAGCTTCTTGCCCCTCCACCTTCTATTCAATCTAAGTTGCAACGAATCAGCACCCCGACTATTAACCTTGTATTCCTTCTGCATAGCCCACCAAGCACCCGAAGCCATTTCACCCGAATGGAAAATATGCTCTAGAGTCTCTTCTGAACTCTGAACACAGTAATGACACTTAGATGCCATGCTAAACCCTAGCTTAATAATGTTGTCATCTGTAGGCATCTTGTTGTGAAGGACACGCCATAATAAGATTGACCACTTGTACGGAAGACATTTCCTCCATATATGGATGAATTGAGACTGAATTGGCCAACGGTGTCGAGCCAAGTCCCAAGCTGAAGCCACAGTAAATCTTCCCAAATTTCTGCGCCACCCCCACCCTGATTCAGTCACTACAATATGCTATTCAGCTAACTGTCGACCTGCAATTAGCCGCTTCCAAACATGAGTAGCGTTTGACGTTAAAGCCACCTCACTAGCCGAGCTCTGCAAATAATATTTGGCGTTGAAGAACTGAACCCATAGGCTGTCCTGAGTTATGAACTTCTACCAAAGCTTGACAGTGAAAGCTTGCATCATGTCCTCCAACCTCTTGACCCCCAGTCCGCCTTCCTCCTTTGTGGGAGCAATGTAATCCCAACCCAACCATTTTCGCTTAGGCGCTCCTTGGAACGAGCCCCAGAAAAAGTCACTGAAAATTGATTCAATCCTACGCAATACAGTGACCGGTGGGTTACACGCAGCCAAAGTATACACTGGTATAGAAGTTAGAACCGACTTGAGCAAGACCAATTTCCCCCCTGGCGAGAGAGTTTTGTTATGCCATCCTTCAACTCTCGATCTAATTTTCTGAATCAAGTCTTCATACATCCCTGCATTACGGTGTCCTGCAGCCATAGGGCAACCCAAGTAAGTAAATGGTGGTGACCCAATAGCAAAACCAGTCCGTATTGCCAATTTATTCACCCTATCAGCTGGAGCCTTCTCAGAGACATACAACGAAGTCTTAGATGCATTAAGCTTTGCCCGAGGCTTCTTCATATCTCTGCAACGTCTCTTGAATGATGGTGATCGACCGAATATCCCCTGTCGAAAATAACAAGACATCATCCGCGTATGATAAGTGAGTAACAGGGGAACATCCTCTCGGAGTGATGAATGGTGTGAACCCATCCGTTGAAGGCAGCAACTTTAAACTCCGAGACAAAGTCTCTGCAGCTAAAATAAATAAAGCAGGTAAGATTGGATCCCCTTGTCGAACACCTCGAAAAGATTGGAAATACCCAGCAGCTTCACCATTGATCAAGGAGAAAACCACACATTGTTTTGCAGACGAAGCATCATATCAACCCATTTGTTGTGAAATCCAAACCTACGCAAAACTTTTAGCAAGAATCTCCAATCAACCCGATCATACGCCTTCATCATATCCAATTTTATTGCAATGTTGCCACCCCAATGTTTCTTGTTCATTTTTGCAACTAACTCTTGCGCAAGAACAATGTTATCAACAATCTCCCTACCTTGCACAAAACCACTCTGCTCGGGGGAGATAAGCTTAGGCAAAATAGGAGCCAGCCACAATGTTAAGGTTTTAGAGATAATTTTGTTCAGAACTGAACATAAACTGATAGGCCTATAGTCAGTGAAGTACTTAGGCTGCTTGATTTTAGGGAAAAGAACAAATGAGGTATTAGTGATAGATCAGGAAGAGAGAAACCATCGAAAAACATACCAATAGCCAATATGATGTCCTCCCCAATGATATCCCAAGTAGACATGAAGAATTTGGCTGTGAAACCATCTGGGCCCGAAGCACTATTAGTGTCCAGAGACTTGATTGTATCCAGCAGCTCCTTCTTCGACGGTAGTACAATAAGTCGATCATTTTCCTCATCATCCACCAGACGTGGAATAACCGAAAGAAGCGCCTCATCCTCCTTGATCTCTCCTCGTTCATACAATGCCACATAATACTCTAGACCGTATGCTTTGATCCTCGCAGTGTCATTCAACAGAGTCTCATTAGCAGTAGTGATAGCATGTATGCGCAACGCTTTCTTTTTATAGTTCACACAATCATGGAAATAAGCTGTGTTTTTATCTCCTTCTAAATCCCACTTAGCATGGGACTTTTGTTTCCAGAAAGCCTCCTCAATACGAACTCTCTGTTTAAGTAAGGCAGTTGCATGAGCTAACTTCTCTATATTGTCATCTGAATTCGAAGCCTCCAAACGGAGTTCAGCTGCAAATACATCATCCTTCGCCTTCTTGACCGCCTGAAAAATGTCACCATATGTCGCCTTACTCCAAGCAGACAATCTTTTACGACATGCATCAAGTCGTAAAGCCACCTTCGTGATCCCCAGCGGATGATCGACTAAATTCTAAGCCTCATTGACAATACTGACGAAGTCAGCATGGCCAATCCAGAAATCAAGGAATCTAAATTGCTTAGCTCTCCCAGCTGAATTAGCTAAAAGTCAAAAAAGAATGGGCGCATGATCGGATTCAGTCTGATTGAGATATTCCTCTACCGAGCACGGAGCCAACTGGAGCCAGGCATTGTCAATAAAGACCCGATCAAGCCGAGAGGCTCGTCGATCCTCTTTGTTCGATTTAACCCAAGTATATCCGCTCTCAGTATATGGCAATTCTGACACACCTGAGGCCAACTGAAAGTTTGCAAATTCATTCATGGACACAGCATCCGGAAGTCGACCCCCAAGCTTTCCATCCACCCTGAGTACTGCATTGAAATCGCCTCCTACAATCCATGGCAACTGATAAGACTGCTGCAATGAAAGCAATCTATCCCACAGAAGACGGCAACCTTCCTTCTTTCTGTCCCCATGCACAATAGAAATAAGAGACGACACTGGCAACATAGGGTCTGTAACCCTAACTGTCATAGCTTGATCCCATGAGTCCACGACATCCATAAGGCAACTTTCTTTCGACAGGATCCAGATATTACCTCTGTCAGTAGAAAAAGCTAAGGAAAAGCCTAACTTGATTTTGTAATGTTGCAGTTGTGATGGATCAACCTTAGGCTCAATAATAGCAAGGAAAGAGACTTTGTTCACCCTAAGCAACGCCTTCAATCTTTTAAGAGTCATTTGGTTTGCAATTCCTCTAATGTTCCAGATTAAGAAATTAAACATTAAGAATGGCAAGGGTACCAGTTTTTGCTTTGTTTGCCGCCGACCGAGTCGTTCGATCAGAGGGTTCCACTGTCTTTTTCCCTCGCTTAGCTTTGTTTTGAGTTGTGCATGTTTCTGCCTGGGCTTCCTGACTACTCGAAGGCTCAATAGCATCGGACACTCCCAGAGAGACGTCTTCGATCTCTTCATCCTCTACATGCGCAGCCCGCTCCTCCGTCTCCAATTGATCCTGGCAAGCACGAACAGCAGCTTCCTCCTCCTCTGTAATGTCTGCCCACCTAGTAGGCAATCCCCTTCACTCACCTTCTTCCATGTCCTCGTTCGGCGGAGAATCAATCACAGGCTGATTGGCCACTGTCGCCACTTCGGTAGACGTCAAACCGGGTTCTACATGAGTCGCCACATGTTCGTAGGAGACTGGAGGAAGGATAGAATCATGCTAGTTTTCGTTCAGAAGAGGGTTTTGTAATAGAGAAGTAGCCACTAATGGAGGGTTTGGAGGCGTCCCATCTACGGTTTGAGTGCAAACAGCAACCGAGGAAGTAATGACAGCAGTTAACTCTGGTTGATCAACGTCCACTCTTGTCATTAATGTAGGTTTCTCTGGGGGATTATTATCCTGACGCGTGGCTATTTTCTCAGCGATGACGGCTTCGGGTCTCTCCTCAAGTTGCACAGCCTTTCCCTTATTTTTGAGTTTACATGAATCTATTTTATGCCCCTGATGAAAGCAATGAGAGCAATAAAGTTGAGTAGTTTCATAATCTACTGTTTGCCAAAAACTTCTGCCTTTAGAAAGGTTTATCCTGATCCGTCGTTGAATAGGTTTACTCGCATCAATTTCAACAAAAACCCTAGCCATGCTAGGCCGGGCCAACTCCTCCGTGGCTCGGTCGATCTTCAGGGGGGTGCCAATTGCTGAGGTGATTGCAAACAAAGTCTCTTTAGCATACAAATGATGAGGAAGGTCGGGCAGGTTTACCCATACTGGCATGAGAGATGATTCAATCGCAGTGGTGAAATCAGCCTCCCACTTGAATAAGCGCATCGGGGCACGAGCAATGAACCAGATGTCCTTCGAACGTAGTCGGAGATAATCCTCTTCCATACTTGGCCGAATCAATATGTGCTTCCGATCTATCACTCCAGCTTTAATAGAACCCTTAAATTCGAATCCTTGAAGAACTTTGCGAATGGCCTCAATCGGAGGTTTACTATGAGAAAATTTTCCAATGAGAGCATATTTTAAAGGGGCTACTAGGGCCTCTTCCTCGTCCTCCGAAAAGGAGATCGAAGGTGCTCCTTTAAACATAGAGATCGATCGTGCAGCAAGGCGAGGGAGAGCCTCAGCCCTGCCGGCGACCGCCTCCGCAAAGGATTTAGTCGTCATCTAGGCGCCGGCCTGGCCAAGGCCAAGCCGGAGGAGACGGTGGGATCTCTCAGAAGTCAGGGACGCGACGCTCTAGGGCAGAGCTCGCGCGATCATCCGATCTTCATATATATATATATATATATATATATATATATATATATATATATATATATATATATATATATATATATATATATATATATATATATATATATATACAATCAAGATATATAATTATTAATTTTAAATACTAAAATCTATAATTAACATTATCTAGAAATTTATATGAAATGCATCGTGTACAATTTATGAACATATTTATACACAAGTATATATATTGCCTATGTAAATCCCAAAGTCCAAATATCATTCTACGAGAATATTATCATATTTACAAGAATAGAAACCTAATAGCAAGAATATTTATGATATAAATTATACACTTAATCACAAGAATAAGATACCAACACAACATAAATCTAGATGGTCGTCGGAGCCGTCTACATGAGCTTGGGTTGGTTTGGGTCCAGTCCAGACTAGTTTGGTATAACCGAATTTTCTTAAAGTCAAAATATTAATAAATAACTAATTAAATAATTTATATGGATTAACTCGCAACTTGGCCTGATTTTCTTAGTTAGAACACACCTATGATGCGGCATTCCCCTACCATGGCTAAACACTAGTCAAAGCACGCTACTACACTATCCGTGCCATCATTCATAGTCGTCTTGTACTTCAAAACTCAACCATGACTAAAGTCATGTACCGTAATAATGAACTAAATAATTATTTATAAAATTTAAAAATCATCATTTAAATCAGATAAATAATAAAAAAATATTTCAAAATTTTTTGGGAAGAGGAGTTACACTGCTGCATTAACTCTTGGCCGCAGGGGGTGTAAACCCCCTAAATTTCTACTAGTTTTTTTTTATAAATTTGGTAATTATTTTGGAATTTATTGCATACAAGTTCGCGTACTCATATTTATACGTCACGCGTGAATTATGTTTTGTATTTGCTCGTCGAGTGCGAATATGTGCGAGGTACATATTTTTGTAAAATATTTTTATTGGAGATTTTATAGAAAAAATTTAGCTTCAAAATAATACGTGATAAATGTTTTAAAGTTGTAAAAATGTCACATCGAGATGTGCCACAACTTATGTTTTATTGTAATAAAAGTAGTAATTTAGAAAAATATTATTTTATATTATTTGTGTGCAAGTGACATGAAATTTATTTCATGTCCACTTTAATTTTTCGAAAACGAGTATAATTATTTTATTGCAAAATGATATTCCAAATATTTAAATATTTATCATGATTTTCAAAATTAATTATTATTATATTTTTATTATTTATTAAAATAATATTTGAAATATTGTTTGATTTAATATTTAATTAATTGTTATGATTTAAATCGAAAAAGATTTTATTGACCTTATTTTATATAGCTTTTAAATTAAAGATAAGTTTCATCTATATTAAATTAGATTTGATAAATTAATTTTAAATCGATTTGAATTAATATGGAGTTTATCCATTGGGATTCAAACCTCCATAATCCTTATCCAACTAGGAATTTCTACCTCCTATATAAGGAGAGGTACTCATCCATAATTTCTACTATCCACATATGTGCATCGTGTCTGTGCCCAGCTTCTTATTCCATCATCTACATATTATTTTTCTCCGTGTCGACAATCCCGACACAAATAAATCCTAAACCTACAACCTCCACCCCGGCCGAGGCAGCAACCAATACCACTATGCCAGAAAATCCATCGCTACCACGTTCACGCTACCACAGGAGACTCCTTATCAGCCTCGATCAAACCTATCGACAACAGCAGCCCGTCCTCGCCCCGTCGTCATCACTGCCACCACCAGATTATCTTCCCTCTAGCCGACCCCAACTCCAACCTCCATTACCGTCCTCCGAATTCATCCATCACCGCCAGTACCACCACCAGCCAATCACCAATATCCCTGCCACCACTGCCGTCCCGGCCACAGACCCCTATCCGGCTACCCCGACAGCATCCCCGTCATCACCACCGCAACCACCATCGCCATTAACACAGCCACCATCACCACCCAACATCCGCGACCACCAACACCACTCCTCCTGGCCCAAACTCCAGCCATCCCCGGCCACAGCCACCACCATCGTCATCATCATCACCAAAACCACATAAAGGAAGGGAAAAGAAACCCTCACCGCAGTCGTGAGCCGAGTCGAGCCCTCTGTTCCGACGCCGCCTCGGCCGCCACGTAGGAGCCGCCCTCCGAACCTGCCGCAGAATCCCTAACCTCCGCAGATCCGCCGCCATGGGCGAGCTCTCCACCACCGGAGCCACGCTCACCTGCGGTGCGCCACCCGCGAATCCGACGAACCCCGCGCCCTCGTGCAGCCGTTCTCCGGCGACCGCCCCGCAGATCCGCATGGGGATCACCGACGCATCTCCGTTTCCAGCGCGCCCGCTGATAGACCGCCGTGTAGCTGCCGACGTCAGCGCCAAGCTGCCCAGTGATAACCCCTCTTTCTCGACCGACGACCAGGCCAACTCCGGCCAACCGGACGCCACCGATCCCTCCGACTTCCCGCTTCCCTCGAACGCCGCGCTCTTCGCGCTCTCCGCCGCGGATCGGCCCCGCCGTGCCGGAGTTCCCCAGCCGCCTGAGCGCCTCCGACCGAGCCCCTCCGTAAGTTTCCCTTTCTCAACTCTCTCTCTCTCCCGAACTCCATCTCTCTCTCGCTGAAATAATTTGGGGGGGGGATGAGATGTTCAATTTCAGTAGGAATTATTATTATAACAATTATTATTATTGTTAGTATCATTCTTTTTATTATTATTCTATTATTATTATACACATAAATCGAAGGCACTAAGAGTATATTTAAAGTAAATAATTTTATTATAAATTATAGTATTTAATTAACCAATATGTATTGTATTAGTATGGTATTATGGTTTTGTGTTTATTATTAAAGGTTATTATTGAGAGGAATGGTGTGGTATCCTAAATTATTGTATTTTCCTATCATTAGCTTTATTAATATTATTATTGCTATTATATACATATTATTTGCCTAAAACTATATTTGTAAAACTATAATATTAGGTTTGAACCCTACACCTATTTTGAGAAACTAAAAATATTTAAATATATTATTTTTAGCATTTTCTCGTCATTTCAAATTATAGTTTTAACCTAAAAAGGTAGCTTGACAAAATTGGGTTTTAGCCCTAAAAACCATTTTTTAGATTTTTTTAAATAGTTATCTATAAATATTTTAACTAATAAAATATAGTTTTTAATATTATAATTATTTTCCAAATTAGCCATAGGTATTATTTACGTAAATTCTTTCAATTATAAATCTTGACCATGACTAATCGTAATTCTATTTTCTTACGAATTCTGAATTTCTTCATATCGTTCCTATCCACTTGGACAATTCTGGATTCAATGGAATGATCTGTTCTACCAGCTCAGGACCCAAGGCAACTGAAACTTTACAGAATAGTGCACCATACCAGGAGACACACCAGGCAAGACACCTTGTCTTTACTGTTTAAATTTCTTGCTCAATATCATGCACGCTTTTTCTTATTTTTAGCAAATAAAATTTTGTTCTTTCAAAACTATATATAGATGCAATTTATTATACTTTATGCAATTGGCTTGGAGTTAAGGGACTACCATATGTTTAGAGCATCTCATAAACTGTCACGATGTGTCACAGGTTGTGTGTGAGCTATGAGTCGCATATAGCTTCGGTCTTGCGTATCGACCGTACATCGGTGCGTACAGGTCGTGTGTTAGGATATAACTGCCAATAGATTGTGTAGAAGACTTGGCAGTTATTAAGGATCAAACAGTGTCGTGGAGACGACGCATATATAGTATCATGGGGAGGGAGAGGACAGTTATTAGCGTAGGGGCTACATTTATTTTTACACACATTTTGAGCCGATAGTGACTCGGATGAGCGCTACTTACTGCCCCGGGCCGATAGTATCTCGTATGAGCGCTACTTAACGGCCACTCTTTATTTACTCTGCTGATCCTACAGCCCCTGCATAGAACATTATCCTCAAAGTGCATATCACATAGAATGGTTAGGAACCTTTACTCATGTATATTTTCTATTGAGCTCTTACTATTCAGTTTATGGCATGATATTATGTGTCTTGTTACGTCCCTCTGAGGACCTGGTTATCTCGCTAGGTGTGTGCTCTTGTCTTTCGCAGGTGTTCTAGCCGTGGCCATGATCATCTTTATTTCTTCGAGGATGATTGCACTTTGATCGTCTTCGCTTCGCTCGCCAAGTTCTTTCTTTTATTATGTATTTTTTTTCATAGTTGGTAGTAGATTTGTCTCCGCCCAACTACATGTACCAATAAAAATTCATAGATTATATGATATCTTTTATTCTTATATTTTGTGTGGATGAGATTAGTCATGGTTCTACTACATTTTATAACTTACGTATATTTATTATACGACTGGCATGTCTACGTTCCTAGTCCTACGTATTTTGGGATTGGGATGTTACATATTTTTGTGGTAGCCCATGCAGGTCGAGTTTGCCGTTTCGATTACATAACTGTACCGAACGGGCCTGCAATATAGGATTAGTGTCTAGGAATCTTATCCCCAAGTTTGACCTCCTTCCTTGTTTCAAATTTTGAACTCTCATTGTCATCCTTGACTTGCATCCTGCTTGAATCTTTCTACCGTAAATTCGTATCTTTCGTGCTTAGTGACAGTTAGGAAGATGATTACACTATTATATGTTCATAGGTCAAACACATGGCTAGGAAGATTACATTGACAATTAGTATATATTGAGGTCTTATTCGAGTTATAAGGACATTTTTCTAAAAGTATGATTTTAAGGATTAGTTAATTCCAAGTTTGGTAGTAGCATATTACCCCCTTCAAAGGATAAATGGAATTTTATTTTGCTATTATAAGGTGGTATACACAATAGGATAGCTAGATCGGAAAAACAAGTTTATGATTTACGATTTTTGGAAATTGCGAAATAGTTTATGATTTATTGATATGAAACCAATTTGAGAAATATCTTGAAATTGTGACACATGATTTACGGTTAAGTTCAAGTTTGGATTATAATATGTTAAAGTTTATCTCGAAATTTATTAAATAGTTTTAAATTATAAGTGTCACGACCCGCACCCACTGTGAGGGTACGAGAACGTAACAACGCCCAGCCTACGCCGCAGTGTCGGCGGTAGAACGCTGTCCTAGGTCAACATACATCTAGCAATATAATAATAAGCAGTAAATGAACTCAATCACAACTAAGGAGGAAGAGAACACAATATGATATAGAACTCAAGGAAATACTAAAGATGGAAAAGTCTAAGATAATATCCCAGCAGATATCCAGAGTACATATCTCAGCTTACAGAAGGAAAGAAAATATACAACTCAACATCTCTGAACAGAAGTAAAGACTAACTAAACAGACTCAAGACAACATGGAAATAAGATAAGGCCTAACTAAACTAGTCTAGGCAGTGGGGTGAAGTCCTCAGCTAGAGCTATCCGAAGAAAGTATCCTCCCAGGCCTCCTCCTCGTCCTCTGTAATATTTTCAACAGGTCCAGTCAGGACAGGAGCGAGTACAGTACATCTCAACAGTTCATAGCAGGTTAGAAAATATAATCATGCAGTAAAGTAAGATATAGATACTAAAGAAATGCAGTATGTAAACAGAGAGAGAAACTGTAATGGAAATATCTACTATAAGTAAAGAGCTAATAGTGACTAGTGAGTCAGAGTAAAATATAAACATGTGATGGCATAGGAGATTCATGACTACAGCTAAGAGAGTGATTCATGACTACAGCTACTGGGATAATATTCACATGTCTATTTCCACTCCCCCATCCCCAATCGATACACAAAGATCTGTTCAAGTTATGTTAAGATTCGTAAAACTTCACATGGCTCATAAAATGAGTGATACGTGAAGGTGATTCATGGGGGCTCTGTAAACATGAGAGTACATGTGTCACAGGCGGTTCGTGAATCAGAGGAAGCATAGAGATACGTGATGATTTGTGAAACGCACAAAACATGCTGTAACCGATGCTCCCGAGGGGGATAACATCTCATGAAAAGATCCATATAGTACCAATCCGTGTGACCAACGTGACAGTATTAATTAAAGTAATTTAAAGCAGAAAAATAATTCTAAGCAGGATATGAAATGATCAGAGAATGTACTCGCCTCGTATCTGAATGTCTGAAGCAAATGTACTGTCCGAGGAGAGGTGTCTGGCTCCTAATCAGAACAGCACAAGTCATAACAAGTCTAAAATGATATAATGAAGTCCTACTATGCATTCTACATGATCCTTGGTCAATCTAGGCCAAAGTCAACTCTTGGTCAACTCTGGTCAACCTAGAGTCAAACCTAGTCAATAGTCAAATCTAGGTCCCACCAAACCATTCTAGGTTCTAACAAGTCTCCTCTAGATTATACTATGGCTAATAGCCTATTTAGGATACATCTATCCAACACCCTATAACCCACAACACAACATTATCATCTATACTACATTAGCCTTATGACATTCCATACTCTATGACATCATAACACAACCCCACACAACATTACACATATCAAGACACCATATATACCATATATATTAAATTACACATACACATCTATAGAAAGGCATGTATTTATATATATAATGTATATACAAAATCATATATAGGTATCCTACATATAACAACTCAAAATGTAATGCATTTACATGAAAAGAAGGGGCAGCATCTACTAGTGTATATGAATCAAAACAAGGTGTGGGTGTGTGTCAAGCTAGAGACTAAAAACTGTAAGAAACATATGTGTGAAACAAACAAATCACAACCAATTACAGTTGACAGTTATCTATTAAAGCTCAGATTTAACATTGAAACCAAAAACAGTTTAACAATGAATTCTTCCTTGACCAAAACAGTTAACAACTTGAGCTATTCATTCAGTTTACAGTAGGTTAAAATGCAAGAAAATATCAGCTACAACTAATCATTAAGATAACAATTCTCAGGTTTTTATCTTAACAGTGGCAGTAGCCTATACAAACACATATTCTCAGTTTAAAACATTTAATCTCAGGTTCCAGTGATCAAGAACAGTGAGCAATATGAACTATCATTCCAGTTTTGCAGTGAGTTAAAAATAGGAAAGGATAGCAGTGGTTAATACAATATAGTTCAGGGCCATTGCCAGGTTTAGCATTAGTACATGACAGTACAACTAGTTAACCAACTTCCTATCTAACTCAAGTTTAAACACAACAACAAACTTCCAATTTCCAGTTAACAGCCTACACTATCATCATCTCAGGTTTGCATGAAGTAAAGGAAATCAATTATCAATAGTTCAAGGGAACTATAACTCAGGTTCCAATTATTCCCAGGTAACTTTCACTCAATAGTTTAAGAACAAAAACTGGAATAATCATTAGGTGAATCCCAAAACAGTGAATAAATGGAATGAATCGAAAAGCAACTAGATTAGGATTTAATCAGTGAAGAACAACTTAAATGCAACATGGAGCAATTGGAGTTAGAAGGAACAAACACTACATTAATTCCTGTTCTTACACAGGAACACAGTTCACACCTTGATGAACAACCAAACTGTCAAAATTCTACATACACAATCCCCAAGCCAATTTCAAATGCAAAAACCTATCTAACACATTACATGACATGTTGGTTCAATTTAAATGGAGAAACATAATAGGAAATAGGAAATTAACTTGTTGGAAAAACTGAAAAAAAGATAGTATCACAGGTATCAGAGGTTACACTGTCCTATGCAAATTCGAACCCAAACACCAACTAAAACCCAAACAAATGTGTAGCAGAGATTTAACATGGTGATTAAGATCTATTTAGTCATTAAACAACATTTAAAATCATTTAAATATGATTTAACACAACCAAACACACACTGCACACGCACGCACACAGCCATTCCCCGTGCACCCTTAATACCGTGTTCGACACGACACGAGGACTCGTGAAACTTGACGAGCCTCGTGTCAGTCATTGCCCCTAACCACAGACCAATTTTCGTGTGTCTACGACGCGTGTCCAGCGTGCAGTAGCCCCCGAGTAGCAGGGGAGCTACAGTGCCGTGCGCGCACGCCCGCACACGCGTGTCCCATATTCCCCACGACACGACACGACTCACAAATCAACACAGGACACTGGGAAACCCTAGATGACACTTAGATCTAACTTTCCATTCAAATAGAATAGAAAAACTCGATCGAACAGTCCTTTGGGACATTTCGTCGAGCACCTAGACTAGGTCTCTGATACGTGTCCGATATGGACACGAAACGAGACCAAAACTTAGGGTTGGTCTTCCCTACAGTTGGGTGAGGGCTAGGGGACCCTAGAAATGATTTTTACAGGATTTAAGAGGTATTACAAAGGATTATACCTATAGATGTTCCAAGCTCCAAAAAGCACCAAAGAAGAGGATCCTTCAAAGCACCAAAAGCTCCCCAAATTATTTGCTCCCTGTCAAAACTCAATCCCAACAGCAAGAGCACAATATTTAGAGCCTATAGGAATTTGTTTGAAGGAAAAAGGACCTAATTTGGATTTACTATGAATTTATGAAGATGGAACTTACCTCTTCCTAAAAACTTGATAAACCCTAAGAGAGAGGATAGCCCTAATCCCTAGGAGAGTATTTATAGAGGGGGGGCTGTCATGTGGCTGGCCATAGGGTTTAGATCTAGGGTTTTGGCTAGTTGGTTGAGTCCTAATTAGTTTAAGTCATGATTTGACTTGTGACTTCACAAGCCATTCTTAGACCAACTAATTCCTAATTCAAGTTCTAATGAATCACTAACCACTAACTTGAGTCACACTAGGTTAGACTAGGGTCCACTTGACCTAACCAAACCCAACTAACTATGGTTAGTTCCTAGGTTGGTCTACATGAGTCAAAACTAGTCAAAAATCAAACTAGTCCAAATAAATCCAAAATAAATCCTAAAAATTCCCATAAATTATAATAAATTATAATAAATCCAAATAACCCTAAAAATGTCAAAAATACCCTAACCACATGGCTAGGCTCTAGGGTAGACAGTATCTACTAATCACTAGCACAACACCAAAATCACAAGTCATAAATTTAAATAGTTTAAAATTAATTAAAAGTCACTAAAAATTCTAATGTGAAATAAATATCATTAATTAATAATTATAATTACAAAATTTCAAAATTACCCTCATTTTAGAAACTGGGTGTTACAATAAGTTATAATTTTTTAAACGACTAGAGAATATGGAGGGTTTATAATTTATGGTTTATTAGAGAGCTTGAGGTTTTAAATTGATTCGTACGATTTATAAGTTTATTTAATTTTTGAGTTTGAAGAGATAATGGTAAAAAAAATTTGGAAGATATAAAATCGACTTTGAAGGAAAAATTCAAATTTCAAATTATGTCATATGATCTATGATTTATAAAGATATTTAGATTTCTAGTTTAAGGCCTTGATTATGGGGAAAAAAGAAGAAGGGTATATTCGATTTGCAAGATACAAGGATTAATTCGAGATTGATTAGAGATTTAAATTTTGATTAAACTTAGCAGACTAAGATAATTAAAAATTTTGGTAAAGTATCTTGAGAATGTTATTGAGGAACTTTTGAGGAATTTAAATTTTTTTTAGATTAGATCATATATTGGTGAAGGACTAAGAAACAAGCAAGGTCGCCCTAATGAGATACAAGTATTCCACAATAGGTTTCCAGACCACCTATAATTATGATATGACCTATACACAAGTATAGTTAGTCATCGACCAAACTGTATAACTATATTTTTATCTTGACCCACTCGACCTTCCCTCAAACCTAGATCTTTTATCGTGACCATCTAATTATTTGAAACTTAGAAATGATTAGAATCATTCCCTCGACCATACCCTTATCTATGAGACTATTTTCTCTCTAAAAACTATGTCTCTAACTTATTTTATCTTGAACTGCTTTATTTCGTGCTTTAACATTTTATTTTTGTGCATTAACTAGTACCTTATAAAAACTCACTTTCTATTTTGATCATTTGGCGTACCCTATCGTGACTTTAATATTTGGAGCATAATACTATACTTTTTCTTCCCACAAATTTCACATGCAAGACCTAGACGAGCCTACCTTCATGTAGGTATATCACGTGCCACTAAAACTCGTCTCCTTGTACTCTAATTTCATGTTATGACTTTCGGGTCAAAAAGACTAGACTCTAATCCCTACCGTGAAACCAATATACTTTTTAACTATAGATGAGACTCGACCTCGACTCAATTCTTTCGACCCGATATATGATTTTGTTCTACTTAATTCCTTACATGCTTAACCTTGCATTTTATCTTGATTGCTGGACCTATCGTCCCATGACACCATTAGTTTAATTCTTGTAAGTTGGGTAGAATATCTCACAACCTAACAAACCCTTTTTCCTAGTGAACCATATTGATAAGTTCATTTGGACTATAACACTTAGAGGACCCTAACTTATCTAGTCAACCAAGTCGACTGCATAGGCCCAAATTTCGGGCAGAACTTAGATTTTATAAGATCTTGGACTATTTGATTTCTTTCATCATTACTCTTTACTTATAATTTTATCTACCTATGATGCTAAAATAGCTTAGTTTTGCAAGCTTATTCTTTATCAAGCTTGATCATGACATATGTTTAATGTGGGCGCCGACTAATACATTGTCTAATCAGAACTGGTGCATGATGGTCTGATCAACCAAGTGCACTTTGGTTCGCTTTTGTTTATCGTTCTACGTGGATGGAACCAAATTAAACTTGGCCTTTAGAATCCCATCCACGACTGCCTTGACAATTCCTTTGAAATTTTTCGGTCGTCTTTGAACCACGTATTCGTAATCGATAATATCATTTCGGAACTCCTTATTGCTTTTGCCTTCACCTATTTTAGAAGGATGAAGACGTTGTATTAGAACTTCCTCTAGCCTTCCTATCGACGATGACCATTATCACTCGATGTTGCTATATCTTCACCCTAAACTACTCGTCCTTTTTTTCGGCCTAAATTTACTATCACAACCTTCTAATTACTTAGATTTAGCACCCTCCTAATCATGCCCTCAACCTACTCTCAAGAAATCATATCTTCTAGGTAATTAATTCATTTCTCTAATCTTATTTGCATGCTTTAACTTTAACCCTCACTCATTTTCATTCTTGCGTTAGCCCATGATTATTCTTGCCATTATTAAAATCGCAATTTTCTAATGCATGTTTTGTTGAATGTCATTTCTTCGTCCCGTTTAATAACATGAACCTATCGATACCCCTTTGCGCCTTCACCCCTACTAATTCTTAATTTTGAGGACGAAATTCTTTTAAGTTGGGTGGATGTAAACCCCCTAAATTTCTACTATAGTTTTTTTTTTATAAATTTGGTAATTATTTTGGAATTTATTGCATACAAGTTGGCGTACTCATATTTGTACGTCACGCGCGAATTACATTTTGTATTTGCTCGTCGAGTGCGAATATGTGCGAGGTACATATTTTTATAAAATATTTTTATTGGAGATTTTATAGAAAATTTTAGCTTCAAAATAATACGTGATAAATGTTTTAAAGTTGTAAAAACGTCATAGTGAGATGTGCCACAACTTATGTTTTATTGTAATAAAAGTAGTAATTTAGAAAACTATTATTTTATATTATTTGTGTGCAAGTGACAAAATTTATTTCATGTCCACTTTGATTTTTCGAAAACGAGTATAATTATTTTATTACAAAATGATATTCCAAATATTTAAACATTTATCATGATTTTTGAAATTAATTATTATTATATTTTATTATTTATTAAAATAATATTTGAAATATTATTTGATTTAATATTTAATTAATTATTATGATTTAAATCGGAAAAGATTTTATTGACCTTATTTTAAATAGCTTTTAAATTAAAGATAAGTTTCATCTATATTAAATTAGATTTGATAAATTAATTTTAAATCGATTTGAATTAATATGGAGTTTATCCATTGGGATTTAAACCTCCCTAATCCTTATCCAACTGGGAATTTCCACCTCCTATATAAGGAGAGGTACTCATCCATAATTTCTACTATCCACATATGTGCATCGTATCTGTGCCCAGCTTCTTATTCCATCATCTACATATATATTTTTCTTCGTGTCGACAATCCCGACACAAATAAATCCTAAACCTACAACCTCCACCCCTGCCGAGGCAGCAACCAATACCACCATGCCAGAAAATCCATCACCACCACGTTCACGCCACCACAGGAGACTCCTTATCAGCCTCGACCAAACCCATCGACAACAGCAGCCCGTCCTCGCCCCGTCGTCATCACTGCCACCACCAGATTATCTTCCCTCTGGCCGACCCCGACTCCAACCTCCATCACCGTCCTCCGACTTCATCCATCACCGCCAGTACCACCACCAGCCTATCACCAATATCCCCGCCACCACTGTCGTCCCGACCACAGACCCCTGTCCGGCTACCCCGACAGCATCTCCGTCATCACCACCGCAACCACCACCGCCATTAACACAGCCACCATCACCACCCAACATCCGCTACCACCAACACCACTCCTCCCGGCCCAAACTCCGGCCATCCCCGGCCACAGCCACCACCGTCGTCATCATCATCACCAAAACCACAGAAAGGAAGGGAAAAGAAACCCTCACCGCAGCCGTAAGCCGAGTCGAGCCCTCTGTTCCAACGCCGCCTCGGCCGCCACGTAGGAGCCGCCCTCCGAACCTACCACAGAATCCCTAACCTCCACAGATCCGCCGCCATGGGCGAGCTCTCCACCATAGGAGCCACGCTCGCCTGCGGAGCGCCACCGCGAATTCGGCGTACCCCGCGCCCTCGTGCAGCCGTTCTCCGGCGACTGTCCCGCAGATCTGCACGGGGGATCACCGTCGCATCTTCGTCTCCAGCACGCCCGTCGATCGACCGCCGTATAGCTGCCGGCGTCAACGCCAAGCCGTCCAGTGATAACCCCTCTTTCTCGACCGATGACCAAGCCAACTCCGGCCAACCGGACGCCACCGATCCCTCCGACTTCCCACTCCCCTCGAACGTCGCGCTCTCCACCGCGGATCCGCCCCTCCGTGCCGGAGTTCTACAGCCGCCTGAGCGCCGTCGGCCGATCCCCTCCGTAAGTTTCCTTTCTCGACTCTCTCTCTCTCTCTCTTCCGAACTCCATCTCTCTCTCTGAAATAATTTGGGAGGGGATGAGCTGTTCAGTTTTAGTAGGAATTATTATTATAACAATTATTATTATTATTATTATTAGTATTAGTATCATTCTTTTTATTATTATTCTATTATTATTATACACATAAATCGAAGGCACTAAGAGTATATTTAAAGTAAATAATTTTATTATAAATTATAGTTTTTAATTAACCAATATGTATTGTATTAGTATGATATTATGGTTTTGTGTTTATTATTAAAGGTTATTATTGAGAGGAATGGTGTGGTATCCTAAATTATTGTATTTTTCTATCATTAGCTTTATTAATATTATTATTGCTATTATATACATATTATTTACCTAAAACTATATTTGTAAAACTATAATATTAGGTTTGAAACCTACACCTATTCTAAGAAACTAAAAATATTTAAATATATTATTTTATCATTTTCTCGTCATTTCAAATTATAGTTTTAACCTAAAAAGGTAGTTTGACAAAATTAGGTTTTAGCCCTAAAAACCATTTTTTAGATTTTTTAAATAGTTATCTATAAATATTTTAACTAATGAAATATAGTTTTTAATATTATAATTATTTTCCAAATTAGCCATAGGTATTATTTACGTAAATTCTTTCAATTATAAATCTTGACCATGACTAATCGTAATTCTATTTTCTTGCGAATTCTGAATTTCTTCATATCGTTCCTATCCAATTGGAAAATTCTGGATTCAATGCACTGATCTGTTCTACCAGCTCAGGACCCCAGGCAACTGAAACTTTACAGAATAGCGTACCACACTAGGAGACACACCAGGCAAGACACCTTGCCTTTACTGTTTAAATTTCTTGCTCAATATCTTGCACGCTTTTTTTATTTTTAGCAAATAAAATATTGTTCTTTTAAAACTATATATAGATGCAATGTATTTTACTTTATGCAATTGGCTTAGAGTTAAGGGACTACCATATATTTAGAGCATCTCATAAACTGTCACGATGTGTCACGGGTTGTGTGTGAGTTGTGAGTCGCATGTAGCTTCGGTCTTGCGTATCGACCATATATCGGTGCGTACAGGCCGTGCGTTAGGATATAACTGCCAATAGATTGTGTAGAAGACTTGGCAGTTATTAAGGATCAAACAGTGTCGTGGAGACGACGTATGTATAGTATCATGGGGAGGAAGAGGACAGTTATTAGTGTAAAATCTCTTAATTTCTACTACATTTTTATCAATTTTGGTACTGATTTAAAATTTTTGTATTGTACGTCGCGTAGTCGTATTGTACGTTGTGCGCAAACGGCGTATTTCGTAAATTGCTCGTCGAGTGCAAATATGTGCGAGGTACATATTTTTGTAAAACATTTTATTTTAGAAGCTTAATTTTTTTAATAATAAATAATAAATATTTTTGATTATTTAAAATTTTAAAATACGTCATATTGAAAATTCCAACTCTTTATTTTACATTATGAAAGGTTTTATAAATAGTAATTTGAAAACGATATATTATGCAAATATTCATTTCATACGAAGTACATAAATTTAAAATTCATAAATATAATTCCATTTTTCAAATTTATTGATATTAATATTTTATTATTCAAAAAGATATTTAAAAATATTTATTATTTTTGAAATTATTATTATTGATATTTTTGGAAATTATATTTGGAAAATTTTGTGGCCATTTTAAATCTTGATTTAATTTTATGGTTTTAATTTAAAAAGTTTTAAAGGTAGAATTTATATTTAATTTGAGTTTAGATTATCTAGGTTTAAATTGGAATTTAATTTAGATTTGATTTTTTTTCAATTATCTAATTGAGGAATTCAAACATCTCAATTATTATCCTAATGGAAATTCCCACCTCCTATATATAGGAGAGGTACTCCTCCATAAAATTTTCACAACTCCCATGTGCACCGTGTCTGTGCCCGTCCCGTCCACTAAAGTTTTTTCCTTTACACATACATCATAGTTTTCGTGTCCGACAGGCAGGACACCACTATCTCGTGTCGCACCGGACACGACACCCTCACCCCGCCGGTATCGTCCCTACTACCATTACCCTTTCGACTTCCTCACAACAAGTCCATCACCACCCCCGAAACCATCACCACCACCTCGTCGCCCCGGCAAACCTCCCTTGCATCGCCACAACCCATATCACCGCCGTCATCCTCTCCAATCGCCCGACACCCAAACCATCGCACACCAGGAACACCACCAAACCCCTAACAAACAAGAAAATAGGGAAGACCTAATACCTCTGAACTCGCGCCGTGCGCCGACGCCTGAGCACCGCGCCCCTCCGGCCCCTTCCTTCTCCGTATTTTTCCTCTCCCCGCCGGCGCGACAGCCACCACCAGATCCATGGCAGAGCACCGGACCTTCGCCGACCCAACTCGCCGGACCAGCGCGTCGCTTCTCCCTCCGAGTCGTGACCGCCGCCGAGCCCTGGCGAAACCCTATTCTCCACCCCGCCTCTGCCGAACGGGATGGCGAGCCCCATCCTTCGCACCGGCGACCGCCGGGGTCGCACGGTCGCACAGGCCTCTCCGGTGAGGTGCACTTCACGGCCACCAGCGCGCCGCTACGTCGGAGCTCCGCCTTCCACTGGCGCCCACCGTCGCCAGCCGAGCACAGCGCCCCACCGTCGCTAGCCGAGCACGGCATCCACCGCCGCCACGCCGGAGCTCCGCCTTCCGCTGGCGCCCACCGTCGCCAGCCGAGCACGGCGCCCAGCGCCTCCGAACAGTCTCCAATGAGAAACCCCCTCTACTCTCTCTCTCTCTCTCTCCCACTCCCTTTCTTTTCATTTTTTCTTTCTTACTTTTATAAGAACAGCACTATGCTGTTATAACTAGTATAATCTATTATTATAAGTTATTGTTATTATTATTATTATTATTATAATATTATATTACTGATATTATTCTTATTCTTATCATTATTACCATAATAGTAAATCAAATATCATTTTACAATTATATTTTTGATTTATAATTACATTAATATACGTAAGCTATGCAATTTCAAACAGTATTTAAAGCCTAAATATAATTAGTATATTATTTTATCTATTTTAAAATAAAGTTTGGGCAAAAAGGGATATATATATATATATATATATATATATATATATATATATATATATATATATATATATATATATATATATATATATATATATATATATATATATATGAATATTTGACAAAAATTTTAGATTTTGCCTAAAATGATACTTCTAAAATTCCAACGATTTTATCTTAACTAAATAAAAATATAGTTAAAATGTTTTGTAAAAGTAGATTTTTAATAGTTATTTAAAAATATATCTTGACTAATCTAATATAGTAAAATAAGTTATGGAAATTTTAAATTATATATTTATCTAAAACATTTTGGGCCTAATAAATATTAATTTGCATAAACAGTTTTCTAAAATTAGTATAAGTTTTCATCTCCGCAAAGTCTTTTCACCCTTGACCATAATTAAATCATGCTTTCTTATTTTCTCGTAATTGTCAGAACATTACACCACACCAGGCGACTCACCAGGCAAGACACCTTGCCTTTACTGTTTAATTTTTTGCTCAATATCATGCATGATTTTTCTTTATGTTGTTCTTTTAAAACTATATATAGATACAAATTATTATACTTTATGTAATTGGCTTAGAGTTAAGGGACCACCGTATGTTTAGTGCATCTCATAAACTGTCACAATGTGCCACGGATTGTGTGTGAGTTGTGAGTCACATATAGATGCGAACTTGTGTGCTGACTGATCATTGGTGCGTACAGGCCTTGCGTTAGGATATAACTGCTAATAGATTTGTGTAGAAGACTTGGCAGTTATTAAGGATTAAACAGTGTCGTGGAGTCGACACATGTATAGTATCATTGGGGGGAGGGGACAGCTATTAGCGTAGGGACTACATTTATTTTTACACACATTTTGGGCCGAGGGTGACTCTTATGAGCACTACCTTCTGTCCAGGGCCGATAGTGTCTCGTATGAGAGCTACTTGACGGCCACTCTTTATTACTTGCTTGCGTGAATCCGTTACAGCCCCTGCGTAGAACGTTGTCCTCACAGTGCATATCACATAGAATGGTTAGGAACCTTTACGCGTGCATACTTTCTGTTGAGCTTTATTATTCAGTTTATCGGCATGATATTATGTGTCTTGTTACGTCCCTCTGAGGACCTGGTGAACTCTCCAGGTGTGTGTTTTCGTGATTCTTGCCGGTGCTCTAGCTAAGGCCATTCCTTCCTTCGTGATGATTGCTCTTGGACTCGTCACTTGCTCTTGCTTGCTCAGTTATTTTCTTGTATAATTTTTTTTCCATATTTAATTTAGTTGGTAGTGGATTGTCTCCGCCCAACTATTGTGTACATGACAAACTCAAAGTTGCTTTATATCATTATTTATCTTTATGGATGAGATTTAGTGTCTTAGCTTTCTACATTTACAGCTTATGTATATATACGAGTCGTATATTTACTCGTATGTATACAGCTGGCATGATACGTATCTAGTCCCAAGTATTTTAGGACTGGGGCGTTACAATTAGCATAGGGGCTACATTTATTTTTACACACATTTTGGGCCGATAGTGACTCGGATGAGGGCTACTTACTGCCCTGGGCTGATAATGTCTCGTATGAGCGCTACTTGACGGCCAGTCTTTACTTACTCTGCTGATCCTACAGCCCCTTCGTAGAACGTTGTCCTCAAAGTGCATGTCACATAGAATGGTTAGGAACCTTTACTCATGTATATTTTCTATTGAGCTCTTACTATTCAGTTTATGGCATGATATTATATGTCTTGTTACGTCCCTCTGAGGACCTGGTTATCTCGTCAGGTGTGTGCTCTTGTCTTTCGCAGGTGTTCTAGCCGTGGCTATGATCATCTCTATTTCTTCGAGGATGATTGCACTTTGATCATCTTCGCTTCGCTCGCCAAGTTCTTTCTTTTATTATGTATTTCTTTTCATAGTTGGTAGTGGATTTGTCTTCGCCCAACTACATGTACCAATGACAATTCATAGATTATATGATATCTTTTATTCTTATACTTTGTGTGGATGAGATTAGTCATGGTTCTACTGTATTTTACAGCTAACGTATATTTATTATATGGCTGGCATATTTACGTTCCTAGTCCTACGTATTTTGGGACTGGGGTGTTACAGGGGGACTTTCTGTAAACCCCTACTTTCATTTAATTTTTTTTCACATTTTTCTCTTCTATTTCATTTAGAGTATTAATTTGCATATATATCGGAATATCGATAGACCTTACCTTATTTATAAAATTTGGTATCGAATTTACATATGGGATACACATATTTTGTAATCTATTAAACACATGTATAATATATTTTATATAATAAAGTGTTATGCATATATATATATATATATATATATATATATATATATATATATATATATATATATATATATATATATATATATATATAATATGTTATTTGGAGAAATTATTATTTAAAGATTTTTAGAGTAAATTTAGAAGTACTTTGAGTTCAAGGATTTAGAAATTTTGTATATATTATTTTACATGTATTTTCTTAGAATTAATCATGGCCTAAAATATTTTATCTAGCATATATATCTAGTTACAGATAAATAGAAGGTAAATTTGTACAAAATAATTATTAATTTTTTTTGGCAATTTTCTTAGATTTTAAGAATTTTAGAATTTATAATATATTTTTCCATTATATTAATGATCAAATAGTTGTTCTTAATGATGTATCAAAGAGTAACTTATTCAATATTTATATATAATATATGTTATAGTATTTGTATATATATATATATATATATATATATATATATATATATATATATATATATATATATATATATATATATATATATATATATATATATATATATATTATTTTAGAATTTTTGGTATTTTTTGGAAAGGTTAGTAGGAGTATTAGCTATCAAGTAACATTTGTTTTAAAAAAAAGATATTGAATGGGAAGAACAGTGCCCAAGGCACTGTTCATCTTCAACCCCGTGAACTTGAAACCGAGAGTCAGAACAGAATAGGCTTTGTTCTTTTATATCTTTACAACTACATTCTCTAACTCGATACCATCCACCAAATCGAACTCAATCAAATCCTTATAATCCTACACTTGTTCTCTTTAGCCTGATCCAAATCCTTGACAAATCGAAATCAAATTCGATTTTAAATCAAATCTATCCTATATAATATATATATATATATATATATATATATATATATATATATATATATATATATATATATATATATATATATATATATATATATATATATATAGATAGATATCGGCTTTAGAATTGTTTGTACTCGCACGCAATCCTCTTCCCTGGCCTGAGCGCCGCCTCCACGAATGCCCCCAACCTTCTGCGCACCCCCACGAACTCTTTCGTCGCCTTCGTCCTCCTGCAATGGCCGAAGAATCGCCGGCGACCCCTGGAACAGAGAAAACACCTCTGTTACACAGAGCCAATCGGAACCCAGGTACCCAAATTTGCCCTCATATTTCCTCTCCCTTGCTCGATAAATTCTTGATCCATAAAATCCTATGTATAGATAACCTAACCATCAATGATACCCTTCAAGTATATTTACTTGATTCGCGATGAACGCGACACAAATCGGTTCAAAAAATCGACGAAAATAGTCCCAAATAGGACACAAAAACAAGTCCCAAACCACATATTGGAAGAGAGATTTTGGACAGGATAGTGTGAATTTTTTAAAACTGTTTGAACAGGTTTATAGACAACCTATAGAAGATCGAAACTCAACTTTTAGTTTTATTTTTCATGGATGAAATTGTGGTTAAATTAGTTTCAAAGTTGTAGGAAAAACTAGTTTTAGAACTTAAAAATTTCTCGATACGGCTTGCGTCCCTTCAAATCGGGCGACGTGGTCACATACTATACCCATCGAAAGGCGCGTATAGATGTTAATGACGTGTGGGAACTGACGAAACTCGATTTCGTTGCGTCTGCGCGATAAAATCAGTAAGTATCCGTCAAGATACCCCCATATCGACCTTTTACAAACTTGGCCATAACTTTGTGTACGTTCTTCGTATCGAGACAAAACTAGTACCAGCATGACCGTACCAAAATTCTGGTCATGTGTGCCAAGTTTGGTCCGATTCTGAAAAGGTCGACCGGAACGCCAATTTGGCGGGCCCACGACCCGATCCAAGGGACAAAATTGTACATGGTCCGCCGAGATCCAACTTTGGACATACGGTTGGGTTTGTCTCCTCAAACTGGATCCTTAGACGTGTAGTTTGATAACTTTAGAGACCGTAGGTACTGGCACGCATTTTGGTGCAAAATGGGTCCAACCGCAGACATCGTTTTGACCCAAAATTATAATTTTTCCCCTGTTCTAGAATTAAACTTTTGGACAGGCATTTCCTACACATATCTTTTACACTGAGAACGTTCTTGATGTTTGTTTCAGCATTCGAAGCCGTTCACGGATTCTGAGTTTATTGCTTCGACGATTTGCTGGTTCGAGCTACTAGATCCTGCTCTTTTGCACACAACCTCGGGCAAGATACCTTGCCATTAGCTGTCTATTTTACTTTAGCTCATATTTTATGCATTATTTACTTTCTACAAAATAAACTGTGATACATGGCATAAGTAGGTAGAATTTTTACTGTATAGTTCTACTTTCTGCTATGTACTATTTTCTTATACATTGAACTAAGATTTAAGGGACCACCCTTTGTGCGTTGCATACATAGGCCTTGACACATTTGTATCACGTTATTGCGAGTCGCATATAGAACTCGAAAATGCGTGACTGGCTGGCCACCAGTACGTATAAGCCGTGCGATAGGATTAACCGCTAATAGTATCGCATGTTTAGTTTGACTTAGCGGTTAATAGGGATTATATGTTGTGGATACAACATAGTAGACATGGGGCAGGAAGAACAGTTCTTTGTCGTATGGGCCACCTTTGCACTTCCCTTATTAGACCTGCGAGCTACGCCGGAGACACGGGACCACTGATGCCCTCTGACATTCGCAGAACGTTATGGACGAACCCATTATACTGATGCCCTTTGACGTTCATAGGAGCGTTATGGACGTAGGCACCTGATTCCCGAGGAGGGACGATGCCTAATCCCTGTAGCCATAGTGTCCATGCATAGAAGGTTGTTCTTAAACTGTATTTCACTTAGACTGGTTAGGCACCCTTATCCGTTAGGTATGAGTACTCTTGGTTTTGGTACTTATATCTGATCGTGGCTTGGAACAATAACTTATCGCAGACTAGTTTGCCACATCTTGTCCTTGTTTGGTTGTAGGTGTGGCTCACTGCTCCGATGAAAAGGTATTGAACCTTGTTGTGGTCCGGATACCATATTAGATTCGTGACTTGGAAAGATACTTTATCGTGGGTTAGTGTGCCATCTCATGTCCTTGTTTGGTTGGGGTGATGGTACTCTAATTCAAGGGTGGAGTGTTGGACCATGTTATGATCCGATTGACTTATGATTGAGCAATACTTATTCAGTTTATATGGCATGATATTGTGTATCTTCTTACGTCCCTCTGAGGACCTGGTTATCTCTCCAGGTGTGTGCTCTTGTCTTTCACAGGTGTTCTAGCCGTGGCCGTGATCATCTCTATTTCTTCGAGGATAATTGCACTTGGATCGTATTCGCTTCGCTAGCCAAACTTATTTTATTTTTCATGTATTTTTCCCTTATTTGTTGGTAATGGATTTGTCTCCGCCCAACATATTGTACAAAAATATTTCATAGTTGATTATATGATATCTTTTATTCTTTCATTTTGTGGATAAGATTAGATTACTCTCGGTTCACTGCATTTTATAGCTTATGTATTCATACGAGGTTTCTATATATTAGAGTATACTTCATATGTATACAGCTGGCATGTCTACGTACCTAGTCCTACGTATTTTGGGACTGGAATGTTACATATTTTTGTGGTGGCCCATACAGGTCTAGATAAATTATTTGGTTACTTTACTGTACCAAGCAAGCCTGTGTATAGGATTAGAGTCTAGGATCTCATCCACATACTTGACCTTCTTACTCGATTCTATTTTTTAAACTCTCGCTTGACTCCCTTGATTTGCATCTTGCTTGATCCCTTCTATCGTAAATCTTATCTTTCCTTCATGCTTGAATGACTTATATGCCTCATTGGTTCAATTACACCATTAGTCTAATTCTTATAAGTTGAGTAGAGTGCCTCACAACCTAGTATTCCCTCCGTCCTTATGACCCATTGTAAATGATACTACTTTGATTACTTAGACTATAAATCCTTAGAGGACCATACCACATTTTATTGACCAAGGCCTTAGGCAAGAAGACAGTAGGACAACTGCATAGGCTCGAACATCAGACAAGACTTTGATTCTTAAGAACTTGAATTTGTTATATTTTTTATCATCATTATCTCACG
Source organism: Iris pallida (assembly GCA_029216955.1). Lineage (NCBI taxonomy): Eukaryota > Viridiplantae > Streptophyta > Magnoliopsida > Asparagales > Iridaceae > Iris > Iris pallida. The sequence continues at coordinate 11,905,808 of JANAVB010044216.1, read as the reverse complement.
TACTCATATTTTACTATCTTGACCAATACTGTTACTGTAGCCTAGTTTTGCAAGCTTACCTTTTATCGAGCTTGTTTTAAGACATATGTTAATTGGGCGCGTCCACTAACATATTGTCTAATCAGAACTGGTGCATGATGGTCTGATCAACCTAGTGTACTTTGGTTCGCTCTTCATATGATTACTCTACATCGAGATATAGTTAAACTTGTCCTTTAGGGTCTCATCTGCAACGGTCTTGACAAACTTCCTCTTTAAACTATTCAATCGCCCTTGAAATCCATAATTTTAATTCGATCCCATCTCCTTCGAACTCTTATTGTCTTTTTCACCTATTTCGAAAAACAAACACTCGTAGACACAAAGTATTCTTCTATAGCCATGAAGACTATATATACAGAATATTTCCATCTATTCAAAATCGAAGAACCAACTCCCAACTTGATTCATATCTACCGCATCATAATCTCTATTACGTCGGATATTATTCTCTTTATAATCAAGAGTCATGGTGCAATGTCATGACTTTGAAAATTTTTCTAATCTCATTAATCCTAAACCTTATCTTAGTTTTATAGAGTATAGATTATAAGCCTCCTGAATTTTAGGAATTCATTAAGACTACCGATTGATTAGGATAAGTTAGTTCCTATTAGCATGATAAATTAGTACTTTATGAGCACCCACTTTCTAATTAGATCCTTTGGTGTCCCCGACCATGACATTGGTATTCGGAGCACGAGACTAGATATTACCTTCCAACAAATTCTATATACTAGACCTAGACGGGCCCACCTTCATTTAGGCATATCACGTCCCACTCAAATACGTCCCCTTGTACTCTATGTTCATGATACAACTTTTCTGTCAAAAAGACTAGCTATAACCTCTACCATGATACCATTGTCCTTTTCGACCTCAGTTAGAGATCCAACCTCGACTCAGAATTTTTGACCCAATATATGGTTGTGATCTACTCGAAGCCCCCTACACACATGCCACTAGTGTGCCAATCAATAAGAGGCCCCTTGTGCTACTTAAACACAAAAGTCACGGAAGGTGCACCTCAAGACTTATAGAACCTTCTTAACCAACTCAACGGACAAATAGGCCAACCATTTGAGTTAAAACCTATTCTAGGTCCCCTAACCTAATAGAAATGGTTCAGATAGATTTTAGGATCTTGCCCGGCCAATCCAAGATTTAAATCTTTCCCTAGATTGTTCTAACGGGACTAATAAATCATTGGTTTATAACGTTTAGTTCTATCCGTATTATCTTGATACCTCTACCGTGACTTTGATATTTGGAGCACAATACTAGCTATTTCCTTCCAACAAATTTTACACTCATAAACCAGATGGGCCACACTACACACATGACATACGTGTCCCACACCAACCCACTATCTCGTGCTCCATTTCGATTACACTACATGTATGACATATTCCCCTTAGAACAAACCACGAATGCCCATTTCGTCCCAATTAATTTTTTTTTACCATGAAATATCAACCCATTCCCTCAAACTAACTGAATACCCATGACTCATGCAAGACCAAGAATACTCTATCTTATAAAATATAGTGCCAGTCTGTATTCCTTTTATAACTACCCCATATATCTTTTCGAAAATCGAGTTATGATTGATGTACCTGCCCTCCCTTCGTAGTTAACCACATTATATTTTTATCTTTTGTTTTATTATGTTTATTTTAATTTCGATGACGGAATTTTTTATAAGTTGGGTAGGATGTAAACCCCCTACTTTCATTTAATATATTTTTTTTCATATTTTTCTCTTCTATTTCATTTAGAGTATTAATTTGTATATATATCGGAATATCGATAGACCTTACCGTATTTATAAAATTTGGTATCAAATTTACATATGTGATACACATATTTAGTAATCTATTAAACACATGTATAATATAATTTATATAATAAAGTGTTATGCATATACATATAATATGTTATTTGGAGGAATTATTATTTAAAGATCTTTAGAGTAAATTTAGAAGTACTTTGAGTTCAAGGATTTAGAAATTTTGTATATATTATTTGACACGTATTTTCTTAGAATTAATCATGGCCTATAATATTTTATCTAGCATATATATTTAATTACAGATAAATAGAAGGTAAATTTGTACAAAAAAATTATTAAAAAAAAATTTTGGCAATTTTTTTAGATTTTAAGAATTTTAGAATTTATAATATATTTTTCCATAATATTAATGACCAAATAGTTGTTCTTAATGATGTATCAAAGAGTAACTTATTCAATATTTATATATAATATATGTTATAGTATTTGTAGAAATATATATATATATATATATATATATATATTATTTGAGAATTTTTGGTTTTTTTTTTGGAAAGGTTAGTAGGAGTATTAGCTATTAAGTAATATTTGTTTAAAAAAACAAAACAAAAACAAAAACAAAAAAAGAGATTGAATGGGATGAACAGTGCCCGAAGGCATTGTTCCTCTTCAACCCCGTGAACTTGAACCCGAGAGTCAGAACAGAACAGGCTCTGTTCTCTTATTTCTTTACGACTACATTCTCTAACTCGATAACATCCACCAAATCGAACTCAATCAAATCCTACATAATCCTACACCTGCTCTCTTTAGCCTGATCCAAATCCTTGACAAATCGAAATCAAATTCGATTTTAAATCAAATCTAACCTACCTATATATATATATATATATATATATATATATATATATATATATATATATATATATATATATATCAGTTTTAGAATTGTTTGCACTCGTACGCAATCCTCTTCCCTGGCCTGTGCGCCGCCTCCACGAACGCCCCCAACCTTCTGTGCACCCCTACGAACTCTATCGTCGCCTTTTTCCTCCTGCAATGGCCGAAGAATCGCCGGTGACCCCTGGAACAGAGAAAACACCTCTGTTACACAGGGCCAATCGGAACCCAGGTACCCAATTTTGCCCTCATATTTCCTCTCCCTCGCTCAATAAATTCTTGATCCATAAAATCCTACGTATAGATAACCTAACCATCTATGATACCCTTCAAGTATATTTACTTGATTTGCGATGAACGCGACACAAATCGGTTCGAAAAATCGACGAAAACAGTCCCAAACATGACAGAAAAACAAGTCCCAAACCACATATTGGAAGAGAGATTTTAGACAGGATAGTGTGAATTTTTTAAAACTGTTTGAACAGGGTTATAGACAACCTATAGAAGATCGAAACTCAACTTTTAGTTTTATTTTTCATGGATAAAATTGTGGTTAAATCAGTTTCAAAGTTGTAGGAAAAACTAGTTTTAGAACTTAAAAAAAAATTTAATACGGCGTGCGTCCCGATAAATCGGGCGACATGGTCACGCACTATACGCATCAAAAGGCGCGTATGGATGTTACCGACGTGTGAGAACTGACAAAACTCGATTTTTTTGCGTGTGCGCGACGAAATCAGTACGTATCCGTCAAGATACCTCCGTATCAACCTTTTACAAACTTGGCCATAACTTCGTGTACGTTCGTCGTATCGAGACGAAACTTGCACCAGCAAGACCGTATGGAAATTTTGGTCCTAGGTGCCAAGTTTGGTCCGATTTTGAGAAGGTCGACCAGAACGCCTATTTAGTGGGCCCGCGATCCGATCCAATGGACGAAATTGTACACGGCCGCCGGGATCCGACTTTGGATATACGGTTGGATTTATCTCCTTAAACCAAATTCGTAGACGGGTAGTTTGACAACTTTAGAGACCGTAGGTATTGGCACACGTTTCGGTGCAAAATGGGTCCAACGACGGACATCGTTTTGACCCAAAATTATAGTTTTGCCCCTGTTCCAGAATTGGACTTTTGGACAGGCTTTTTGTAGACTTATCTTTTACACAGAGAATGTTCTTGATGTTTGTTTCAGCATCCGGAGCCGTTCATGGATTCTGAGTTTCTTGCTTTGACAATTTGTTGGTTCGAGCTACTGGATCCTGCTCTTTTGCACACAACCTCAGGCAAGATACCTTGCCGTTAGCTGTCTATTTTATTTTAGCTCATATTTCATGCATTATTTACTTTCTAAAAAATAAACTGTGATACATGGCATAAGTAGATAGAATTTTTACTGTTTAGTTCTACTTTCTGCTATGTACTATTTTCTTATACATTGAACTTAGATTTAAGGGATCACCCTTTGTGTGTTGCATACATAGGCCTTGACACATTTGTACCACATTGTTGCGAGTCACATATAGAACTTGGAAATGCGTGACTGGCTGGCCACCAGTACGTGTCATGCCCCGCTCCCGTAGGAGCGATCGTCCTCGCTAAGGCGTGATGCCGCACGAGCCTAGATTGCGCTCGTGCAAGGCAATTCATAACGGCTGATTACAGCGGCGGCGACGGGGTCGTCGCATAGAAGTCCTAAGCAGAAATAATGAATCATGCAGCAAAAATTTATAAGCAACACGCAAGTTATTCAAAAGAGATCTTTATTGATATTGAAAAATCAGATTACAATAGGCGCAAGGCCATGATTACAAGTCTCTCGTGCTCACTTTTCTCTCATGTTACAAGTCACTCTACTTTCTCTCTTCTTTCGATACAAATGCTTGAGCCAGCGGAAGCTTCGGAAGGCAACGTCCATACATTATGTCCCGTGTAAGTCTTGAGTTCACGCGGCCGCACGCTTCGACTCACCAAGGAACTCCATACCTCGACGCTTCCAAGCGAGCTCCGTACCACGAGCTTTTACCTGTGCCTGCACATGGAATCTGAGTGGGTGTCAGTACTCAACTGTACTGGTGGAGTGAGCTCCTCGTCCACCCATACGAAACCGACACGTTCATTTACTTTGTGCAGCTTAAATCCCTTTCGATTGTCTTTCTAGTCTTGCCTTAGAATTAGTTTTAAGACTACGACGCCTGACCAAACCGATGTGCCATGACATGGTCGTATTATAATGCCAACGTGTATTACGATCAAGGCAATACCTCATCGCTTATGCACTTGACCGAACTTCAACTCGGGACGGCATGGTCGTGCCATACTCTATTCGTGACTTCAACATATTCGAGACAATGCATCGCCGAGGAGCAACTCATGCGAACTCGGCCGTGCCAAGACTTTCACTTAAACTCAAGTGCCTTTAGACCAATTTTCGTGCCAACGACGTCAAGGGGACGACTCGTGCAGGTCGTGCCAATAGACCTTGCTTAGACTTGTTCGTGCTTCAAGATTGAGACCGTACCTCACAACTTATCAAGACTTATCCATGCTACCGCCTTGCGGCCTTCCTGACTTAACACATAACCAACTTAGACAAGACTTGTGAACATAGTATCAATTTTATGAACATCCAACGTCAAATACCGTGCCAAGCACGGTGCCTATGCTGCAGCCTAATCCTAGGCCCAGACATTGTGTTACCGACTAGCCGTGCATTCAAGTTCTAGACTCAATCCAAAGGCATACATACGGTGTACCGCTATTCTACCGACCCATCTACATGAGTGGTCACTAGCAATGTCAAGCTATCTTGGACTGTCTCAGGGATATCGGACCGTTCCTCCGCAGGTAGCTAGCCCCGGAGGCGCCAAATCTCCTATGCGGTTATCTAGCATCCTACTTTGAGCCGCAACGCGCTTCCCCCGGGCTGACATGATCCCAGCGCCCCGGCGATCATTCGAGAAGACTACACCTTGTCGACAAGTTGTCCAATGACCATGCAAGACTCAACTCGATCTACCAAGTCCTTCCTTATTCATGACCATGTTTTCTATCTTTCTATCGAGACTCCCAAGTAGCAGGACCGATCTCGCGTGACTCTTTATCGACTCCCAAGTAGCGGGACCAATCTCGTGTGATTCATTATCCAGACTTATCGAGACTTAACGGTACTCCCAAGTAGCAGGACCGATCTCGTGTGCGAGACTTATCGAGACTCCCAAGTAGCAGGACCGATCTCGGCGACAACCAGTCGCGTGGACTTTCTTTGCCCGTGGCATGCTTTTTACTAAACCGACCGTGGCTCATGCCTTAAACAGGCCTGGTTCTCTAGGCGACGCTATTGTCCAAGTCATATACTTTATATGACGAGCCTTGTTCTCGAGGGACTATACGACCTGACAACCGCAGATAGAGCGAGACAGCACTAGAAATGGCTTCGATAGCCCAGCACAACTCTTGTCTAACTTATTCGGGCAACGACTCGATGAGCAAAGGCTACGCCGGTGTCACGACCCGCACCCTAGAGTAAGGGCACGAGACGTGGTTACGTCCAGCCTACGACGCAGTATCGGCGGTAGAACGCTGTCCTAGGTCAACATACATCTAACAATATATATATCTAAACAGTTTATCCCCGAATGGGGGTGACATAGCAGTAAATAAACTCAATCACAACTAAGGAAAAGATAGCACTATATGAAATAGAACTCAAGAAAACAGATAGATGATAAAGTAGTCTAAGATAATTCCCGTAAATATCCAGAAGTACATGGTCTCAGATACAGAATGAAAGAATATATACAACTCAGAATTCAGAATAAAGTCTAGCTAAACATGTCTCAAGACTACATAAAATAAGATAAGCCTAACTAATCTAGTCTAGACAATGGGGGTGATGTCCTCAGCTAGAGCTGGGTCCTCCTGAGGGTCCAGCTCGCAAGTTTCATCTAAGGCTGCCCCGTAGTAAGTATCCAGACATACCTCCTCCTCGTTCTCTGTAATATTTTCAACAGGTCCAGTCAGGACAGGAGCGAATACAGTACATCTTAACAGTTCATAGCAGGTTAGAAAATATAATCATGCAGTAAAGTAAGATACAAGTACTGAAAGAAGTGCAGTATATAAACAGAGAGAAAGTTGTAATAGAAATATCTACTATAAATAAAGAACTAACATGTGGCTAGTGAGTCAGAGTACAATATAGACATGTAAATGGCATAGGAGATTCTGATGCTATACTATGGAAGAGATTCTGATACTACACTACTTGGATAGTATTCATATGTCTATTTCTACTCCCCCGTACCCCCAATCAATACACAAGGATCCAACCAGGTTATGTTATGATTCCATGCAAAGGCCCCCGAAGGGTGATACATGGATGTCCCATAAATGGGGATTCTAGGAGATTCTAGGATACCTAGTAAATGGGATAAGAGATTCTATGAGACTCTGTGATCATAAGAGTATATGTCACAAGTGATCAAAGAACCAGTAAAGCATAGTGATACGCCATGTAAGTGAAACGCACAGAACATGTAGTACCCGATGCTCCCTAAGGATAATATCTCAAGAAGGGATCCATATAGTACCAATCTGTGTGACCAGCGTGACAGTACAAGTAAAGTAATTTAATACAGGAAATAATTCTAAGCCGGATATGAAATGATCAGAGAATGTACACGCCTGGTATCTGAGTGTCCAATACGAAAGTACTATCCGAGGAGTGGTATCTGGCTCCTAATCAGAACAGCACAAGTCACAACAAGTCCAAAATGGTATAATGAAATCCTACTATGCATTCTACATGATTCTAGGTCAATCTAGGCTAAAGTCAACTCTTGGTCAACTCTGGTCAACCCTAGAAGTCAAACCTAAGTCAACTATGGTCAAACTAGGTCAACCAAGTCTAAATTAGGTCAAACTAGTCTACACTAGACTACATTAGTCTATACTAGATCACTCAACCTATACAAGCTAGTACACCACACTACTAGGCTATCTAGACCAACTACACATGTTAGTTGGCATTCCTACATATTACCTATATGTGTTCATTACATAGGTATAGTGCAACTATTAGGAACATCACATTATATATATATATATATATATATATATATATATATATATATATATATATATATATATATATATATATATATATATATATATATATAGGCTCAACATATACACATAGGTATACATTACATATAATACATATGTATACATACTATACATAACCTACATTTAGAAGACTAGAAATATATATATATATATATATATATATATATATATATATATATATATATATAGAGAGAGAGAGAGAGAGATATATATATATATATGTAAGACTGTGTGTGTATTAGTGAGTGAGTGAAACATATAAGAGTGTGTGTGGGGGAAAACTGTGTGTGTGTGTGTGTGTGTGTGTGTGTGTGTGTGTGTGTGTGTGTGTGTGTGTGTGTGTGTGTGTGTGTGTGTGTGTGTGATGAAGAGTGTAAAAGTTTGTATGTGTGTGGCTTGTGTGTGTGTGTGGGAAAACTAGAACATAGGGTGTGAAATATGTGTGTAATGAGTGATACTGGACTGTGACAGGAAAAGGAATGGGAAATCTGGAAACGCCAAGACAGTTAACATTAAAACAGTGAGTTAATGAATGTGTGTGTGACTGGGACTAAAAGGGGGTGCCTTGGACTGTGTGTGTTCATGTAAAACCATATATATAAATTCTCAGATTTCAACCTACAGTTCCAACATTCTCAGGTATTAATGAAACATTGATTTTTATTTATATCCTAAACAGTCCAACACTCATACAGTTCAAACATTTAAACATCCCCCATTTCGAAACCAAAACATACCCATTCCAACCCAAAATTGACACACTAGTAGGATTCATATAGGAGTACAAGTTAGAGGTTTAAAAATCATGTAATTAACAGTGTGAATGGGTTAAAAATGATGTCAAGTTCATATACAAAAAAAAACTGAAAATGCAAGACTGATTTTCCCAGTTTCCAGTTTTTTTCCTTCAAGTCCAATATGATTTCAATAGTTCACCAAATCAACACAAAATTGATACATAGCAAGATAACATATAGGAGAATAAATCTAGGAACTTAAACCTACATTTAAACAGTAATAAATAGGTTAAAATAGGTGTACAAAATCGAATTCAAAAACTGGAATTCACTGAAAATTTCCATGTATCAGTTAAATGGGAAAATGACAAACAATTAATAAAAATACACATGAAATGTGATTTAAAAGATTGGTAGCATAGCTATTTGTTGTGTACATGTCCCAGGGTCTATCATGTGTCCATTAATACGACACAATCGTGTCCAATACAAAGAAAGCTCAAATCAGATACAACAGTGCACTGTCCAGTGCACTGTCTCGTGCACACGTGCACACGACACAGGCCAAACTAGGCCTCGTGCTTGCAGCCCTAGGTTCGCCCAGGGTCTAGCTAAGTGTCCAAGCACCTGCACTGTGTCCTAGAGTGTCGTGTCCTGCGATACAGAGCCGTATCAGTGCACTATTTCACGTGTGCACTGCACAGTGTAAATTTAGTGCGACACTGATATCACTCTCGACATGCCACGTAGACACGTGAGACTTGACACGTGGCATGTCATTCATAGCCTCGTGGCATGTGTCAAGTCTCGTGTCATAATAACGTGTGTCGTGTCCTGTAGAACCCCCGAGTAGCAGGGGACAGAACCCGAGCACGTGCGTGTCAACAGAGCGTGTCCACGCGTCGAAACCGACACAAACAGACACTAATATCCACTCAGATGAACAGAAATGCATAAGCAATAGTAAAACCTAAATTTCTATTTAAAAACATTGCACAAATGAAATCGAAATGCCCTTTGAGGCATTTCGACAAACACCTCAGTCAAGACTCTGATACGTTTCCAAACGGACATGAAACTTATGAAACCCGACACGAAACCAATGCAGACACTTAGGGGACTCCTAGGGCTTCCTAAATATGAAAATAAATCAAAATTTTAGGGAGAAATGGAGAAGTTACCTATTCTTGAACTTTCTATAAAAACCCCCTTTCTAGTGCTCTTCTCCTTGATGTCCTAATCCAATCAAAACACCACAAACTGAACTGAAACTTCAAAGTCAGCAAGAATAGGTATATTAGAACCCTATGGAAGAGATTTGAATGGAAAAAAAATGGAATGGGAATCTAGGGATTAAAAGAAGCAGGAATAAACCTTTCCTTAAACTTTGAGCTTTCCTAAGAAAGAGGCAACCCTAAATTTTAGGAGAGTATTTATAGGGTGATGTTCCCAATGTAGATAGGGGTGGCCGGCCAAGTGGGTCTAGGGATTAGGGTTTTGCTATTTTGGGCTTTGGGCCAAACTACAAGGCTTTGAGTTAAAATGATTTATCAAAGGCTCTAAATCATAAGTCATGACTTATGACTTTCTAATTCCTAATGCTAACTAGAGTATAATGACCAAACCAAGGATTAGCTTAGGCTAGACTAGAGTCATATAACCTAACCAAGTCCATACTAACTAGGGTTAGCTCCTAGGTTGGTCTACAAGGGTCAAACTAGTCAAAGTCAACCTAGTCTAAATAATTCCAAAATAATTTCTAAAAATTCCCATAAATTCTAATAAATTTAAATTATCCCAAAAATGTCAAAAATACCTTCAAACTAGAAATGTGGTAGTGACAAATCTACCCTCCTTAAAAGAATTTTGTCCTCAAAATTGAAAGACGAAATACAACTGATGAGAAGGATAGATAGTATACCTCACGGTCCAAAAAGATAAGGGTAGCGCTCGCGCATCTCATCCTCCCGCTCCCAGGTAGACTCTCCTGGAGAATGATGCCTCCATGCGACGCGTACCAAAGGTATCACCTGGTTCCTCAGAACCTTCTCCCGTCGATCCAGAATCTCCACTGGCTGCTCTGGATAGCTGAGAGAAGGCCCAACCTCTATCTCTGAATGATCGAGCACATGGCTAGGGTCAGCCAAGTACCGTCTCAACTGCGATACATGGAATACATTGTGGACCCCAACTAGCACAGGCGGCAAGTCTAGCATGTAAGCAACATCACCGACTCTCCCACTGATAACGAAAGGGCCGATGAAGCGCGGACTAAGCTTCCCACCTCCACCAAAACGTATCGTACCACGAGTCAGAGATATCCTCAAGAAAACCTGGTCTCCGACCTAATCACAATCAAGGTCTCAATTAATTATAATAAACAAACATGATCAAAAATCACAAACAACAAACCTAAATCTAATCCTACTCTAATCTGTACTTCAAACTCCAACAGCCTCCGGTGGCTATCAGTCCAGTGTCGATGTCTGTCCTACACTACGCGAAGTCTGTCCCTAATGAGCTTCATCTTTTCGGCTGCATCAACAACCATCTCTGGCCCCAGTAAAGCTCGCTCACCAACATCATCCCAAGATAAGGGTGTATGACACCTACGCCCGTACAGAGCCTCGAAAGGTGATATCTCAATGCTGGTTTGGAAACTATTGTTATAAGCAAACTCCACCAAATAAAGATGATCCTCCCAGGAACCTCCAAAGTCCAGGACGCACGTCCGCAGTATATCCTCAAGTGTCTGAATAGTCCGCTCTGACTGTCCGTCCGTCTGGGGGTGGTATACAGTACTAAACTTGAGCTGAGTGCCCAAGCTGGTCTGCAGACTCCTCCAGAAATAGAAAGTAAACCGGCTATCCCGATCTGAGACGATGCTGACTGGAACCCCATGAATCCTGACTATCTGTCGTATATACATCTCCGCCAGCCTCTCTGTAGACGTATCCACCTTAAATGGCAAGAAGTGGGCCGATTTGGTTAACCTGTCAACGATGACCCAAATCGTGTCTTTTCCTCCTGGAGTGCGCGACAATCATGATACAAAGGCCATAGTGATATGCTCCCATTTCCACTCGGGAATGGACAGCGACTGCAACAATCCACCGGGTCTCTGTCTCTCTGCCTTGACCTGCTGACAGACCAAGCACCTAGCCACGAAGCGAGCCACCTCCCGCTTCATCCCTGACCACCAAACTTGCTCCCTCAGATCTCGGTACATCTTGTTGGCACCCGGGTGTATAAAGTACTGAGATCTGTGGGCCTCCTGCATAACCTGCTCCCTGAGATCTCCGCTGGGCACACATAATCTGGAACCATGCCTCAAGGCACCATCCTCTGCAAGAGAAAACTCGCCCTCCAGCAATCCTGCTCGAACCTACTCTCGGAGACACCGCAGAGCAACGTCCTCAAACTGTGCCAACTTGAACCTCTCCACCAAGTCTGACTGAATCTGCATCCCCCATAGCTGTATCTGCACTCCAGGCACGATCACCTCAATCCCAAGGCTCCAAGTCGACAAGCAAATTCCGATCCATGGTCAAACACATGGCTGTCGGATACCTACTCAAGGCATCGACAACCACGTTGGCCTTTCCTGGGTGATACTGAAGTAGGATGTCAAAATCATTCATCAACTCTAGCTATCTGTGCTGTCTCATGTTCAACTCCTTCTGAGTGAACACATACTTTAAGCTCTTGTGATCTGTGAAGATCTCCATCCTCTCACCATACAGATAATGCTTCTACAACTTCAGATCAAATATCACTGCTGCCAGCTCCAGGTCGTGGATAGGGTAGTTCTTCTCATGGGGACACAATTGTCTGAAAGCATAGGCAATCACCTTCCCATGCTGCTGCAAGACGCAACCCAGCCCCTTCCCTGAAGCATCACTATAAATAGTGAAACCACATGATCCTGAAGGCAAAGTCAGAATCGGAGCTGTCGTAAGCCGCTTCTTCAACTCATCAAAAGCTGCCTGACACTCCTCTGACCAAACGAACTCAGCATCCTTCTGGGTCAACCGAGTCAACGGATCTGCAACCCGGGAGAAATCCTGCACAAATCTCCGAAAATATCCTGCCAGCCCCAGAAAACTCGTGATCTCTGCAACTGAAGTCGGCGCTGCCCATGCCTCAACTGCTACAATCTTCTTGGGATCAACTGAGATACCATCTCCAGTCACCACATGCCCCAAGAAGTCCACCCGGTCCAAGAAGAACTCACACTTGGAGAGCTTCCCGTAAAGCTGCTCCTTCCTGAGAGTCTCCAGCACTATCCTCAAATGCTCCTCGTGCTCCTCCTCAGTCTTGGAATATACCAAGATGTCGTCAATAAACACCACCACGAACTGATCCAGATACTGGTGGAACACCTTGTTCATAAGGTTCATAAACACTACTGGTGCATTGGTTAGCCCAAACGGCATAACCAAAAACTCAAAATGCCCGTACCGCGTCCTGAAAGCGGTCTTGGGAATATCCTCCCTCTTCACCTTCACCTGGTGATATTCCAACCTCAGATCAATCTTAGAAAATACCCGAGCTCCGCTCAACTGGTCAAATAGATCGTCGATCCGTGGCAGTGGATATTTGTTCTTGATCGTGAGGTTGTTGAGTGCCCTATAGTCAATACACATGCGTACTGACCCATCCTTCTTCGGCATGAACAACACTGGTGCACCCCATGGCGATGAACTCGAGCGGATGAAGCCCTTGTCCTGTAGCTCAACCACCTGCTTCTTCAGCTCCACCAGCTCGCTGTTGTTCACCCGATAGACATTCTGAGAGATGGGTTCCGCTCATGGAACCAAGTCTATCGAGAACTCTATCTGTCTGGTAGCAATCCCGATAACTTCTCGGGAAAAACATCCATATGCTCTGCTATCAAGGGGTGTGGAATCGCCTGCTCCTCGACCGAGACTGCACAGAAGACTCTGCTGCTCTGCTCTGCCTGACGTCTGGAGTACTGGAACTCTGGCTCCCCCGAAACTCTGAAGAGAACTCTACCCCCTCCGCAATCAATGCTGGCGTGGTGCTTGCTCAACTAATCCATACCTAGTACTATATCGTAGTTCGACAATGGCATTACGAGCAAGCTCACCTCCAACTCACGGCCTCCTAAAACTACTCTCCGACCCTTACAAACATCACTCACAAGGATAATGCCACCTCCGATCGTGATCTTATAAGTCCTAGGCAATGATTCAGCTATGATACCTTGTCTAATCGTAAAAGATACTGATATGAAGCTATGCAAAGCACCGGAATCGAATAATGCAAAAGCTGGACTGGAATCGAGTAGAATCGAACCTGCAATCAACTCTCCTATTACCTCTGTATCTCTAGCTGCCATGGCAAAAGCTCGCCCCTGCTGGCCTCCCCTGGCCTGCTACTGGTGCTGGACGAACCTCTGGTGCTGTGTCGGCAGGGCTGGTCCCCTCTGCTGGCCTGCTGGAGCTCTGACTGCTGCTTCCTGGGCTGCTCGTCCCATGTGGCACTCCCTCATCTGGTGGTCTGCTGAGCCACACACCAGGCACTGGCCCAGCCTCTTCCGGCACTCATTGAAGATGTGCCCAGGCTTCTTGCAGTAGGCACAAGTACCACCCTGTCTTTGACCCTGCTGGTGCTGCATCGGCTGCTGATGATGAACTGGCCTCTGCTGGATCGGCTGCGGCTGAAACTGCCTCAACTGCTGGTGCTGAAAATGGGACCTCTTGGCCTGGCCCTCGCTGCTGCTACCTCCAACTGGGTCTCGCCCCCTCTTGAGCCTAAGCTCAAGATCATCCTCTGCTAGCAAGGCTTCCGTCAAGATCTCCTCAAACGTAGCATCCCGGTTACCCTTGGTCAAGGACTTGACCTCCTTGACTAGACTCTTCCGGAACCTCTGGGCCTTCGCCGTCTCATTCAAGCCCTCTACAAACCTGCCGAGGCGGCCAAACTCCCCAGCGTACTCCTCCACTGAAAGGCTCCCCTGGACTAGGCTCTCGAACTGCGACTCCAAGGCTCTTAGTACTGAATCTGGGAAGAACTTCTTCTTGAAGAAGCCCTTGAACTGCTCCCAAGTCTGCCCAGGTACTCCCATCCTGGGGTCTGACTGATACCAGGTGCGAGCAAGATCTCGCATCTGGCTAGCTGCGGCCTCGATCTGAAGATCTGCTGGTATCCTGGCCAAGCGAAAGATCTCCTCTATATGCTCGATCCACTCATCGGCATATAGGATCCCCTCTGTCCCAGAAAGTATCTGGGGCTCATCTTCTGAAACTGGTCGATCCCCGGTGTCCTCGGCTGCTGAACTACTGGTCGAGCTGCAACCGTCGTAAGGGCCAGCTCCATGCCCTTGTCCTGTCGAGCCTGCTGCCGGTCCATGAACTGCTGGAAGTACGCGAACATCTGCACTACATCCACGTATCCTGTAGGCGGTGGCTGCTGGAAGGGCTCCTCTGCGATGACTGGGTCCTGCCTCCGAGCCGGTGGAGGCATACCCCCTGCTGCTACTGCCGAGGTCTCAATACGAGCAGAGGTGGCAGGAGCTGCAGTCCCCTGGCCTCGCTGTACTGGCTGGAAGGTAGCAGTCACCTCCATAGCATCCCCATGAATGGTACGCTGCGATCTAGTCTCTACCATCCTGAAGATAGACAAACAAGAGTATCAATTTCTGAGAAAGAAGCGAAATAACAAAGGGGGACAGTTAAAATTCAAAGGATTAGCTGACAATAAGGATTAGATGACAAATAAAAGAATTTTTTCTAAAGTGATTGAGTACCTTAAAATTAATGTCCTATATCCTACCGCAGGATGTAGTGATACTCTAGTTCGAATACTACTACACTTCTAGTCTAGACCTGCATGGGCCACCACTAAAAATGTATCACGACCCGCACCCTAGAGTAAGGGCACGAGACGTGGTTACGTCCAGCCTACGCCGCAGTATCGGCGGTAGAACGCTGTCCTAGGTCAACATACATCTAACAATATATATATCTAAACAGTTTATACTCCCCGAATGGGGGTGACATAGCAGTAAATAAACTCAATCACAACTAAGGAAGAGATAGCACGATATGAAATAGATCTCAAGGAAACAGATAGATGATAAAGTAGTCTAAGATAATCCCAGCAAATATCCAGAAGTACATGGTCTCAGATACAGAATAAAAGAATATATACAACTCAGAATTCAGAATAAAGTCTAGCTAAACATGTCTCAAGACTACATAAAATAAGATAAGCCTAACTAATCTAGTCTAGGCAATGGGGGTGATGTCCTCAGCTAGAGCTGGGTCCTCTTGAGGGTCCAGCTCGCAAGTGTCATCTAAGGCTGTCCCGTAGTAAGTATCCAGACAGGCCTCATCCTCGTCCTCTGTAATATTTTTAACAGGTCCAGTCAGGACAGGAGCGAGTACAGTACATCTCAACAGTTCATAGCAGGTTAGAAAATATAATCATGCAGTAAAGTAAGATACAAGTACTGAAAGAAGTACAGTATGTAAACAGAGAGAGAAAGCTGTAATAGAAATATCTACTATAAATAGAGAACTAACATGTGACTAGTGAGTCAGAGTACAATATAGACATGTAAATGGCATAGGAGATTCTGATGCTACACTATGGAAGAGATTCTGATACTACACTACTTGGATAGTATTCACATGTCTATTTCTACTCCTCCGTACCCCCAATCAATACACAAGGATCCAACCAGGTTATGTTATGATTCCATGCAAAGGCCCCCGAAGGGTGATACATGGATGTCCCATAAATGGGGATTCTAGGAGATTCTAGGATACCCAGTAAATAGGATAAGAGATTCTAGGAGACTCTGTGATCATAAGAGTATATGTCACAAGTGATCAAAGAACCAGTGAAGCATAGTGATATGCTATGTAAGTGAAACGCACAGAACATGTAGTACCCGATGCTCCCTAAGGATAACATCTCAAGAAGGGATCCATATAGTACCAATCCGTGTGACCAACGTGACAGTACAAGTAAAGTAATTTAATACAGAAAATAATTCTAAGCAGGATATGAAATGATCAAAGAATGTACTCGCCTGGTATCTGAGTGTCCAATATGAAATTATTGTCCGAGGAGTGGTGTCTGACTCCTAATTAGAACAGCACAAGTCACAACAAGTCCAAAATGGTATAATAAAATCCTACTATGCATTCTACATGATTCTAGGTCAATCTAGGCCAAAGTGAACTCTTGGTCAACTCTGGTCAACCCTAGAAGTCAAACCTAAGTCAACTATGGTCAAACTAGGTCAACCAAGTCTAAATTAGGTCAAACTAGTCTACACTAGACTACATTAGTCTATACTAGATTACTCAACCTATACAAGCTAGTACACCACACTACTAGGCTATCTAGACCAACTACACATGCTAGTTGGCATTCCTACATATTACCTGTATGTGTTCATTACATAGGTATAGTGCAACTATTAGGAACATCACATTATATATATATATATATATATATATATATATATATATATATATATATATAGAGAGAGAGAGAGAGAGAGAGAGGCTCAACATATACACATAGGTATACATTACATATAATACATATGTATACATACTATATATAACCTACATTTAGAAGACTAGGAAATATATATATATATATATATATATATATATATATATATATATATAGAGAGAGAGAGAGAGAGAGAGAGATGTAAGACTGTGGGTGTATTAGTGAGTGAGTGAAACATATAAGTGTGTGTGGGGGAAAACTCTGTGTGTGTGTGTGTGTGTGTGTGTGTGTGTGTGTGTGTGTGAGATGAAGAGTGTAAAAGTTTGTATGTGTGTGGCTTGTGTGTGTGGAAAAACTGGAACATAGGGTATGAAATATGTGTGTAATGAGTGATATTGGACTGTGACAGGAAAAGGAATGGGAAATCTGGAAACACCAAGACAGTTAACATTAAAACAGTGAGTTAATGAATGTGTGTGTGACTGGGACTAAAAGGGGGTGCCTTAGACTGTGTGTGTTCATGTAAAACCATATATATAAATTCTCAGATTTCAACCTACAGTTCCAACATTCTCAGGTATTAATAAAACATGAATTTTCAGTTATATCCTAAATAGTCCAATACTCCTACAGTTCAAACATTCAAACATCCCCCATTTTGAAACCAAAACATACCCATTCCAACCCAAAATTGACACACTAGTAGGATTCATATAGGAGTATAAGTTAGAGGTTTGAAAATCATGTAATTAACAGTATGAATGGGTTAAAAATGATGTCAAGTTCATATACAAAAAAAATTAAAAATGCAAGACTGATTTTCCCAGTTTCCAGTTTTTTTTTTTTTCCTTCAAGTCCAATATGATTTCAATAGTTCACCAAATCAACACAAAATTGATACATAGCAAGATAACATATAGGAGAATGAATCTAGGAACTTAAACCTACATTTAAACAGTAATAAATAGGTTAAAATAGGTGTACAAAATCGAATTCAAAAACTGGAATTCACTGAGAATTTCTATGTATCAGTTAAATGGGAAAATGACAAACAATTAAAGAAAATACACTTGAAATGTGATTTAAAAGGTTGGTAGCATAGATATTTGTTGTGTACGTATCCCAGGGTCCATCATGTGTCTATTAATACGATACAATCGTGTCCAATACAAAGAAAGCTCAAATCAGACACAATAGTGCAATGTCCAGTGCACTGTCTCGTGCATACGTGCACTCGTGTCGTGCACACGACACAGGCCAAACTAGGCCACGTGCTCACAACCCTAGGTTCGCCCAGGGTCTAGCTAAGTGTCCAAGCACCTGCACTGTGTCCTAGAGTGTCGTGTCCTGCGATATAGAGCCGTATCAATGCACTATTTTACGTGTGTACTGCACAGTGTGAATTTAGTGCGACACTGATATCACTCTCGACACGCCATATGGACACGTGAGACTTGACACATGGCATTTCAGTCATAGCCTCATGGCGTGTGTCGAGTCTCGTGTCATAATAACATGTGTCGTGTCCTGTGGAACCCCCGAGTAGCAGGGGACAGAACCCGAGCGCGCGCGCGTGTCAACAGTGCGTGTCCACGTGTCAAAACTGACACAAACAGACATTAATATCCACTCAGATGAACAGAAATGCATAAGCAATAGTAAAACCTAAATTTCTATTTAAAAACATTGTACAAATGAAATCGAAATGCCCTTTGAGGCATTTCGACAAACACCTCAGTCAAGACTCTGATACGTGTCCAAACGGACACGAAACTTATGAAACCCAACACGAAACCAATGCAGATACTTAGTGGACTCCTAGGGCTTCCTAAATATGAAAAGAAATCGAAATTTTATGGATAAATGGAGAAGTTATCTATTCTTGAACTTTCTATAAAAACCCTCTTTCTAGAGCTCTTCTCCTTGATGTCCCAATCCAATCAAAACACCACAAACTGAACTGAAACTTCAAATTTAGCAAGAATAGGTATATTAGAACCCTAGGAAGAGATTTGAATGAAAAAGGAAATGGAATGGGAAGGGATTAAAAGAAGTAGGAACAAACCTTTCCTTAAACTTTGAGCTTTCCTAAGAAAGAGGCAACCCTAAATTTTAGGAGAGTATTTATAGGGTGATGTTCCCAATGTAGATAGGGGTGGCCGGCCAAGTGGGTATAGGGATTAGGGTTTTGCTATTTTGGGCTTTGGGCCAAACTACAAGGCTTTGAGTTAAAATGATTTATCAAAGGCTCTAAATCATAAGTCATGACTTATGACTTTCTAATTCCTAATGCTAACTAGAGTCTAATGACCAAACCAAGGATTAGTTTAGGCTAGACTAGAGTCATATAACCTAACCAAGTCCATACTAACTAGGGTTAGCTCCTAGGTTGGTCTACAAGGGTCAAACTAGTCAATGTCAACCTAGTCTAAACAATTCCAAAATAATTTCTAAAAATTTCCATAAATTCAAATAAATTCTAATAAATTTAAATTACCCCAAAAATTTCAAAAATACCCTCAAACTAGAAATTTGGTAGTGACAGCCGAGCTTCGCATCGAGAGAACTTGCCATGCACGCGTCCGACTTGAATAATCAAGTTCGCGGTTGCCTAAACTTGCCACAAGCCGTGTAATACGACTTAACCCACGGGACGTGCGAAGGCTATGCCAAGCCTTGGACGACCGGACCTTGCATGCTTTATCAAGCATTCATGCGGGCGACACCTATGACTTAGGCTAATTCGAATATTGGGGCAAAACGACGGGACCGTGCATGCTTTATAAAGCATTCATGCGGCCGACGCCTATGACTTAGGCTAATTCGAGGGTCGTGGCAACTTAGCAACTTAGGCCAACTTCCCTCTCCTAAGCCACGGGAACGAAGGATCGAGTGTCATTTTAAAACTACGCTGAGCCGACTTCTAAGCAGACCGTGGGACCATTTTCTATGTTCTAATATATTTCGACCCATCGGGATTATTCTCTTAGCTATGTGGATGCGTCTCTTTTATTATCAAGCCTAACTCGTGCAAGTTGAAAACATGCGAGTTATTAAGTGAAGGTTAAGATGAGGCAAGTTCACCGAAACTATTCCACCTGAGCGAGGAGTCGCCTCGACCGAGCGAGCCTTCGAGCAGTCGTTACAAGGCTAAGTCCGAACGCCGTCGGCATTTCGATTCCTACGATTGACTTTGCAGGACGGGGCACTACAGTACGTATAAGCTGTGTGATAGGATTAACCGCTAATAGTATCGCATGTTTAGTTTGACTTAGCGGTTAATAGGGATTATGTGTTATGGATACAACATAGTAGACATGGGGCGGGGAGAACATTTCCTTGACGTATGGGCTACCTTTGCACTTTCCTTATTGGTTGTATTGATTGGGGACTTGGGTTGATATTCACATATATGTATATTAGTTAACATGTTTGTTGATATTATTTTTTTAAACTGAAATATAGGTTTAAACCTGAGAACAGTTTCACTTTAAACCCTATTAACATATACACACACACAGTTTCTATATGGTATGCACACACATGTTTAGCACACTGTAGGACTTATGCACATTGGTTAATGAAACTGTCAATTAATTCCTGAGAACACCTTGTGTTGAACTGTCACATATTTATTTGCTGTTTTCTGAAAATTCACACACACACATTTGTTCATGTCATTTGGCCACTCTCTAACACACTCATCTGTCACAGACACCACTACACACACATAGGGATTTTTCCACACCATTGACACACACACACATATGCAATGAAACTGAGACACCACTATACACACACACACACACATTGATATATACACCTAGCCTACACACATTGTACTGTATCATGCTCATACACACACACACATCCCTCTCTAACACATTCAACCTTGCCATGACACATGCCATTACCCCTCTCTCTATTCACTCTATGTATGTATATATATCTATATACTTGAAAATAATGTGGTGAATGTGTGTGATATTATATTAATGTAATGTATATACAATCTGTGTGATATAGCCTATATGGCCTATAGCCTATATGCATGGCACATTGCACTTGGGTGTATCCCTATGTGATTAGCCTAGGCATATAGCCTATGGCTCATAAACCTGTGTTTATGGCTTGAATGCCAGTGTAGGAGTGTGGTTGGCTTGTATAGCCTAGAAATTGGGTGTGCTTGCTAGAATAGACTGGTTAGGCCTAGTGGGACTTGGTTGGCTTAGGCTTGACCTAGTTGACTTAGTTTGACTAATCCAGGTAGACTGGAGTTAACCAAAAGTTAACATTAGTCTGGATGTGACCAATTGACCTAGTTTGACTAGAGTATTGACTTGGGTTGACCCAGAGTTGACCAAGTTTGACTTGGACCTAGTTTAACCTAGACAGATGACCATGTTTGACTTAGAGTTGACTTTGACCTAGATTTGACTTAGAATCATGTAGATTGTATCATAGACTTCATTTGTCTTATATTAAGCATATTATAACCTGTACTGTTCTATTTAGGACATTGTGACTTTGGTGCAGACATCTGACATTATACTACTCTTTTCAGAGTATCAGGCGAGTACATTCTCTGATAGTTCTCTCATTTATTTGCCAGTTACTGTATTTCAGTTCTATTTAGTTTTATGTGATTCTATGATACCACACATATGGATATTTCTGGATTCATGTATGCGACACACTCACCATATTATCTGGCCTCTATTACTGGAATCACTGGAATCATTCCAGAATCTTTTTCTAGAATCATCATATTTTGGCTGGACTCATCTCGATTCTCGTGTCAAATTTTGGATTCATTTGTATTGTGGGGCGGGGAAATATTGAGTAAGACATGTAGACATACCCCAAATCTGGAATCTTCAACTGGAATCTACTGGAAGCATAGCCATCTCTCGCCTGATCAGGGAGAGATGTGCCTGATTACCCACAGCCGTTTACATGTCGATCTCGGTATTTTAAAACACACTATTAGATTAGCTGGACTCACCTGGATTCTTGATCACTACCTAGAATTATTTGGTACTGGATTCATCTTGTATTAGATTCATCCCGTACTAAATTTATAGTAGTTTACACTTGTTTTACATTTACTGCCTGGACTCATTATGTTACTTTAGTTTAGCTAGATTTATTTTACAGTCTTTATTGCCATCATTCTTCTCTTGTTTTAGTTACTTTCTTTCCTTGTATCTTATCTGTTCTCTATACCATCACCTGTATATAAACTGTCATATTCATCAATAAAACTGTCTATAACTGCTTTATAGTTCCCTGTCATTTACTTGGATTTTCTTGATGAGTTGTACTTATTCCTGTCCTGACTGGACCTGTTAAAAATTTTACAGATGATTGTCCTGAGGATACATGCCCTACATATTACTGAGGAGATGGCTTAGCTACCTTTGGCCCTGACACTCAGGAGTGATTGGGAGATTAGCTAGTTGTTGCTTAGCTTTTATGTTTAGAACTGGAGTTGTATATATAAGTTGAGATTGTTTGAGATTATATTTTTAGTTGTTGTATTTTATTTCTGTTATTTAGCCTTTAGTTATATCTTCTGTGATATCTTATCGTTCTTAGACTGTGATTGAGATTCATTATATCTATACTTGTCCTCCGTTCGGAGTTGAGTTTTGACAAGTACATTATATAATTGCGTGATTTGTTGATTAGATAGTAACCTAGGACAGCGTTCTACCGCCGACACTGCGGCGTAGGCTGGGCATTGTTACGCGCTCGTACCCTCACAGTGGGTGCAGGTCGTGACAATGTTGTACGACAGAGACACTCACACCGTAGGAGGAACGCTGTTGTAGAGGACAAAGCTGCTCAGTAAGAGGAAGCTGAGGAAATTCCTGGAGAGGAACTTACTCAGTACTACCCTGGGAAGGGATCTGCTCAGTACCAAGCGGGGGAGAGTAGTCAGTACTACCCTGGGGAGAGTAGTCAGTACTACCCTGGGGAGGGATCTACTCAGTATTACGGTAGGAGAGGGGGGTCTACTCAGTACTTGTCACGTTCCGCTCCCGCAGGAGCGATCGTTCACGCTAAGGCGTGATGCCGTACGGGCCTAGGTTGCGCCCGTGCAAGGCTATGTCTGAAAACGGCCGATTCGAGCTAGGCCACAGAGTCGCACAGATTGTCCCCATTTGTAGCAGAAAGTAAATGAACACAAGTTGAAGCGAATTCAAACTCTTTATTGATATTCAAGAAGTTTACAAGCAGCGCTAGGCCGAGTTTACAAGTCTCCCAAGCTCTCTCTCTCTCTCTCTCTCTCTCTCTGAAACATAAAAGGCGTGCCAAGTGGCTTCTAAAATGGAATGATTTATGGCGATGTTCCGATATATTATGTCATGTATATGGTGCTTCAGCTCCTTGCAACGCTCTAAGGCTCCAGAGATAGCTCCGCGCCTTAGCACGTTCGAGGAAAGCTCTACACCCGCTGACGTCTCCTGCGTCCTGCAAGCAAACTGTGGGGTTATCAGTACATTGTTATCCACTGGTGGGGAGGCTAGCTCGCCCACAATGCTATCATTACCAAACACGTTCTATTTAATTTTATGCTCCGTCTATCATTTATTGTCTTTCTAATGTTGCCTTAGGATCAGTTTTATGGCATATTTCATAACCTACCCCGTGTTGCCAAATTCAAGTGTTTGCATGGAGATATATGCACGACTTATCCATACTTACCGTCCGGCCTTCCCTGTCCAAAGTAAACCAAGTTAGTCAGCAATTCATATAAACTTTCAATGCTAAGGACGTGTCCTTGCCTCAGGTCCAAGCGCGAAGTAGGCGTTTTTCTAACTCGGTTTCACGAAGTACTCTTTATCCTTTGGTGTGTTACATTTCAAGCCTGTTCAGAAGGCACTTCATTTAGTTAACTTAGACTACTTTGTTTCAATGCAAGGACTTGCACGTGGATTTCCACCAGCAAAGCCCACTTAATCTATATGCACCGGTCGCTGGCACCACAAGCCATTTTGGACCCTTTCTCCCTTGGTAATTTCTTACCTATCATAGCGTGCGGCTAGAACACCCTGATAGTCTTTTGAAATACCCTGCACTTATGTCTTCTGGGTGGCCAAGCCTGCACCCAGCCTGGACAGTAAGCCATTTTGATTCCGCCTAGGTTGTCCACGATCCAATACCTTGATCATGCCGCTGGAATCCCTTATTTCTTCCTTCTTCCGTATACGAGGGGATTTTCCACGACCATTTCATTTTGTTTGTCATTTTAACTTAACGGCTGTCTCTGAGCCGTAGGCTAACCCTTAGCCTTAATGCGTTATCGACCAGGTTGGCGTCCGTGCAGCGCGGGTAGCGAGCCCCGTTGCACGTGCCCGTTATACCAGTCGCTAACCATTCCTTTCTTTCTTATCTTTTATTCATTCTTTCTTTTCTTTCTTTTCACTTGTTCGTTCATTCATTGATTCATTCACACATTCATTATGTAATGCCCCAGTCCCAAAATATGTAGGACTAGGTACATAGACATGCCAGCAGTATACATACGAAGTATACTCCAATATATGAAAACCTCGTATGAATACATAAGCTGTAAAATGCAGTAAACCATGAGTAATCTAATCTCATCCACGAAATATAAGAATAAAAGATGTCATATAATGATAATGAATTGTCATTGATACATATAGTTGTGCGGAGACAAATCCACTACAAACTATGAAAAGAAATACAAGATATACAAAAGAATAATTTTGGCTAGCGAAGACGATCTAAGCACAATCATCCTCGAAGAAATAGAGATGGTCACAGCTAGAGCTTGAGCACCTGCGTAAGACAAGAACACACACCTGGAGAGATAACCTGGTCCTCAGAGGGACGTAACAAGACACATAATATCATGCCATATAAACTGAATAAATATTGCTCAAATAAATAAGTCAATTGGATTATATCATGGTCCAATACACACCTATTGAACTAGCTTACCATCCCTCCAACCAAACAAGGACAGGAGATGGTAAACTAATTCACGGTGACGTATCTTTCCATGCTATGAATCCAATATGGTATCCGGACCCCAACAAGGTTCAATACCTTCTCACCGAAGCAGTAAGTCACACCTACAACCAAACAAGGACAAGATGTGATGAACTAATCCGCGACAAGTTATTGTTCCAAGCCACGGTCAGATACAAGTACCCAAACCAAAAGTACTCGTACCTAACGGATAAAGGTAGCCTAACCGTTCTAAGTGAATGTAGTTAAGAACAATTCATGGTCGCATGACTACCCGGTCAATACCAATACAGTACCTCAGTAGCGAGTCACAACACCATATACTATTCCTCAGTACCGAGCGAGTCTATAGCATATAGTCTACCTATCGTTCCTCAGTAGCGAGCCAGTCTACGATAGATAGGGTGGTAGTCAACTTCCAATCATGTTCTTCCCGCCCAATGCCAACTCATAACTGCTAAGGCTTCTAGCATGCAATTCTATTAGCAGTTATTTCCTAACGCACGGCTTATACGTACTGGTGGCCAGCCAATCACGCATGTCCGAGTCCTATATGTGATACATAACAACGTGTATAAATGTGTCAAGGCCTATGAATGCAACACACAAAGGGTGGTCCCTTAACTCTAAGTTTAATGTGTAAGAAAATAATACATAGCAAGAAACTGAACAGTAAATTCTAACTGGTTATGCCATATATCACAGTTTATTTTGCATAAAGAAAATAATAAACATGCATGAAATATGAGCTAAAATAATTAAACAGCAAATGGCAAGGTGTCTTGCCTGGTAGGACGCCCGGTGTACTGCAATGATCAATGTGGCACGAACTGCAACTTCAGTGTAATAACTATTCAAGGTGACCTCTGGTGATGGCACGGACAGTTCCATTGGGTCCAGAAGGGTCAAATTAGTTAGGGTGGACATATGGGAGTACATAAGGTAGTCTTGAATTGGCGAGGGAATAGGAAGGATGGGATTGGTCTCAGACAGAAGGATAATTAAAGAAATTTTAGATAAATAAATAAAATATATACAATTTTAGAAACTATTTATAATCCATGAAAACGTTACTTTATTATCCCAAAACATTTTATAAGTATTATATCGTTTTAGGTCAAAACTGTAAGTTGGTAAATATGAAAACTATCTTTCATAATTTAAAATATATTTTAGATAATGATTGAAAATAGTACTAATTTATTTAGACCAAAACTTGTCAAATATATATATACACAAAATCGAGAGTACTATTTTAAAATTTGCTTGAAATTAGTTAGACAATATTTGTACTACTTATAAAATAATAATAATGCAATTTACAAAACAGCAAATAATAGTGGTAATAATATATAAATAATACAACAATTTACACACTAAAATTACGTATAAAAAAAATCATAATAATAAGGGTAATAAAGAAATAAAATATTAACTATGGTGTATACATCTACTCGGATGCTAAATTATTACTAACAATAAAGTAATAATAATCACATTATAAAATAATAATAATAATAATAATAATAATAATGATAATAATAATAATAATTTAATCAAATATAAGCAAACCACAGCAAAAGCAAAAATAATAACATAAATATCTCACTGTTCTTTCGTTATACCTAAGCTGAGAGAGAGAGAGAGAAATAAAAAGTGAAAGTAATATAATAATAATAATAATAAAATCCAAAAATTTTATACAGCTGTCCCCTTCGTCTCTTTGTACGAAAAAGAGAGTCATGAAGAAAAAAATTAAAATTTAAACCAGTCAGCCTTGTCTCCTCATGTGAGGATACAAAAAAAGAAACCGAAAAGAAAAAGAAAAAAAAAGAAGGAAAAAAAATAAACAAGGAAAAACAAAATAATAGCAACCAAATGAAATCATTGAAATGTCACTCTCCTAAAAAGGAGAGCAGGAGCAGCTGCTCCTCGAACGGAGCAAGAGAGCGAGAGAGCGAGCGAGGGAGAGAAGGCGGAGGAGCGGCGACTGCGGAGCGGGAGGCCGGCGGCGAGACGGATCGAGGAGGGGCGCCGAGGTCGGAGAAGAGAGGGAACTGAGGATAGGGGCGGAGGCTAGGGTACGGGCTTGTAGGAGCGTAAAAAGTGTTTCAATGAGGGAGTCATCTCAGTCATAAGTGGCCCGCTTTACGCCTAACAGAGCAGGGAATTTCTTTACGCCCAAGACAAGGCTAATTGTGTTACGCCTAAGCAGATTGATCTTTTTACGCTTGGGTCTACACCGGTGATTTTACGCCAAGGACTGAAGCAGCCTCTTTCACGCTGGACAAAAGCCATCAAATCTCGCATTTAAAGCTGACCTTGACATGAAGATATCAATGATGGCATTTACCACAGAATTCAATAGAATTTGTCTCATACAAAGACCATTGTTACCGTTTATAGAGATCGAGCTACTTTACGCTCACTGAATGGTTTCTTTTACGCACGGGGTTTTACATGAGTCTTTACGCTCATAAAAAAATAATGTGTGCATGAAGTCTATTTGAGCCATTTTACGCTCAAGGTTATTCGATAACCGCTTTACGCTGGAAACCCATGACAGAGCTAGTTTACGCTCATCTTTTTACGCCCGATTCGTTCTGGCCAGTCTGGAACGTGGTGTGCCTACGTGGTCTTCATGCCACCTATTTCGAAGAACGTGTGTACATGTATCCTATTCTTACTGAAATGATGGGACACGTGTCAGCACATACAGAGGATGATTCTGATCGTGGAGGGCAGTTGTTAGCGTAAAGACAGATGTTGATACTCTTTTACGCACGAAAGCCCCAGTCTATAAATAGACTCATTTTTCTCATACAACACACACACACAGAGAGAGAGAGAGGAGAGAATACAGAGATCAAAGCTTCGAGATTTTGATCCTCTAGAGCATTCTTCTTCAACTTTTCTTCCAGAACAAAGTGAAGCAAAGCAGAAAAGCATTCGGCCTCGCCATCAGTGCCCAAGTGCGTCGATACCTTTCTGGTGCATTAGTTCTTCCAAATTGTTCTACTTCAAGCAGTGATCTTCATCATCATCATATGGTCCAAGGAACAAAGTGATCGTTTACGAATCAGACTTCCATAGCAATACTTTCTCAGAATCAAATTAGTACTCCTTGTACTTTTCTTTTCTTCTTGTTTTTGTTTTCAAAAGCCAATTCCTCCAAGGCATTTTGTTAATCGAAACAAAAATAGCGACTCTGCTGGGGACGACCTTCTCCTCTGACGAGGAGACGATTGCTCAATGTGATGATGTTTCGGTCGGTTCGACCAAGAAGACTCTGGTGGTACACTTCGACCAGACTGCCTATGAAGAGATGCTCCGAACTGGGGGTGGTTCTCGCCATTCCAATGTTCAAAAGTCTCGCAAAGCACGAAAAGTTTGTATTCCCAAATCCAAAGTGATTTCTGATCTCTCTGCTGCTTCTATTGACAAGGCGGTTCTTCCCACTCTTGTCGTAGGGGATCCCGTTCATAACGAGGCAGTCCCTACTTCAAAGTTACACTCGAGGTGTGACGATTTGTCTCCTGTTTGTAACGGTGAAGATAACCAGGTTTCACACCCACCGCGTAAAATCAAGTTTTACGCTCAGTGGGTAAGAACCAAATTTTACGCTCAGTTCATAAGAATGAGACTCTCATTCGTAATGGGGCAGACTCTAAAGCTTGTGCTTCTGGGTGTAAGAATCAGTCTCCCGTCGGTGACGTGGTAGGCCCAAATAAATTACGCTCCTCGCGTAAAACAAAATCTCCCGTTGGTAACGTGGCAGATAACAAGATTTTACGTTCCATGCGTAAAGATAAATCTCCTGTCTATGACAGTGTAAATGAAATTCACAAAGATGCTCACATGTCGAATGTGAATGTATCTAAACGTGTGCAGCTTATAAATATTGTTGGTAAAACTTCTGTTCTACACCAACAACCTTCTTATACTTCTTTACGCAAGGTACCAAATTTACAAATCACACGCCAGGAAAACGGAGTCCTGCGTGCTAAATCTCAAGATTTACGTACACAATTCCAAATGCGTAGAAATGTACAATTTGGTTCTGCGAATGCAGCCAGTAATCTTCTTTATACACAAGGGTCTAAACATTTTTCTACCCATAATGTAATAAAGAAGAATACTTCATCCACTCCTTCTGACTTACGCGAATTGCTAATACAAAAGCGTAAGAATAGACAATCTCCGGTGACATTCCCCCAAGAAAAATATCTTTGTGAATACCACCAGGTTGTGATCAACTGTTGTTGTTCGGCTTCAAGACGATCAGTTTTTGATCGATTGAGTATCAATGTACCTCCACATCAAGCTGAAGACCAAGAACATGAGTCGCCATATGTGTCAGTCAACATGGCATCTCATACTAACAGAGGACGACGTCCAAGACGGAACACGTCCCAAACTCCAAGTCAACAACAGTTCAACAGGCTTCTTGATTCCTTTGAAGGAGTATATCAGAATACTCGATCAAGAAGACGAAGATAATTGCAGACTTCTGATTCAGAGGCTGGGGGTACTCAATCTTTTGAGTCTGATACCGATAGCGTAGATTCGTACTTCTATACAAACCCTTCTGTATCTTCAAGAGAGGTTGAATCCTACGCTGTTGGAGATGAGCCAGAGACGTCATCTGCTAATACAGAACAACGTCTCACTGCTGTTGAACAATCACTGAAGGATATGCTTAACATGGTGCAAAACATGCATCAAATAATTTTGAATCAGCAAACTACTCAACCGACAGCAGTGACACCGGCACCAGTAGCAGCACAAACTCAAGATAGTCAGGGGGCTGAAATACCTTTGAATATTCAAGAGCCTGCTGCTAATCAAAATTCTGCATCTCCGGATCCCATTCTTCCAGAAGATGTACCACCTCCAGTGGGGGTCATGGTGCATCCAACGACTACTCAGTCAAATGTGCTTCCTCAAACCAGTGAAGCCATTCAAGCAGTGCGTGAACTTAAAGCACAGTTTGAAGTTTTGAGGCACAAAGATCAACTCCAGAGGCTAGGGATTAAGCAACCTTATCCTCCTCATTGGAATGACGTACCCTTTCCACCGAAGTTCAAGCCACAATCCATGGTTTTGTTCGATAGAAAAGCATCCCCCAGTCAATATATCAATTACTTTGATATTATGACTGTACACTTGCAGAAAAATGATGCTCTTTTCACCCGAGTGTTCATCGGATGTCTGACGGGTTCAGCTTACGACTGGTATCGCAGCTTATCTGATAACTCTATTTCGTCTTTTGACGAATTCAAAGCAATGTTCCTCTCCCGCTTCTATGAAGGAGGTATGGACATGAACATGTCCTCCTTGATAGAAATCAAACAAAAGGAGAAAGAAGATACTCGGACATTCATTGAACGCTTCCGACAGGCTACTCTAAAGATGCCTCCTGGTATGCCAGATTCAGCGTTGATTGACACATGCAAGATGAATCTGCGACCATCCATCACTGTCTTCACGGGTTCCCAATTCACAGATTGGGCTTCGTTCATTATAGCAGCGGTTTCTGCCGAGACCAATGGTAGGTTGGCTCGCAAACATGGGATGATTTTCGCTTCAGAAGATAAAGGGAAGAAAAATAATCCTGGCAATAATCCCGGCAATCGTAATGTGAAAGGAAAAGATACTCTTATGGTCAATCTTTCCAAGAGCAAGACGACATCAAGCAATCAAGAATCTTCCAGGCCAAAGGAAGAATACTCCTTTGACGAAAGCGATATCCCAGGGATATTCCAATGTCTGGTCAAAAGTGGTAAACTTCAGATTCCAGAGCCAAAAAGGCCTAATGAGGTAAATTTGACTGACAATCCCAAGTATTGTATCTATCATAGATACATTAATCATCCTACCAGTGCTTGCTATGTCTTGAAAAAGAAGATCCAAGAGCTGATAAATGGTGGCGCCATCGCTTTAACCAATGATGACCATACGGTGACAACCAATATGGTTTCTCTTCAGTTTGGGGATTTTCCTCCACAGCAAGTCCCAGATGGAATTATACCGATTCCGAAGGCGACGATGAAGATTGTGAATATCCCGCCTGCCAGAGAAGAAAATACAGGATTGCTGCCTCTCACATTGAAGAATGGTGAAATCATGTGGGTACATCCTGACTTAGTGCCTGAACTGGAAAATGAAGGTAAAACTTCAGAATCCAAGAAAGGCAAGAAAGTCAAAACTTGCAACATGATTTCTCATATTATTCCAGATCCTGATGATCTGGATCATCTATGGAAAGGCCTCCCTCTGGAAGATAGACTGAAAGGACTAAACATCTGTCCTCCAAGTCTAGCTCCTCCTACCAAGCTCAAGCTTACTCATCAGCAGTGGCTAGCCATGAATAGTGTTCCTTTATACCGGGCACAACGAGTCTTTGCTGCTTATGAAAAGGCTCCAACATGGATTTCTCCTCGTTTCCCGAATCCTTCTTCTTCCTTAACTACAGAGACATCTGTACTTCATTCTCCGGTAGTTACAGAGATTCATTCTTCGTCCTGTGCTGAAACGCCTGTTCAAAGTCCACTGCCTATCCATTTGTATAGTCAGCAATCTGTCATTCTCATGAAGAAGATGGGTTACGACTTTCAAAAGGCCGAAGGTTTGAACTATGATAAAGGAATCTGTCTTCCTTTACAAACTCAAAATCAGAAATCTACCGCTCGATTGGGTTCTGAAATTCCTCGTAACAATCCTCACAAGAAGAAGGCTAAAGGAAGAAAGAATAAATCCTGTAATATGGTACTTTCTTCTCCTGAGCCTGAAGAAGAAACTTTTGCTGGTACAAGATCTGGAAAGGAGTACCATAAAGATTATGAGGGATCCTCCAAAGAAGCAGAAGATGTAGTAAAAACACTACCGGCTCAATCTTTTCCTGTTCCTGCTAAACCGTCTGTGGTTGAAAAAGGGAAACAGAAAGCAGTGCACTTTGATATCCCATTGAAGTCTGCTTCCAATCAGGGGGTGACAATGAAGCCTTACAAATTCGATATTCTAGCTCAGTTAGCCAATACTCCAGCTAGATTGTCTATATTTGAACTACTTCGCCTCTCTAGAGAAAGCAGAGAGACCTTGAGTGAAGCTTTACTTCAAGCAGACTCATGCTTAGCTCAACTCAAGACTCCCGATAATATGCCAGTGTCATGTCCACAATGTCATAGCGTGATGGAAGCAATTTCCAACATCAGCTTCACACAAGAGGATATGCTATTGAAACACAACAAGCATGATAGACCTCTGTGCTACACTGGATATATCGGATCCACTGAAATTGACAGGATTTACATTGATCCCGGGTCTTCAATTAGCATAATTCTCCAGAGTATGCTAAGACCCTTGAGGATTCCTACTAGTGAACTGACTTACACTAGTACCACTATTGTTGGTTTTAACTCTGGCAAGAGTAAACTACTGGGGAAGATTCGGTTACAGATGCAGATTGGTGATCTTCGATCCATGGTAACTTTCTATGTTATCAACTCGGATGTATCCTACAATATTCTTCTTGGAAGACCGTGGATTCACGAGCACAATATTGTGCCTTCAACTCTCCACCAATGCTTCAAGTATGTGGATTCCCAAGGAGTTGTAAAAACTGAATTTGCTGATATTAATCCTTTCAAGGGTGTCGAAGCCTACTTCTCTGATTCAAGGCTTTATAAACAAGAGCATATGAAAGAGATATCAGACATACCTGAAGAATCATCACCTGAGGATCAATCTATTAATGAAGATCCACCAGAAAAACAACCCTTGAAGATCATGGTCAAGGGACGAATCCAATCTCAACTTCTCAATGATCAACCTTTGATAATCAAGGTTAAAGGAAGAACTCAAACTTTACCGGAGGAATCAATAAGAATTCCCGCTAAGAGTCAAGTTCAACCTTTTATGATCAAAGTCAAAGGGCGTACTTCTGGTACGAATGATCTAGAATCACCATTGATCGTTAATATTGTCAATTCTACGCAGAAGACGGATGATGGTCCACCGTTGACTAATCCGAAGCGTAGTAATCAGACTATAAATGATGTAAATATTGCTCATCTCTTTGATATCAATGAAGATTTCCTTTTCGAGTATATAGCTGTCAAGTTTATTGAGAAAATGACTTTATCTTCTGATAATCAAAGTCATCAATATAAAGACAACATAGATTCCTCATATGATGAATCCAGACAGATATTCTCAGTCAATATGGTTCAAACCGATGATGAATCAGAGCCATTTGAGAATGATCCTTGGGCTCAACAGATGGATACTCAATGGGAACTTCGTTTTGAACAGCGACAGCC
Source organism: Iris pallida (assembly GCA_029216955.1). Taxonomy (NCBI): domain Eukaryota; kingdom Viridiplantae; phylum Streptophyta; class Magnoliopsida; order Asparagales; family Iridaceae; genus Iris; species Iris pallida. The sequence goes on along the minus strand of JANAVB010044216.1, from coordinate 11,872,389 downwards.
ACCTACAGAGGATGAGGTTATCCAGATCGATGTTGGAAATAGAATTATGTCCAAACCAATATTCATCAGTAAGAATCTTTCTGAAGATGAAAAGGAAGAATTGACAAAACTTATCAAAGATTATATTGACATCTTTGCATGGAGTTATGAAGATATGCCAGGACTAGATCCTAAAGTTGCTACTCATAAACTTAATATTTTGCCTAATGTCAAACCGGTAAAACAACAGCAACGGCGCTTTAGACCAGATATGATGGATGCAATTGAAGCAGAAGTCAAAAAGCTGATCACTTGTGGTTTCGTTCGTGAAGAACAATACCCTGATTGGGTGGCCAATATCGTTCCTGTTATGAAGAAGAACGAAAAAGTCCGAGTTTGTATAGATTACCGAGATCTTAATACAGCTTGTCCAAAGGACGAATTTCTACTTCCCATTACTGATGTTATGATAGATAATACATGCAGTTTTGAACGTATGTCTTTCATGGACGGATTCTCAGGATACAACCAGATCAAGATGCATCCAGAAGATGAGAAGCATACATCTTTTCGAACACCTCTTGGGGTTTTCTGCTATACGGTTATGCCGTTTGGTCTTAAAAATGCCGGTGCCACCTATCAACGGGCTATGAGCAATATCTTTCAAGAACATCCACGGAAAATAGTTGAATGCTACGTAGATGACATTGCTGTTAAAAGTCGGTCAAAGAATGATCACATTCAAGACTTGAAGACAGTATTTGAATTGATGCGCCAACATCAATTGAAAATGAATCCTACTAAATCTTTCTTAGGGGTTTCCAGTGGCAAGTTTTTAGGATTTGTCATTACCTCTCAGGGTGTCCATGTTGATCCTGATAAAGTTAAAGCAATTCTTGAAATGCGCCCTCCTCGTAATCTGAAAGAGCTCCGTGGCTTCCAGGGCCGTATTGCTTATATCAGAAGATTTATATCTAATCTTTCCGGGAGATGTCAACCTTTCTCCCGTCTATTAAAGAAAGGAGTATCTTTCGTCTGGGACGAAGCATGTCAAAATGCCTTCAATAACATTAAACAATATCTTACAAACCCACCTGTTTTGGTACCTCCGGTAATAGGAAGACCATTTTTGCTGTACGTTCGAGCCTTGGATCATTCACTTGGCGCTCTTCTGGCACAAAAAAGCGACATGGGTCATGAACAAGCAATATATTATCTGAACAGAACGATGGTAGGAGCTGAACACAGATATACTCCTGTAGAAAAGGAATGTCTAGCTTTGGTTTTTGCTGTCCAAAAGATAAGGCACTATGTCACTGGACAGACTATTCATGTCATCTCCAGAATAAATCCCATTCGGATATTGATGAGGAAACCGAGCATTCTTAATTCCAGGTTAGCTACCTGGGCGATGTTGCTCACTCCTTATGACATGGTCTATGTGCCTCAAAAATCAGTAAAGGGCCAAGCATTAGCTGATTTCTTAGCTGCTCATCCTGTACCCGAAACTTCGAAGTTATATAAAGACATTCCAGACAAAGTAGTGGATTGCAACATGGCTTTAAAAAATGACATATGGCAATTATATTTTGATGGAGCATCACGAGTGGGACCTAAAGGCAATATTGTCTCTGGGGTAGGAATTATCCTGGTTTCTCCTGACAAAATGGTTATATACCGTGCCTATTCTCTTAATAAGCCGTGCTCTAACAATGTAGCAGAATATAATGCTCTATTGATTGGTCTCCAAGTAGCAAAACAATTGGATATCGGATTCCTAGAAGCTTATGGAGATTCACAATTGATTGTCAATCAAGTTAGAGGGACATATGAAGTCAGAAATCCTGATCTCATCCCTTATCATCAAGTGGTAGTCGAGTTGGTCCTTTCATTCAAAGGATTCTTCATTGAATTTGTACCACGTTCTCAGAATGTAGAAGCTGATGCTCTTGCCAGCTTAGCTGCAGATTTGGCTGTCCCGATCCGAAGGCAAAATACAATTACTTTGTTAGATCGAGATTTATTCTATGTGAAGAATAATCTGCATATCGAACAAAGTTATGTTACAGAGGCAAGTTCACAGCAGAAAGATTGGAGAACACCATTCATTGATTATGCAGTTCATGGAATTTTGCCTGAAGATCCTAAAGAAGCTGCATCAATTAAAAGATGATCATTTCGATTCTATTATGATCCGTCTTTGCATATGCTATATCGGCGTTCATATGACGGACTCTTGCTGCGTTGTCTTTCAGAAAGTGAAGCCAAACAAACACTGCGTGAGGCTCATGATGGTGTCTGTGGTGCCCATCAACCGGGTCCAAAGTTGCAAGATCGTATTCGAAGAATGGGGTATTATTGGCCCTCCATGATAGAAGATGCTGTAGACTATGCCAGAAGATGTAAAGCATGCCAGATTCACGCAGATTTTATTCATCAACCTTCTGAATTTCTACATCCTACAGCAGCCTCTTGGCCTTTCGAAGCTTGGGGTATGGACATTATTGGTCCTATTAACCCCCCTTCTGTCAAAGGACATCAGTTTATACTGGCTATAACCGATTATTTTTCAAAGTGGGCAGAAGCAGTTCCACTCGTTGAAGTAAAGAAATCTAATGTAGTCAGCTTCATTAAACATCATGTCATTTATCGTTTCGGGATTCCTCGACGAATAATTCATGACAATGGACCACAGTTTGTCAGCCAGGCATTTTATCGGTTCTGTGACAAGAACCAAATTCAAAATTTGGCTTCTACGGCTTATAATCTGGCTGCTAATGGTTTAGCTGAAGCCTTCAATAAAACAATCATCAAACTTCTCAAAAAGTTTGTCTCTTCTAATAAAAGAGATTGGAATGAGAAGCTTGGAGAATGTTTATGGGTATACCGAACGACAGTCCGGACTCCTACTGGTTTTACACCATTTTCACTGGTTTATGGTTGTGAAGCTGTCCTCCCATTGGAAATCCAGATCCCTTCTCTCCGAATCGCTATTGCTAATAAGCTAACTACAGAGAATAATGATCGCTTACGCCTCCAAGAACTTGAAGGATTGGACGAGAAGCGTCTTCAAGCACAACAGCATATTGAGCTATATCAAGCCCGTATATCTCGAACTTTCAATCGTAAAGTCAAAGAGAGGGTATTCAAAATTGGCGAACTTGTGTTGGCTGTCCGAAGGCCAATGGTGATGACTCACAAGAGCAAAGGGAAGTTTCAAGCAAAATAGAAAGGCCCGTATGTGATTGAGTCCGTGTTCTCTAATGGTGCTTACCGGTTGTCAAAACCCAATGGAGATCTGCTCATGCTGCCGATCAATGGCAAATTTCTCAAGAAATACTATGTATAAAAAGAAAAAAAAAGATGGGACAAAAATAAAACTTCTTTTATTATTTTTGTTCAAAATAAGAGATTAAGGACGAGGACCACTCCCTTCCTTATTGAATACATAGTCAGCCAATGCAGAGAAGGCATCGTTTCCTGAACCCATGAAAAATTGGCAGACAGCCATCCTCAATGCCTCTTCTTCAGGAGTTTTTTCAAGCTCTACTAGGAAAGCAAGAATATCCTGGGGCGACTTGGGCGTAGAAGAACTGCTGCTTACTTCAGTCGGGCTCGTCACTATTGGCTCAGCGGGGCATATCTCAGTGATGTCCTCAATGTCCCTAGAGACTTCATTCTTTTGCTGTGCATCCTCAGAAGACATTCTTAATTGAGGAGCAGAAATGGGAATGGAAAGGTTACAGAGAGTTCTCGTCTATTTATAGAAGAGGATTATTAATGAATCGGTCTCTGAAATTGAAAACAACTTCTCATTTCCGAAAAGACCCATTCGTTCATATTACTAGGTTCATCCATTTAATCATGGGACTTGAATCGTCCTTTCTGTTTCCAAGAAACACGCTGATTCATCCACCGCCTTAACATTTACGCTCACAACATCTGTCTCCTTAGCCCCCAGCCACCAAGATTTGGTTAAGCTGATTTCTTGTCTCTGGGAAAGAGATTTTATATATCTTCTATTTTATCGATTGATTAGAAGGTGGGATTTGCTATTTATCATGTTTCCATGACCTCTGAATAAATATTAAACCTACTTCCTTTTTCCTATCTATCACTTCTACTTTGGACCTCTGCATAGATATTAATCGAATTTTCTTTTGAGTTCATATATGCTATTATGTCTATATTACCTCTGATAGCATCATATACTCTAAAACAGAAAATAAGATTTTATTTATCTATTATGTCCATATTACATCCAGATAGATACAAATCGTTGATCATAGAAGAATCATCATTTCATTCCCATACTATCATAAAAGTCTATTACATTTCTTAGACTTTTCTTTATAATGGAAATCTATTACAAATTTTGGATTTTCATTCTATACCACAACAATAACCTAATAGAGATCTATCTTCTTCTTTGGATCTTCTCCGTCGGACCTTCTCCGTCGGGTTCGTTGTTGGTGGCAATTCCTGACTGTCTGGGTCTCAGTCACGACCAGATCAGCAGGAATCAAACTCTGGTCTCCTCTCTCAGACGAGAGGAGAACCACAGAGTATGGCAGCCCGAAGACGTGGCGCTGCCAATACAACTGGTGGATTAGGGGCAGCACCTCAAAGGAAGTTAGGAACGTTCCCAGCATTGGAATACGATTCCTAGTTCTGCCGTGAAAGGAACTCTACTACCCGATGTCTCGGGGTAGAGTTGACTCCACCATCCAACTCTCCGTGTATAAAGGCTCTTCCTACCAACGGAGGAAGACCCTTCTATCTCACGAAGAGTTCTGAGTTGTCTGATTTGCGCGTCAAAAGCGCATGAGCTCCCTGATGTCGGTGTCAGAAGAACACCCTTCACAGCGTCAAAATCACCAATGCCAGTTCTAAAAAAGCTCTTCAACCAAGTTTCTGCAGAAAACAAAGAAGAAGAAGTGTCATCAAATGCGTATTGAATGCTAACTAAAGACAGATAGCAAGGTTTTTATGCCAGTGCTTCAAACAAGGCTTTTTACGCCAAGTACTTCAGCACGGCTTTTACGCCAGTACTTCAGCAAGGCCTTACGCTCGAAGACAGATATTTACTTACGATCGAACTTGCCATTTGAGTCGAAAGGTTTGGCTCTAATGATGGCTGAATCTGCGTCTAATGATCGACCATGCAAAGGAACAATGTTGAAAAGCTCCGCCATTTCTTATTCGAAGAACAACATCGCAGAAAGCTATCTTCAGGAGGATGAGTACGAGAATACATGAAACTTTCTCGGCTATTTATAAAGACTGAAGAAGTTATTAAGATGAGTCTATTTCGGGAGAAGATCTTATTTAAAGGATCTTGTAACCATAAAATAGACACCACGTGTTGGTTTGTTTCTCGGGAATCAACAATCACGGAAGCAGTCAACAGAAGTGCATAAACAAATGCGCGTTCATAGATGGGATTAAAACACCAAATATTTTATTTATAAAAGATGGGGGCGGATCCCTACATATAAAAGTCGCAGTACACAGAATATTACTATTCTTTGGATTGACAAAGGGATGCACCCAACTCACGCATACTACGAATCCCAGAGCGACGCATCAGACAAAGGAATGCTTCTGCGTCACCCGGTCCCTCGTATGCAGTTGAAGGACCACCATCAACACGACTGAAGACTGCTGGGGTCAGCCCAAAGCACTTTAGAAGATTTTGTGCTCGCTCATTCTCTATCTCGAAGTTAAGCCTGGTGACCGAGGCACTCTCCACAATTGGCTCTTTCTTTGGCGCCATATCAACTATGAGGATGAATGTTAAGAGTAAAGAGTTTGTCCTTATTTATACAAATTAAAAAGATTCTTCACATTCCTCATTGGAAACCGCTCACTCGGAAAGATGAAGATACATTTGAAAGTTACGAAGAAGAAAATTTATTGTGACGGTTAAAGTATTGACCAACATTATTTTTCTCTCTTGAACTTTACGCTGACTGTTGGATATCCCCGCTCTTACACGGTCGACTGTTGCGTATCCCGAATTTTGCGCTCAGCAAATCTCAACTTTTACGCTTCTGTTCAAAGTATTTCAAATTTTGGGACATTTGAAAACTTTGAAGGGAGTCTTGTAGGAGCGTAAAAAGTGTTTCAATGAGGGAGTCATCTCAGTCATAAGTGGCCCGCTTTACGCCTAACAGAGCAGGGAATTTCTTTACGCCCAAGACAAGGCTAATTGTGTTACGCCTAAGTAGATTGATCTTTTTACGCTTGGGTCTACACCGGTGATTTTACGCCAAGGACTGAAGCAGCCTCTTTCACGCTGGACAAAAGCCATCAAATCTCGCATTTAAAGCTGACCTTGACATGAAGATATCAATGATGGCATTTACCACAGAATTCAATGGAATTTGTCTCATACAAAGACCATTGTTGCCGTTTATAGAGATCGAGCTACTTTACGCTCACTTAATGGTTTCTTTTACGCACGGGGTTTTACATGAGTCTTTACGCTCATAAAAAAACAATGTGTGCGTGAAGTCTATTTGAGCCATTTTACGCTCAAGATTATTCGATAACCGCTTTACGCTGGAAACCCATGACAGAGCTAGTTTACGCTCATCTTTTTACGCCCGATTCGTTCTGGCCAGTCTGGAACGTGGTGTGCCTACGTGGTCTTCAAGCCACCTATTTCGAAGAACGTGTGTACATGTATCCTATTCTTACTGAAATGATGGGACACGTGTCAGCACATACAGAGGATGATTCTGATCGTGGAAGGCAGTTGTTAGCGTAAAGACAGATGTTGATACTCTTTTACGCACGAAAGCCCCAGTCTATAAATAGACTCATTTTTCTCATACAACACACACAGAGAGAGAGAGAGACAGGAGAGAATACAGAGATCAGAGCTTCGAGATTTTGATCCTCTAGAGCATTCTTCTTCAAATTTTCTTCCAGAACAAAGTGAAGCAAAGCAGGAAAGCATTCGGCCTCGCCATCAGTGCCCAAGTGCGTCGATACCTTTCTGGTGCATTAGTTCTTCCAAATTGTTCTACTTCAAGCAGTGATCTTCATCATCATCATATGGTCCAAGGAACAAAGTGATCGTTTACGAATCAGACTTCCATAGCAATACTTTCCCAGAATCAAATTAGTACTCCTTGTACTTTTCTTTTCTTCTTGTTTTTGTTTTCAAAAGCCAATTCCTCCAAGGCATTTTGTTAATCGAAACAGGGCTCCGGTCGGAGCTGCACCGGAGGCGGCGGGTTACTGGGGTGGCCGGAAAAAGGGCTCGGTGCCGGCGCGGCACAGATCTGGGAGAGGGAGGAAGAAGAGGGGAGCAGCTCGGCTGAGGATGGTCAACGGAGGCTGGTACGGGGTGCGACGCTCGGGACTCGGCGGACAGCGGCAAGGGCGGCGACGGCGCTCCGGCGTGAGGGGCAGACGGCGTGCGGAGAAGGTCGCAGAAGGGGAGGATGCTCCGGTCAGCCGGCGCAGAGTCGGTGATGATCGCAAGACTTGGAGGCCGGCGGCTGATCCCTGGCCACCCAGCTGACGGCGGTACCCGGGGTGGCGGCACCGCACAGAAGGGACAGACGCGCGCAGGAGTCACGACGGACACGCACGGAGGTCATGGCCGTGGACGGTCCGGAGAAGGTCTGGGATTGACGCCGGGGACGAGGTATCGAAGTCAGGTTAGGGTTTTGGTTATTTTTTGTTTTAAATTTCTGGTGGGTTTTGGTGCTGGTGTTGATCCGTTGATGGCTCTGGAGGAGATGGTCGGTCCGGTGGTGGGGTGATGCTGGTAATGGCTCTGTGTCTTGGTCGGGGTGTGCTCGGGGTGATCTTGGTGGAGATGGTGCTGGTTAGGTTAGGGATTAGGATTAGGGCTTGGGATTTCCTTTGGTCGCCGGCGTTGGCGCTGGTGACGTTGGTGGTCGACTGGACGGGTCGGGCTGGCCGGGGATTTGGTGACGGTGGCGGTGTTCGTGGTAGTTGTGGATGGCTGGGAGTAGCAGTTGACGGAGACGGGGTTGGATGTGGCTGAGGTTCGGCAAGGCGAGCAGTAGGGGCCGACGGGTCGGGGTAGCGGTTAGGATTTGGGGTTGAGTTTGGATGAGTCGTGTCGGGTGTGTCCGACACGACGGGGACGGAAGTTCGGATATGTCGAACCCGGGGTGGAGAAATGTATTTGTATAATGAAACACATAGTGGATGGGACACGGACACGATCATGGACACGATGCACTCACTTTAGTTGTGGTGGAGAATTTGTTGATGATAAAAGTTTATGGAGGAGTACCTGCCTATTTATAGGATGTAGGAATTCCCATTAAGATAAGAATTAGGAGTAGTTTAAACCCCAAAATAGCTAATTCAATCTATAATTTAATTTAATTCAATAAATCCAAATCTAAATTAAATCCAATTCAAATCTAATTAAATTATATCTTTTATTTTAAAATCAATTAAGATAAATCAAATTCCACATATAGATATTAATTTACTACTTAAAACATATCCATAAATCAAATCAAGATTTAAATTGGTACAATAATTTCAAAATATGTTTTCTAAAAATGCTATAATAATAATTTCGAAAATATACTATTATTTAGAAATAAACTTAATAAAATATTTATGAAATATATATATGTAAGCACAAAATAATGCATACATGATTATGCTTTTCCTAGTATACAATAAAATATTATTTATGATTAATAACTGCTAAAAATAAAAGGTTTTTTATTGCAAGAATAATAATTATATATAATATTTTGAAAGTGTATAATAAAATAGAAAATTATTTTTCTAAAATATGTACGTTCGCACATATTCACACTCGACGAGCAAGAAAAATAATTTTTCGTGCGCGACGTACAATACAAAATTTTAAACCAGTACCAAATTTAATAATAAAAAAATATAGTAGAAATTTAGGAGTTTTACATCCTACCCAACTTAAAAGAATTTCGTCCTCGAAATTAAGAATTAGTAGGAGGTGAGAAGACACAAGGGGGTATCGATGGGGAACAATCGATAACAAAATCATGCCGTAAGAAATCGCGATCTAGATCATAGAAAAATAATACGGTATGGTCACGGGTAATGAATGAGGGTCACGATTAAGATAACGAAATAGATTCACTTTAATTAAGCGATTAGAGGGTCTTGATAGGGTCGAGTAGTTTAGGATGAAGATATAGCAACATCGAGTGAGAATGGTCATAGCCGATAGGAAGGCTAGAGAAAGTTCTAGTATAATGCCTTCGTCCTCCTAAAATAGGTGAAGGCGAAAGCAATATAGAGTTCGAATGAGGCGTTATCGAATACGAATACGTGATTCAAGGACGACCGAAAAATTTCAAAGGAATTGTCAAGGCATTCGTGGATGAGATTTTAGAGGGCAAGTTTAGCTATGTCCCCATCCACGTAGAACGATATATAGAAGTGAACCAAAGTGCACTTGGTTGATTAGACCATTATGCACCGGTTCTGATTAGACGATACGTTAGTGGGAGCTCTTCCACTAACATATGTCGTGAACAAGTTCGATAAATCAATGAACTTGCAAATCTAGGTTAAAGTAGCAACATTTGTCAAGAGAGTGAAATTATAGACACGAGAGTTTAAAATTGAGAGGAAGTATAGTTGAACTTCTAAAGATTCCAAGTCATCTCCTGGGATGGTCTTTATACAGTCGTCCTATAGTCTTCTTGTCCAATTCCTTGGTTTACTAGACGGGTTAGGGTCCTCTAGATTCTAGAATCTAAGTAAACTTGTGAATATAGGTCACAAGTGCAAAGAGATTGCTAGGTCACAAGGCATTCTACCCAACTTAAAATTTAGCTAATGGTGTTTTGGGACAATGTCTAACTAGTAGGGGTCACCAGTCTAATCTCTAGCAAGCACGAAGGGAGGATAAGAATATGGATGGAGGAAATCAAGCAAGATGCAATTGATGAGTCAAACGGTAGATAAAATATAGGAAAGAGGTCAAGTATGTGGATGAGATCCTAGACTTCTAATCCTATACGCAGGCTTGCTTGGTACGGTAAAGTAACCAAACAATTTATCTTGAACTACATGGGCCACCACAAAAACATGTAACGCTCCAATCCCAAAATACGTAGGACTAGGTACATAGACATGTCAGTTGTATATATACGAAGTATACTCCAATATATGGAAACCTCGTATGAATACATAAGCTGTAAAATGCAGTAAACCAAGAGTAATCTAATCTCATCCATGAAATGTAAGAATAAAAGATGTCATATAATGATAATGAATTGTCATTGATACATATAGTTGGGCGGAGACAAATCTACTACCAACTATGAAAAGAAATACAAGATATACAAAAGAATAATTTTGGCTAGCGAAGCGAAGACGATCTAAGCGTAATCATCCTCGAAGAAATAGAGATGGTCATAGCTAGAGCTATAGCACCTGCAAAAGACAAGAACACACACCTGGAGAGATAACCAGGTCCTCAGAGGGACGTAACAAGACACATAATATCATGCCATATAAACTGAATAAATATTGCTCAAATAAATAAGTCAATTGGATTATATCGTGGTCCAATACACACCTATTGAACTAGCTTACCATCCCCCCAAACAAACAAGGACAGGAGATGGTAAACTAATTCACGGTGACGTATCTTTCCATGCTATGAATCCAATATGGTATCCGGACCCCAACAAGGTTCAATACCTTCTCACCGAAGTAGTAAGTCACACCTACAACCAAACAAGGACAAGATGTGACGAACTAATTCGCGACAAGTTATTGTTCCAAGCCACGGTCAGATACAAGTACCCAAACCAAAAGACTCGTACCTAACGGATAAAAGTAGCCTAACCGTTCTAAGTGAATGTAGTTAAGAACAATTCATGGTCGCATGACTACCCGGTCAATACCAATGCAGTACCTCAGTAGGGAGTCACAACACCATATACTATTCCTCAGTACCGAGCGAGTCTATAGCATATAGTCTACCTATCGTTCCTCAGTAGCGAGCGAGTCTACGATAGATAGGGTGGTAGTCAACTTCCAATCATGTTCTTCCCGCCCAATACCAACTCATAACTGCTAAGGCTTCTAGCATGCAATTCTATTAGCAGTTATTTCCTAACGCACGACTTATACGTACTGGTGGCCAGCCAATCACGCATGTCCGAGTCCTATATGTGACACACAACAACGTGTATAAACGTGTCAAGGCCTATGAATGCAACACACAAAGGGTGGTCCCTTAACTCTAAGTTTAATGTGTAAGAAAATAATACATAGCAAGAAACTGAACAGTAAATTCTAACTGGTTATGCCATGTATCACAGTTTATTTTACATAAAGAAAATAATGAACATGCATGAAATATGAGCTAAAATAATTAAACAGCAAATGGCAAGGTATCTTGCCTGGTAGGACGTCCGGTGTACTGCAATGATCAATGTGGCACGAACTGCAACTTCGGCGTAATAACTATGCAAGGTGACCTCTGGTGATGGCACGGACAGTTCCATTGGGTCCAGAAGGGTCAAATTAGTTAGGGTGGACATATGGGAGTACATAAGGTAGTCTTGAATTGGCGATGAAATAGGAAGGATGGGATTGGTCTCGGACAGAAGGATAATTAAAGAAATTTTAGATAAATAAATAAAATATATACAATTTTAGAAACTATTTATAATCCTTGAAAACGTTACTTTATTATCCCAAAACATTTTATAAGTATTATATCGTTTTAGGTCAAAACTGTAAGTTGGTAAAATATGAAAACTATCTTTCATATTTAAAATATATTTTAGATAATAATTGAAAATGGTACTAATTTATTTAGACCAAAACTTGTCAAATATATATATATACACAAAATCGAGAATACTATTTTAAAATTTGCTTGAAATTAGTTAGACAATATTTGTACTACTTATAAAATAATAATAATACAATTTACAAAACAGCAAATAATAGTGGTAATAATATATAAATAATACAACAATTTACACACTAAAATTACGTATAGAAAAATAATAATAATAATAAGGGTAATAAAGAAATAAAATATTAACTATGGTGTATACATCTACTCCGATGCTAAAATTATTACTAAAAATAAAGTAATAAGAATCACATTATAAAAATAACAACAACAATAATAATAATAATAATAATAATAATAATAATAATAATAATAATAATAATAATAATAATAATAATAATAATGATAATAATAATAATAATAATAATAATAATTTAATCAAATATAAGCAAACCACAGCAAAAGCAAAAATAATAACATAAATATCTCACTGTTCTTTCGTTATACCTAAGCTGAGAGAGAGAGAAATCAAAAAGTGAAAGTAATATAATAATAATAATAAAATCCAAAAATTTTATACAGCTGTCCCCTTCGTCTCTTTGTACGAAACAGAGAGTCATGAAGAAAAAAATTAAAATTTAAACCAGTCAGCCATGTCTCCTCTTGTGAGGACACAAAAAAATAAACCGAAAAGAAAAGAAAAAAAAGAAGGAAAAAAATAAACAAGGAAAAACAAAATAATAGCAACCAAATGAAATCATTGAAATGTCACTCTCCTAAAAAGGAGAGCAGGAGCAGCTGCTCCTCGAGCTGAGCGAGAGAGCGAGCGAGGAAGAGAAGGCGGAGGAGCAGCGACTGCGGAGCGGGAGGCCGACGGCGAGACGGATCGAGGAGGGGCGCCGAGGTCGGAGAAGAGAGGGAACTGAGGAGAGAGGCGGAGGCTAGGGGTCGGGCTCCGGTCGGAGCTGCACCGGAGGCGGCGGGTTACTGGATTGGCCGAAAAAAGGGCTCGGCGCCGGCGCGGCACAGATCTGGGAGATGGAGGAAGAAGAGGGGAGCGGCTCGGCTGAGGATGGTCGACGGAGGCTGCTACGGGGTGCGACGCTCGGGATTCGGCGGACAGCGGCAAGGGCGGCGACGGCGCTCCGGCGTGAGGGACAGGCGGCACGCGGAGAAGGTCGCGGAAGGGGAGGATGCTCCGGTCAGCCGGTGCGGAGTCGGTGATGATCGCCGGACTTGGAGGGAGGTGTCCAACTTTGTAGCCAGATGCTTGATCTGTCAGCAGGTCAAGGCAGAGAGGCAGAGGCCCGGGGGATTGTTGCAGCCGTTGCCCATTCCAGAGTGGAAGTGGGAGCATATTACCATAGATTTTGTATCAGGGTTGCCGCGTACACCAGGAAGAAAAGACGCGATTTGGGTCATCGTTGACAGGTTGACCAAATCGGCCCATTTTTTGCCATTCAAGGTGGGTACGTCTACAGAGAGGCTGGCGGAGTTGTATATGAGACAGATAGTCAGGATTCACGGGGTTTCTGTCAGTATAGTCTCAGATCGGGATAGTCGCTTTACTTTCCATTTCTGGAGGAGTCTGTAGACTAGCTTGGGCACTCAGCTCAAGTTTAGTACCGCATACCACCCCCAGACGGACGGACAGTCAGAGAGGACTATTCAGACCCTTGAGGATATGCTGCGGACGTGCGTCCTGGATTTTGGAGGTTCTTGGAAGGATCACCTGCATTTTGTGGAGTTTGTTACAACAACAGTTTTCAGGCCAGCATTGAGATGTCACCGTTTGAGGCTCTGTACGGGCGTAGGTGTCGTACACCCTTATCTTGGGATGATGTTGGAGAGCGAGCTTTACTGGGACCAGAGAGGGTTGTTGACGCAGCCGAGAAGGTGAAGCTCATCAGGGACAGACTTCGCGTGGCGCAGGACAGACATCGGCACTGGGCCGATAGCCACCGGAGGCCGCTGGAGTTTGAGGTACAGATTTAGAATAGGATTAGAATTAGGTTGTATTTAGTTTTGTTTGATTGATCGTGTTTGATTTTTAGTAACTTGAGACCTTGCTTGTGATTAGGTTGGAGACATGGTTTTTCTGCGGATATCTCCGACTCGTGGTACGATATATTTTGGTGGAGGTGGGAAGCTTAGCCCGCGCTTCATCGGCCCTTTCGTTATCAGTGGGAGAGTCGGTGACGTGGCATACAAGCTAGACTTGACACCTGTACTAGTGGGCATCCACAACGTATTCCATGTATCACAGCTGAGACGGTACGTGGCTGACCCTAGCCATGTGCTCGATCACTCGGAGATAGAGGTCGGACCTACTCTCAGTTATCCAGAGCAGCCTGTGGAGGTTTTGGATCGCCGGGAGAAGGTATTGAGAAACCAGGTGATATCCTTGGTATGCGTCGCATGGAGGCATCATTCTCCAGGAGAGTCTACCTGGGAGCGGGAGGATGAGATGCGCGAGCGGTACCCCTATCTTTTTGGACCTTGAGGTATACTTTTCTATCCTTCTTAGCAGTTAGTTTCGCCTTTTAATTTCAAGGACAAAATTATTTAAGGGGGTAGATTTGTCACTGCCACTTTTCTAGCTTGAGGGTATTTTGGTCATTTTCAAAATTTTGTAATTATTTTGGGATTATTATTATTAATTATAATTAATGTGATTTTTAGTGTAATTAATTTGTGCTAGTTTTAGATTTTGACTCATATTGACTAGGAGACTGTCCTATTGGCTAACCTAGGTCAAGACATCTTGGTTAGGTTAAGAAACCCTAGTGTGACCTAAGTTAGTCATTTCAAGTTCATTAGAATTGGTTTGGGGCAAATTGGAATTAGTTTGGTCTAAGAATGGCTTGTGAAGTCACAAGTCATAATCATGACTTAAACCAATTAGGACTCAACCAACTAGGCAAAACCCTAGTCCTAGGGCCCTATGGCCGGCCAAGAGACAGTCCCCCCTCTATAAATACTCTCCTAGAATTTAGGGCTAGCCTCTTTCTTAGGGTTTATCAAAAGTTGGAGGAAAGAGGTGAGTTCCATCTTCAAAAATTCCTATTAAATCCAAATTTAATCCTTTTTCCCTCTAATAAATTGCAATAGGACCTAAATACCATGTTCTTGCTGTTTGTAATAAGTTTTGACAGGAAGGAATCAATTTGAAGGACTTTGGGTGGTTTGAGGAATCTTTCCTTTGAGGCTTTTTGGGAGCTTGTGCACATAGAGGTATAATCCTATCTATTACTCCTAAAATCTGTTAAAAATCATTTTAGGGAAGCCCTAGCCCTCACCTAACAGTAGGATAGGCTAACCCTAGGTTTTGGACCCATTTCGTGTCCGTATCGGACACGTATCAGGGAGTAGTCTAGGTGTTCGACGAAATGTCTCAAAGGACATTTCGTTCGAGATTTTCGATTCTAAATGAATAGAAAATTAGCCCTAGGTGTCATCTAAGGATTCCCAGTGTCGTGTGCTATTTTGTGTGTCGTGGGGACACGGGAACACGCGAGTCGGGGGTGTGCGCGCGGCACTGTAGCTCTCCTGCTACTCGGGGGCTACTGCGCGCTCATTTCTCTACTTCGACACGTGATTTTTGGCATGGAGTTAGGGGAAGTGACTGACACGAGGCTCGCAAAGTTTCACGAGTCCTCGTGTCGTGTCGGATACGGTTTTCAGTGTGCACGGGGCAGCTGTTGTGTGCGTGCGTGTGCAGTGTGTGTTTTTGTTATTAAATCGTTTCTAAATGATTTTAAATTAGGTTTTAATGAATAATGAGTCCTAAATATGATGTGTGATTCCTGTTTGCTTTGGGTGTCATGTTAGTTTAGGTTGTTTAAGGATTTTGATTCGAACATGGGATGTTCCATGGGATTCTCTGATACTGTGTGACACTGGTTGTTTCCAGATTTTTCCAAACCAATTTGATACTCTCTTTTGTTATGTTTCAATTGATTTTAGGATCCTACATGTTGCATATCATGTTAACTAATTGAATGGCATTCGAGTTTGGCTTGGGGAGATGTAAATGGGATTTTGGCATTCATGTTGAATTGGTTTCCTGTGTTTAGTGAACTGCTAACTGATTTCATTCCAGTTTTTCTAACTGTTGGCCTTGATTAAATGCTGCTGTCACTGTTTAATTCTTCCATTTATTTCATGTTGACTGTAAATTCAAATCTGAATAAAGTTGGATTGATGTGGCCTTCCTTTTGTTAAAACTGAATTCATCCTTCATTGTTCAATGTTAAAATGTTAAACCTGAGTTCCATTCCCTTCTTAACTGTCTTTTTAAACTGATTGGGGTTGCTTCCTTAGTTCATTGATTCCCTTTTCTTAACTGTTAACTGTGGGGATTTACTGTATAACCTGACATTGTTCTTAACTTAGGTAATTCACAGTTAATATATTGTGAACTGAATTCCTTTTGTTCATTGCCTTTGTGTTGAGGTTCAGCATTAGTTTAAGTTTGATTGTTAAACCTGTGAATATAAACTGATGTCCAGATTGTTCCCTTTGTTACCTGGGAATGTATGATAGAACTGAAATTGGGTAATGGATAAATGGTGAACTGAAATGAATATCCTTTTTGACTAATGTGAGTCACTCTGAAATGAGTTCCAGTTCAAACTGAATTATTTGTGTTTCCAGTTTTCTATTCAATTGAACTGTTAAAACTGAATGAGAATCTGAAACCTGGAAGTACACTATACATTGATTTCCTTCCTTGTTATTTGACAGAAATCTGAGCTTACATTTAATTGATTTCATGAGTGTTACTGCAAATTGAATCCCTTCCCTTTTTGCATTGACTGATATGTAGGTTAACACTAGTAAACTGATATCTGGGGTTGATGTTTGGGGTTTAACCTGATATCAGTTCCTGTATTGGGACTGTTGGGCATTGTTTTGTTTGTAAATTGACTTTCTTTCCTTTTTCAATGAGTGAACCTGAGAATGGCTTTTGTAAATCTGAGATTGTTTAGTTAGAGGACTGAATTCCTCTTGTCCTACCCATACTATCACAGGGTTCTTTGGCACTAGTCACACACATACACTTCAATATATGATTTTCCTCTCTCTTTTCATGTATCCTTTTTAATGTAGCATAGTGTTCACCTATACATATTTGTTATATATCTATAGGAGTGTATAAATTGAATGTATATATATATATATATATATATATACATGGTACTTTGTGATTATGATTGTATAAATATGGGATTTAGTGATGTGTTATAATATTAGGGATAGTGTATAGATAGCCTATTGGTTATGAGTATAGGCATGGCTTGACATGGTATTGCCTAGATTTAGCCTAGTGAACCTAGAATAGTTTGGTTAGACCTAGATTAGACTATTTGACTAGGTTTGACTTTAGGGTTGATCAGAGTTGACCAAGAGTTGACTTTGGTCTAGATTGACCTAGTTTCATGTAGAATGCATTAATTTGCATTGTATTATCATTGTAGACTCATAGTGACTCGTACTGTTCTATAGGAGACAGACACCCCTCCTCGGACAGTATACTTTCTCCAGATTCTCAGGATACAGGCGAGTACATTCTCTGATCATTTCATATCCTGCATTAGGAGTATATTTCCTGCTTTAGATTACTATACATGATGCTGACACGTCGGAAACACGGATTAGTACTATATAGATCTTGTTCTGCGATGTTATCCCCTTAGCGGATACATCGGGTATTCGTGTTCGTGTACTTTATCATGAGCATCGTGTACTCCTTGTGTTCGTGCTTTTCGTGTACAAATCGTGTGAAATCGTGTATACTCATGTGCTCACATGATCTCGTGTGCGACTATACTTCGTGTGCAATAACATATCATAGCTGGATCCTTGTGTATTGATTGGGGCGGGGGAGTAGAAGTGGTTATGTAATCAATCCAGTATATTACTCGTGTACAACCTCTGTAGATTACTCGTGTACAATATCGTGCCGTTTACATAACCATCTTGTGCTCTGAATCACTAGACACTGCTAGTTCTTTATATACTGTAGCTATTTATTTATAGTTCTTCCTGTTTATCATGATATTCCTTCAGTTTCTTGTATTTTACTCTATAGCATGATTATATATCCTGACCTGCTATGATTTGTTGAGATGTACTGTGCTCGCTCCTGTCCTGACTGGACCTATTGAAATATTACAGAGGACGAGGCTGAGGCGTTCTGCCCTACATACTACGGTGCCACACTAGATGAGTGCCTGGACTTGGACCAGCAGCAGGACCTTCTAGCAGTAGACGATTCTCCTTTAGATTAGGCTTGTCTTTACATTTGGATTACTGTACTTGGATTCAGAGTTTTGGGGCATGTATATATTCTAGAAACTTAGAATTCTGGTTGTATCTCTGTGATGTTTTCCTGGATATTATTATCATCTTTCATTATCTTTCTGTCTTCTTGTTCTACCTTAGATGTGATTGAGACTGTATTGCTATGTCGCCTCCATTCGGAGTGTATATACTGTAGAGGTACCCTTTATTATTGATTAGTTGTTGACCTAGGACAGCGTTCTACCGCCGACACTGCGGCGTAGGCTGGACGTACCCACGTCTCGTGCCCTTACTCTAGGGTGCGGGTCGTGACAATGGTGCTGGTTAGGTTAGGGACCAGGATTAGGGCTTAGGATTTCCTTTGGTCGCCGGCGTTGGCACCGGTGACGGTGGTGGTCGACTGGACGGGTCGGGCTGGCCAGGGATTTGGTGACGGTAGCAGTGTTCGTGGTAGTTGTGGATGGCTGGGAGTAGCGGTTGATGGAGACGGGGTTGGATGTGGCCGAGGTTCGGCAAGGCAAGCAGTAGGGGCCGACGGGTCGGGGTAGCGGTTAGGATTTGGGGTTGAGTTTGGATGAGTCGTGTCGGGTATGTCCGACACGACGGGGACGGAGGTTCGGATCTGTCGGACCCGGGATGGAGAAATGTATTTGTATAATAAAACACATAGTGGATGGGACACGGACACGGTCATGGACACGATGCACTCACTTTAGTTGTGGTGGAGAATTTGTGGATGATAAAAGTTTATGGAGGAGTACCTGCCTATTTATAGGATGTGAGAATTTCCATTAAGATAAGAATTAGGAGTAGTTTAAACCCCAAAATAGATAATTCAATCTATAATTTAATTTAATTCAATAAATCCAAATCCAAATTAAATCCAATTCAAATCTAATTAAATTCTATCTTTTATTTTAAAATCAATTAAGCTAAATCAAATTCCAAATATAGATATTAATTTACTACTTAAAACATATCCATAAATCAAATCAAGATTTAAATTGGTACAATAATTTCAAAATATATTTTCTAAAAATGCTATAATAATAATTTTGAAAATACACTATTATTTAGAAATAAACTTAATAAAATATTTATGAAATATATATGTAACACAAAATAATGCATACATGATTATGCTTTTTCTAGTATACAATAAAAGATTATTTATGATTAATAACTGCTAAAAACAAAAGGCTTTTTATAGCAAGAATAATAATTATATATAATATTTTGAAAGTGTATAATAAAATTGAAAATTATTTTTCTAAAATATGTACGCTCGCACATATTCGCACTCGACGAGCAAGAAAAATAATTTTTCATGCGCGACGTACAATACGACTACGCGACGTACAATACAAAATTTTAAACTAGTACCAAATTTAATAATAAAAAAATATAGTAAAAATTTAGGGGTTTTACATATTCATTCGTTGATTCATTCATTCACTTATTCGTTTATTCTTTCTTTCATTCATTATTATGCAACTCCCCTTGCGGGAGTCGTCTTGGCGGCCCATCGGTCCTATAGTCTTTCAATGTTGCTATACTCTACTTGGAACGACTATTTTGATACTCTTCTCGTTTCATTGTTGTAAACCATTCATTGTTTTATTGTTGAACGCATAAGGAACTCGAAACGTAAGCCCGTGCCTTAGCACGAGCGCGGAGTGCGGTGCGAGAGTTCTCACATTTTCCATGTTCTTTTCCATATTCTAAACAAGCATACAAGATGCGATTATTTCCTTAGCTACGTGCGTTGAGTCATTTATTAGCATGCGCGGTGTTATCGCCTAGCGATTCTAGCAATAGTGTCCATATTGTTATGTGTCTAGGCTAAGCAAAGACGGGTTCATCGGAGCCACCCACCTTAGCGATGTTCGTATCGGCCGAGCGATACTCCAAGCGCGCCTTTTAAAAGTCTATGTCTGGATTCCTCTTGACGGGCCAATGTAAGCCTTGTATCGATTCTTCATCAGATCAATACCAACTCTTCGGGTCGACGGCTCGTTTGAGTCGTTGTACTTGCCGTTTGAATCGACATTCCGCTAGGGCGGAGCGGGTCATTACATAATACACCACTCAAAACAAGTCTCGTCCTCGAGACTTCCTGAGTGTAGGTCATCCTTCCATTCTTTAACTCGTGTCGTCGTGTTTCTTAGACAATTCTATCGAACGGCTCTATCGCTCGATGGCATCGAACTATGCTCGGTTATCCTTCCAAGTTTTATGTCGCATGTGTTTGGTCGATTTTATTGAATGAATTTTCATTCATTTTAGAGTTGATGGTACTTATTCAATTGTCGTGTTTCTCCAACTTGGTTGCTATTTTGACGTGTCATGGGACTGAAATGGTCGTACGAGGTGCGTTGTAATTTATCAAATGCGAGGGTCGTAGGCTGAGGCAAACTCACTTTCGTTTATGCGCATCTCAACACCCACTTGCAGTTGCATTCGTGTTCATCATATCGCTGAGTTTTGGATCGTGTACATATTCAAGGCGTCTCCCGAATACGTACATTTTTACCAAGCTTAGAGATTAGCGAAGTCGGACAAGCTACTCGTGATAGTTTCGATTTTTTTGCCGATCGTTTCACAAACTTCGATTTAAAACCGAACTCGTGTGCATCTCACTATCGTTTATCTCGGTCATCGAGATGACCCAATTCGCTTCTCAAGCGCTCTTGTTTATGAAGGCACATAAATGGCGCGCACCGAAAGGCAGGCCCCTCTAATCAATACAATTTCTTTTTAGCGGAGTCGACCAAGTCTAAGTAATTCCCATCCGATTCGAGACCAAGTATTGTACTATCATCGACTATATCTTTCTATCCATGATTCAATTCATTATTCCAACTTTACTTGCGCATCATCCATTCCAATCATTCACTTCGTTTGGGGCCAATCTTGTTGTCGTTCACACACACTCCCAGTTTTTTCGTCCTACTCTAAGTCTTTTTGCCTCAAGCCTATCGTCCGTCCAGACGATACAGTAAACCATACATTTTCAATCACTCGGCATAGGGTCGTCTGCCTATCCGCTAGGTCATCTCACCAGGTCATAGTTACAAGTCAAGTTCTCAGTTCATTGTGCAAAGTCATTGTACGACGCTCACCCCAATCCTATGGTCAAACCATTCGTTCGTTTGTATGGGAGTTTCTACCCAAGTTTGCTTCACTCAAATTTCTAAACATCAAGCAGGGTTTACCCTATTCGCATCAACACATTCTTCGTTCCAAGTCCGAGCTCGTTTAGGAAAGTCATCCTACGATAGGTTGTCCTCAACCGAATCCTCGACATATTAATATCGTATGTCCATACTAAAAATTTTCGTAGTCTATCTCTTCAAGTATGTTTTATACAATCCACCTATCCATTCTAACCAATTCACATAGTCGATCACAAGGTCGTCTAGCATTGCAATATGTCACGTCCCGATCTCACGCAAGTCTGATTATCCACGGCGGACATGAATCACCATGTCAACGTTCCTGCGGAGTAATCGTTCTCATCGGAACGTAACTCTTGTGTTGTGTCTAGACTTACTCATTTTTGATACGCAGATTGGGCCTACTGAATCCTCAACTTTACTTCGTCGTCTATCATACGTCCGATTAATCCTCAAATTTGCCTTCGCTTCAAACCACAAGTCGAAGCAATCAAAATTGCCAAGTCAAGGTATTTTGAGTTCGATCATTCCCGCTGGACATGAATCACCATGCCAACGCTCACGCGGAACGATCGTCCCAAATTCGACGTGACACATGTGCAAGGCTGGAGTTGCGCTCGCGCAAGACAAGATCGTTTTCGTTGTGGTTATCACCGAACCATCAAGTTATTTCTCTTCTTCATTCCAAACATTCGTTTCTATCAAAATTCCCTAATATAGTATCCTTCAAAACAATAACTTCTAACACGATCATCATTCATTGAATCAGAGTACCTCCGAGTTATCGTACATCGATATTTGATACGCCTCAATACCATCGATGATGTACATAACCTGACGATCTTCCTTTTGCAACAAATTTCGAGTCGTGCAACTTAATTCCTCAATTTGCATTGTCTCATGCTAACTCTTCTTTGAGCAACATCCATTCCAAATCCTTAGTCATTCTCGTATCTCCACTCAACGTTTCCCATGCACGCTATCTTTCGATCGTGCTATCTTCGATCTCGTCTATGCATATTTCACCTTAACTCAAGTTTTAATCCCTTCGACTAAATTCAAAATCGCATGCACGATCTTCTATGTTTCTTCGACCAAGACCTCCACTCGTTTTATCATTCTGACTCTTTATTCAATTGTTTCATAATTCGTACTACGTATTCTTAATTCGTTCAAACAATATCTCGTTTGAGACTATCGAAGTCAAAACCAACTAAGCGTTACTCGTTCTAAGGCTTTGCGCGATATCATCGCTTGCCGACATACTCGTTCTATCCGTAAATCCTTTAGTCTCGCTGAACAATTTCTATAACGTCCATACACCACTCAGGGTTCGAGCCACTCGATTAGCCGTCGACACACACCCTTATTCTTCTTCGAACCTATCACATACACCACTCGGAGTCAAGTCATTCTATAAATCCTCAAAAGATCATTCGATTCCCAAATCGATGTGTTCAATCGCGCGTTCGCCCATTCCTCAAAGTCTAAGAACCATCTTCCGTGCTCGCTTTAGCATTGGTCAAATAGCGTCTTTATCGATATATATTCTAAGTCTCACTTACTATCGTCCGAGCGATAGTCGGCCTCGCTCGCAAACTCGTTCGCACCAGAAGGTCTAGGTACGCGATACTCGACACAACTTAGCCAAAAGGCTACGTGCATAATCATCCCATTCGAACTATACTTCGGTCTCGTGTACTCGTTCGCTATTATCAGCGTAAGGTTATTCAAGCACGTCTTGCATTTGCTAACTCTTAGCATCGGTTTCTTCCAACTCAAGTACGTCGTGGTTCGGCACAAAGGCCTTCGCCTATCGATCCCGTTCAACCGAGTACTTGTACGAGCTTTTGAAAATATTAGACTTATTGTATGGAACATCTCGAGGCACAACGAGAGAGAGCGTACACTTCTTTTGTTTTAAAAAGAGCTTTCAAAATTGGGAACCGAAATGAAGTCCAAGGACATAAAGCCGTGCTCTGATACCAATCTGTCACGTCCCGCTCCTGCATGAGCGATCGTCCTCGCTAAAGTATGATGTCACACGGGCCTAGGTTGCGCCCGTACAAGGCTATGTCCGAAAACGGTCGATTCGAGCTAGGCCACAGAGTCGCACAGAGTGTCCCCATTTGCAGCGGAAAGTAAATGAACACAAGTTGAAGCGAATTCAAACTCTTTATTGATATTCAAGAAGTTTACAAGCGGCGCTAGGCCGAGTTTACAAGTCTCCCAAGCTCTCTCTCTCTGAAACACAAAAGGCGTGCCAAGTGGCTTCCAAAATAGAATGATTCATGGCGATGTTCCGATACATTATGTCATGTATATGGTGCTTCAGCTCCTTGCAACGCTCCAAGGCTCCAGAGATAGCTCCGCGCCTTAGCACGTTCGGGAAAGCTCCGCACCCGCTGACGTCTCCGGCGTTCTGCAAGCAAACTGTGGGGTTATCAATACATTGTTATGCACTGGTGGGGAGGCTAGCTTGCCCACAATGCTATTATTACCAAACACGTTCTATTTACTTTTGTGCTCCGTCTATCATTCATTGTCTTTCTAATCTTACCTGAGGATCAGTTTTATGGCATATTTCATAACCTATCCCGTGTTGCCAAATTCAAGTGTTTGTATGGAAATACATGTACGACTTACCCATACTTACCGTCCGGCCTTTCCTGTCCAAAGTAAACCAAGTTAGTCAACAATTCATATAAACTTTTAATGCTAAGGGCGTGTCCTTGCCTCAGGTCCTAGCACGACGTAGGCGTCTTTTCTAACTCGATTTCACGAAGTACTCTTTATCCTTTGGTGTGTTACATTTCAAGCCTGTTCAGAAGGCACTTCATTTAGTTACCTTAGACTACTTTGTTTCAATGCAAGGACTTGCACGTGGATTGCCACCAGCAAAGTCCACTTAATCTATATGCACCGGTCGCTGGCACCACAAGCCATTTTGGACCCTTTCTCCCTTGGTAATTTCTCACCTATCATAGCGTGCGGCTAGAACACCCTGATAGTCTTTTGAAATACCCCGCACTTATGTCTCCTGGGTGGCCAAGCTCGCACCCAGCCTGGACAGTAAGCCATTTTGATTCCGCCTAGGCCGGCCACGATCCAACACCTTGATCATGCCGCTGGAATCCCTTATTTCTTCCACCTTCCGTATACGAGGGGATTGTCCACGACCATTTCATTTTGTTTGTCATTTTAACTTAACGGCTGTCTCTGAGCCGTAGGCTAACCCTTATCCTTAATGCATTATCGACCAGGTTGGCGTCCGTGCAGCGCGGGTAGCGAGCCCCGTTGCACGTGCCCGTCATACCTGTCGCTAACTATTTTTTTCTTTCTTATCTTTTATCCATTCTTTCTTTTCTTTCTTTTCATTTGTCCGTTCGTTCATTGATTCATTCACACATTCATTCATTCATTGATTAATTTATTCACTTATTCGTTCATTCTTTATTTCATTCATCATTATGCAACTCTCCTTGTGGGAGTCGCCTTGGCGGTCCATCGGTCCCATAGTCTTTCAATGTTGCTATACTGTACTCGAAACGACTATGTTGATAGTCTTTCCGTTTTATTGTTGTAAACCATTCATTGTTTTATTATTGAATGCATAAGGAACTCGAAACGTAAGCTCGTGCCTTAGCACGAGCGCGTAGTGCGGTACGAGAGTTCTCATATTTTCCATATTCTTTTCCATATTCTAAACAAGCATACAAGATGGGATTATTCCCTTAGCTACGTGCGTTGAGTCATTTATTAGCATGCGCGGTGTTATCGCCTAGCAATTCTAGCAATAGTGTCCGTATTATTATGTGTCTAGGCTAAGCAAAGACGGGTTCATCGGAGCCACCCACCTTAGCGATGTTCGCATCGGCCGAGCGATACTCCGAGCGTGTCTTTTGAAAGTCTAAGTCTGGATTCCTCTTGATAGGCCAATGTAAGCCTTGTATCGATTCTTCATCAGGTCGATGCCAACTCTTCGGGTCGACGGCTCGTTTGAGTCGTTGCACTTGCCGTTTGAATCGGCATTCTGCTAGGACGGAGTGGGTCATTACAGTACTACCCTGGAGGGGGGCCTTTAGTAGCAGCTAATTTTCCAGGTATGGAGATGTATAGCCAACGAAGTTCTCATGTCGATTCTTCTCGAGATTTTATACGATTCTTCTTTGGTCTGCCGGCTTTACGTCGTACCGATGTGTCACTCTCCATTCCCAGAATACGTATTTTAATACGTGCACTGCTTGAATGTATTTATTTAATAATTATCATAAATTTGTTCTGTATTTAATTCTTTTAATTTTGTGCTAATTATTTTTGCTGTATTTCATTTTCTGCTTAGCTTTGCTTCTGGGCTCGGCTTGGGTTGGTTTATTTCCGGATTTGGGTGGTTCAACATGAACCCGACCAACCCACCATCATCTTCATTTAAAGCCTCAATCCTTTCTCTCTCTTCATTACTTCTTCTTTCTCATTTACTCTTCTTCTTCCTCCATTACTCTCCCACCCATCCATTTGGAGAGGCAAGTACATCTTGTAACCATGAGAAATTTCATGCATCCCTATTTATTTTTAGTCTATGTTGTTTATCTTCTCTTACTCTACAAGTTTAGGTCTCGAAGTTCTTGATTTCCATGGATGGTTGGGTGTAGATCTAAGTTTTAAGTTTTGTTTTTTGTATAGATTTTGTGGTTTTGATCTATCATACTTTGTTGTTTTTAAAAATAAGTGGTTTCATGTTGTAGAAAATTCAATTCTATCAAAGTTTGGCTTTTGAAAAGTTATATTTTGACTTGTTTTGAGAAAGTTATGGCCATGGCAAGTTTTCAGAACTTTCATGGCTGAACTTGTTGTTTGGGGACGATGACCCCCATGTGCCCGGGAGGCCATGCACCGAGAGGCCATGCGTCGTGAAGTCCCGGCAACGCATCCCTTGACTCCGAGCGTGTCATGCACGTAGGTTCCTTACGCGCATGTAATAAAGATGCAACGTGAGTTTTCCATGCACGGATGTGCAGGAATTTCCATGCACGGATGTGCAGGAATTCCCATGCGCGGATTGTACAAGAATTTTCATGCACGAATGTACAAGAATTTCCATGCACAGATTTTACAGGAATTTCCATGCGCGGATGTGCAGGAATTCCCATGCACGGATTGTGCAGGAATTCCCATGCACGGATGTGCAGGAATTTCCATGCTCGAATGTACATGAATTTTCATGCGCGGATTGTGCAGGAATTCCCATGCGCGGATGTGCAAGAATTTCCATGCACGGATTGTGTAGGAATTTCCATGCGCGGATGTGCAGGAATTCCCATGCACAGATTGTGCAGGAATTTCCATGCACGGATGTGCAGAAATTTCTATGCGCAGATTGTGCAGGAATTCCCATGCGCGGATTGTGCAGAAATTTCCATGCACGAATGTGCAGGAATTCCCATACGCGAATGTGCAGGAATTCCCATACGTGGATGTACAGGAATTCCCATGCACAGATGTGCAAAAATTTCCATGCTCGGATGTACAAGAATTTACAACCACGGATTGTGCAGGAATCCCATGCGCCGGGATTGCCCTATTTCACTATTTTTCCCTGTTTAAGTTATTTTGTAGCTAGAATCTTAAAAAACTCATAATATAAAAGTGGTAGATCTTTTCCTTGGCTTCAAGAATATGTTACCAACTATTTTATGCAAGTTATAGACTTGACCATGCTTAATACTAGTTTGACTTTCATGCCATATCATGAATTGATCTCGACTGTTACTTTGACTAATGATTGATCATGCGTTCCTAGTTGGAACTAGAAGACTGGCTAGTCGTCTTATTGAATTGAATGAGACACGTTCATATTAACATGAACTATTACAATCGACTAGCCGATCCCGAACATTGGCATATGGATACGTGCAGACTTCAACTGATTTTCTACAAAAGCAGCATGTGTACTTTACAGTCAAGGCATGATTATTCCATGGCTAGGTCTGATTGTTGCATTACGTTATGTAAGACCTACAACCTAACCGCACAGGCATCGTTGTAGAGTTGTGCATATCTTACTTTGTACGAAAGTACTCACTCTGAATGACCATGATCCACGGCATGGGATTTCAATCAATATAGGGACTATTAAGTTAAATAAAATAACGATTGTATGGAAAGAGAATTGATTCTCGAATTCTTACATGGCAGCCATCCCAGGGCAATTGGTGCCCTGACATGCCGGTTGGTTCCCACAGATACTGCAAATCTGCCACACGGGCAGGGAGCGGTATCTGTTTATATTATTTATTGTATATTTATGACGGGCGTCCCGCTGGGACTCGTCTAATTCATGATTGGCGCAATTGATTATTGGATAAACTAGCCTTGCTTGCACATAGTAAGAACTGAGGAATCCTGATTGCATTTTTCATGACAATTTGGAACTTATAGTAGCAAGCCGTAGTAGTTGCATGGCCGTTTAAATTGATTTGTTTGTGTACTGTACCTACTTTGTTAACTACTGAGATGATCAGAATGTCAGGGCATGACGGGTCAACCTCTGTCCTTGTTTGGTTGGAAAGTTGGTTTGAAGTGTCGGGATGTTGTGTGAATCCCAGTAGCAAGCAGAGACTTATTATTATATTCTTAACTCTTATCACTTGTTTTAATTCTCATGCCGTGCTCCCTTGTGGTACTTGCTATTAGATGTCTAACCTCTCTGGTTTTGTATGGCCAGATTTAAAGCCAGTCCCCGAGGACTCAGCTTACTTCTACCTTCAAGATGGTCAATACTAGAGGGATGATCGCAGGAGGACACGAGTGGGTTCCTTGCTTCCTTGCTCGTTTTGCTACTTACTTTATATTTTGCCGCTTGGCACCGACATGTTAGTCGGATTGTCTTGTACTTACTTTTACATAATTGTAACTAAGTCAGATTGCAGCTGATAACGATTGTGTATACCTTGCTATATCATCTAGCTATGTTTTGTATAGCCAGATCTCAAGAACATTTTGACTAAGCGTTTGGGACGCCTTACTGCTTTATCTTACATGTTTTCTATTATTTCTTCTTGTTTGAATGATTGAGACAATAGATGTTGAGTAACCCTAGCGAGACTTTTATGTAGTATGCACCCCCTCGTCTTTTAGACAGCATTGATCGTATTATACGATATTCATCTACCCGTAATACGTAGCTGGCTGAGTCACTCCTCCGCTCTCCGGTATTCTGGTTCTGGGGCGTGACACGATGGTACTACAATTTCTTCTCTTACCAAGGGTGCTTGAATCTGGTAGGGTACTGGAATTGGTTCCATTTTTGCTTTATATATATTTCGTAAGTTCGCAGTTGAAAATAGTGAATGATAAAATCTTTCAATATTAAAATTACACTATCTACACACAAAACGTACATGTATACATAGAATATAAGTATGATACCATCTACCACATGTACAAGAACAATCGTCTAACCGTACAACATATGTTCTACTTGTTGCACGATCCATCACTTCATATATATAGCCATCAAATGCTAATATCTCTAAATGAGTTCTTTCTTTGATAATATTAGCCATAGTTTTCAACATTCTCGGACAAAAACTTGTTTCTATCTTTTCAGCAGTGTTTCTATTCTTTTCATGAAGTGTGATAATCTTGGCTCTAATACCATCGAGAAGTGTCGTTATTAGTTTATCACGTAACTTCTTAATCCAATTGTTAAAACATTCAGCAAGATTAGAAGTATTAATATCGAATCTGGGATAAGGAGCATATGTTGTAATCCAATATTCAAAACGACGATTTTCATCGTTCACACTAGTAAGCCAGCCGTACAATGTCATGTTCTCGGCTTTAATGATATCAAACAAATGTTCTGCATCTGTCGGATTGTATGATCTAGCAAGCGAATCTAATAAGTTTTGAAAAGTTTTTTCTCTCGCAATTTGTTTCATGTTCTGTTTGAAATGTTGAATACAAAAAATGGGGTGATTCCGAAAAAACAACACGCATCGCATTTATTAAACCTTTTTGCTTATCAGAAATGAAAGAAATCCTATTCCATTCTATAGAAGAACTTTCAAAAGAAATTCTTAACGCGTTTAAAAACCAAGATCAAGAATCAGTATTTTCACCTTCAGCAAAAGCATATGCAATTGGATATAACTGGTAGTTTGGATCATGTGCACAAGCAATAAATAAAATACCTTGATATTTAGATGAAAGAACTTAGCATCAGTACTAATAACCGGTAAACAACCTCTTAAAAAATTGTCAATGCAAGCCTTAAAACAAATATATATTCTTTGGAAGCTATTGTCTTCTGCTGTTTGTAGAAAAAATCTACTACCAGGATTTGTCTCCAAAATTCTAAATCTGTACTCCTCAAGACTACCACAAGCCTCAACATAACTTCCATTTATTTCGGCTAAGGACATCTCTCGAGCTCTCCATGCTTTAGAGTAAGTAATATGTACACGATGTTCTCTAAATATATCTCTAACTATCTGTGATGCGCTATACGACTGATTATCTTTAATTATATCAATTATCCTGCTCTTAATCCATGCAGCGCTAGCTAATCGATGACGTCCGATTATAAGCCCACTAAAACAGGAATGATGACTTTCTAATGTACTTATTTTTACTATGTTTCCATTTCCAATGGATCTGGCATATACTCTCCAATTACAGTTCGATTGATCACAAGTATATATAATTCTACGAGAATTGTTCATAGTACTAGCTGAACAACTAAAATTATGTTCAATTGCAACATTACTTACAAAACTTCTAAATTCAGAACGAGAAAAAAATTCTTGACCGATAACTAATTCACAGGTGGAAGCATTATCTATATTATCATCTAAGTCATATTCCATATTTTCAACTAAATCATCACTGTTTCCGTCGTCTTCATCATCATTATCAGCGTCGAATTCATCTGATGATTGATTTTGTTGAAAAGATGGAACAATTTGTTGGGAAGAACTACCACCCGCAAAATATTGACTATTTCTGTTATCAAAAGTTGTGGCTATTTGAATAACAAAAATATTTACATAGCGTGATTGTGAATTAATTTCAAAAATATAATTGCATGCTTCATCACTATCTATTAAAAAAATCTACAATTAGAAATAGACTTCAAAATAAATTCGTAATTAATAGAACAACATTGAATAATAAGATTACGTAAATTTTCAAAAGTAATACTTTCATAAGCTGAAAATATTTGAGTTTCTCCGCCTTCGTAATCTAACCCATTTAAGTTACCTCCGTGCGAACATATTATTCTTACGCTACGATCCATAATCGAAGGAGACAACTGCTAGAGATTGATCAGAAGTTTCTGCTGGAGAACTTGATGAATGGAGAACTTGATCAATGTGTGCTGGTGAGTAATAGAAAGAAGAGTGAGTAATATGGAGTGAGTTGTGAGGATTGAGTGCTCTCATGTGCTTTTTATAGGTGAATTTGAATAGAGCCGTTAGAACTAGCCGTTGAAAAAGGAGAAGAAGAAAGAAAGAAAGAAAGAAAGAAAGAAAGAAAGAAAGAAAATAAGAAGAAGGAAAAAAAATAGCCGTTGGCAGCTGTCCAGGCCCCCCCTCCAAGCCGCCAAGTGAGTTGGAGTCACCATCAGGAACCGCCAACTCACTTGGAGTTGTGTCCCTGAGTTTGGAATTTCTCCAAACTCGTCCTGTTCAGCGCAAATATATGAAATTTCATCCCTTGGGATGAAATTTTCTGAAAATTAAAAGCTTGGTGCTATTAAAATTTATCTTTTTCCATTCTTCTCTTCTACCAAAATCTTGTCGCTATAAAAAAAAATTTCTCTCACTCCAAATGTGATCCTTAGTTGCCTTACCACAATTCGAACAATATGTCTATTTAGTTATCACAATCTTGTCTAGTTAGATGTAACTAATTGCAACAACAGGGAACATGGTTCAAGAAAGAAAGAAAAAAAATGACACAAATATTGACATATTCAGAGTAAGTCATTTCAAAATTCGCCCGCCCGGACGGAGTATAGATGAGAGGTACAATCGTATCCACAGCACACACGATGAAAAAACCTTATCCACAAACCAAAGAAGATGATGTGTGGTCGGGAGCTTAAAACTTGCACCACACCGTCTTGCAGCAAAAAAACAAAACCACCACCAAATCAACCACCAAGAGGAAGCGATGTCAGAAACAAAGAGCAAAGGGAGAGAGGCAAAGAGTCCATAGGAACCAAACAATGGCTTCTGCTAACTCATTTCTCGCTCAGACTGGTTTCTCCACCAAAGTGTGGGTTACAAATAAGAAGTGGGGAAATCATAGGAAGCAACATCGAATAGTAGCCCAGCAGCAGCAGCAAGAAGAAGGGCTACTGGAAAAGGAGAGAGAACCGAAGCAGGAGGAGGGCGTTCCTCAGCAGCAGCAGCAGCAGCAGCAGCCGAGAACAGCACAGCAGCTGCCGCAACAGCCGATGGCACGGAGCAAGAACATGAGCAGAGAGTACGGAGGGCAGTGGCTGAGCAGCGTCACCCGCCACGTCAGGATATATGCTGCCTACATCGACCCCGTCACCCACGCCTTCGACCAGACCCAGATGGACAAGCTCACCCTCATGCTCGACACCACCAACGAGTTCGTCTGGACCCCCGACGCTTGCCAGAAGGTCTATGCCTACTTCCAAGAACTCGTCGACCATTATGAGGTATTATTGATGACCCAAAAAACTACAACTACTATTCTTATACGTTTTAAGTCCCATAGAAAATGTTTACAAATACTTAACACATCTGGTCAGCAAATAGTAGAAAACTAATTACTAGTAAATAACCATGAATTAGATTTTTGTGAAGTTACAAGGTGGATTCGACTAGAGTAGCAGGAAAGATGCGACCTACTAATAAGTATCAAGAACCAAGATATAAATAATCAAGGCTCAAAACTTTAAGATTTATCAATTTTCTTTTTCTTGAGTTTGGGGTTAGGGAGTGGGTAAAGAACCATCGTCACAGACCCTCAGCAAGATTTAAGTCGACTCCAACCGTGCCTTCTACTTCTCTCAACTTCCAGGATCTCTTGTTCCTTCTTCCAACACCTATCGAACTGTACTCTATTACCCACAATTATCTGTCCACAGTTACTTGTGCATTCAAAATAATGATGCATAAGGTGGTGAGAATGAGATCTAGGACCCTTGACGAAAATGGATGCGTCTCTAACTCCATAAAGATTATTTTTCAATACAGTTTCTTTCAAATTTATGAAAATTTCATGTCTTGATTCTTCAATATCTCCTATTGTAGAAAATCGAACCTATCAGGCCAAAATTTTGGCAGAAAAGTCTGACCAGACTGTGTTTGTCCCATCTGATCAAGCCCAGCCTAGTATATTCTGTGGGAGATAATGCCTTTTTCTAAACATAAAAATGGGTTAGGGCAACTAGGCAGCCGAGTATACCAAGTTGGCATCAAATTTTATGCAGCCAGCAGCATACCCCGGCCCAATCAGCAGTAAATTGGGCCAGTGTGTTGTTTACTTGCTGTTGGCCTGCCAATGCTAACCCACCTCTGAACATAGTATGCCCTATAGCAACCAGACCAGTTTGTCCTCTGATTCATCAGATTAATCCACATAGTACAGTGTCATGATTCTAGATTCAGAATGTAGGAATTTATTTTGTAGGATAGCAAGGCTCAATTGGAATTCCACGATGGTCCCGTCCCAACCATAAGAGCTATAGTTTTGGCCTCAGAATTTCTACATTCAGAATGTAGGAATTTATTTTGTAAAATAGTAAGGCTCAATTCGGAGTCTCAATTTCTAGATTCTAGATTTTATATTAGTTTTTGAAAAAGAAAACAAATATGACACATGGGTCAACATCCACTCATCTCATTTGGGTCTCATGATTTAGTTTTTTACTATTCTCGTACAAATCTAACCCATTCTACATTTATTTATTTTAAAGTTGGGACGGCCTCAAGATGCATTTTTGAGCTCCATCTATTAATGATGCTCTAAGAGATTCATAAGCATCAAGAAATTTTTAATTGCAACTTCTGCAAGGACCTCCACATTATTGAAATTTGTAGGCCACAACATCCTTTTTTTTGTTGGTTTTCCTCCCATGTGGAGAACATCTGGAGTGGGACCAGTTTCATCTATGTGTCTGAGAAGCTCGGAGAATCGTTAGCGACGAATGGAGCTGTAGAAATTTTGGATCTTGCGCGGTTACAATTATTTGGGTCGGATTTTTTTTTCTCAACCGTCAGAATTGCTGTTTTTTTGGAAAGTTTCTTTAGGCTGCTATACGGGGTTTCTAAAGCTCCAAAAGTTCTATAAGAAATTGAAAAGGTTTGTGCAAATGTGCATTCAAGAGATTGGAAAAGGTGATTTGGGAGATCGAAGAATTAGGACTTCAGGGGAGATCGTTCGAAGAGATTATCTTCGAGTTCTCGTTCTTTGATAAAACTTATTCATTCTCCACCTATACTCATTCTCCGTTATTTGAGTAATATAGTTGTGGTGGATTCAGTTTCGAATCAATGGGAGAAGTCTGTAGATGTCGACCTATTTCTTATATCCTATTAGTGGAAGATTCCCTGGGTTGGACTCCAAAAGTCCCGTGGTTTTCTCCTGCACTAGATTTCCTAATAAAAACTCATTATGTTTGCAATTGTTGCTTTTGTGGTATTGTGATTGTGTATTGCATGATTCTTTGATTTATTTTAATTCTCACGAATTCCTATCAATCGGGACAGTTGAATTCCGCTACTTTCAAGCTTCGATCCCAAAATAGTGGTGATAGAACGTAAAGTTGGAGGTGTCAGGTAATTTGACATATTGCCTGAGAGGAAAGATGAATGAGAAACCTGCTCGTATGATGAACCTAAATGTCACGAATTATCACCATTGGCAAAGTAAGATGAAGGATCTTCCTCTCGTAAATAAATTGCATCTACCAGTGCTTGCAGCTGGGAAACCCAAGGATAAATTCAATGATGAGTGGGAGTTCGAGCATCTACAAATGTGGTAATATCAGGTAGTTCATTGATGACATGTATATATTCTATCTCATCACAAGAGAAGTCCATGCATGAGAGGACTTCGTAGGAGAAGTTAGGTCCTTATACCCTAAGAAGACCAGCATCAACAAATTATTTCTGATCCGACATATAGTTGGTCTAAAGAAAAAGGATGGTACGTCGATTACGAATCATGTGAATGAATTCCAGGGCATGGTTGATTAGCTAGCAGCAATGGGGGTCAAATTTAACGATGAAATTCAAGGATTTTGGTTGTTGGGTACTTGGCTAAAACGTGGGAAATCATAGGGTTATCTAGATCAATTTTGCTCCTGACAATGTTGTGAATCTAGACTTTGCTAAAATTAGGTTGTTGAATGACGAGATACGGAGGTAAGCTCATGGCATATATTCACCATCACAGTTGGAAGTGTTAGTATTAGTGTCAAAGAGTAAGAAAATGAGGAAAATATGGATTTAGACGACCAACAAAATAACATAGAAAAGTCCAAGGGTCGGTACAAACCCTTCGAAGTCTATCATTGTGGTAGAAAGAAAATATTTAAAAAATTGCTTTACGTGGAAGAGAGAAAAAGCGCAACAAGGGAAAGCATGATAAGAACACAATAGTAGCAATGTCAGTACATAGATGTGACATTATTATTGTAGGTGATAAGGTGACTTTGAAGCCAGACTGCGATGATAACATTTGGCTGGTGGACTCGGGGCTTCCGTGCACGTATCTCACAATATGAGAATATTTGCCACTTAGACGACATGTGGTTGTGAAGTGTTAAAGATGGGAAACGTAGGTATGTCAAGAGAGAGTGTCATTGGAGTTGTCCACTTGAGACCAATATAGAAGCTACATTTGTTCTCATGGGAGTTCATCACATCGTTGACATCCACTTTAATCTCGTATCAGTTAGCAAGCTGGATTAGAAAGGGTTCTTCATTCTCTTTAGGAACTCTTCAAGAATGTTGGTTACTGCCAGGAGAAACAAGAGATCCAGTCACTTAACGCACATAGTACACAGGAGGTCGACGTAGTTAGTGATGTGTTACCGAGCTATGACATAAGTGGATTAGTCATATTAGCGAGAAAGTGATAAGCTACCTTGCGAACATGAAGGTGCTCCCAATGAAGCTTGCAAAGTTGGAGGGATGTTTGTACTATATGGTTGGAAAGCAACACAAGTTGTCATTTCAGAGTCACCCATATTCGAGGAAGGCGGTGTTGTTTGAGTTGATTTACTCAGACATTTGTGGTCCATTAAAGATATATATAAAAAATAGTGGTGCTTCTTCGTAACCTTATTGATGATTGTTCCACGAATGTTTCGGTCTATGCTATAAAGATCGATGGTTAGGTGTTGAATACTTTCAAATTTCAGGCCTTTGTTGATTGAAAAACTGGTAGGAAGGTGAACTATGTCTGCCCCGACAATGGAGGTGAGTACATAGGTCCATTTGATGTTTAATGCAAAGAGCAATAGTTACGATACCAAAAGACTTCGCCTAAGATGCCCAACTCAATAGTATAGTAGAACAGATGAACCAGGCACTAATGGAGAGGGTGTGGTACTTGTTGTCAAAAGCAAAGTTGTTGAGCAGTTATTAGGGAGAGTATCTTTATACTACAACTCATATTATTAACATTTCTCCTTATGTACCTAAATAAAATATGGTACAATGAGGAGTCATCATATGGTAGCCTATGAGGGTCTGGATGTAAGGCCTTCCTGCATATACCAAAGCATGAGGGGACCAAGCTTGAGGCGAAGACGAGGAAGTTCATCTTTACCGGATATGGTAGTGATGAGTTCAACTATAAACTCTATAATCCAGCGGGAAGAAGCTTTACAATTCGTCATCTACAACAACTGCTTGCAAGCCTCCGTTGCTGCAATAAACTTTGCCTCTGTCGTAGACAAGGTAACACATTTTTGCATCCACGATTGCCACGAAACTTCTCCACCAACGAACATCATAACATAGTCCAAAGTCGATCTCCTAGTATCCACATTTCTAGACATATCAATGTCAGTATAACCAACCAGCTTTGGTCCATTACTCCCAAATAAAAGATAACGAAGGATCCATTTGATCGTCCTTCAATGTAACATCCCTGGATTTGAAAGATACATGCTAATAATATCGACTATATGAATAATATATGCCTTATACACATCATAACATACATGAGACTTCCCACTGTTAAAGCATATGGAACTCGCTCCATATCTTTATTTTTGTCCTTGGTCGGTGGACACTGCTCCCTAGTGAGCTTGAAATGAGCTGCAGGGGGTGCTTACATTCTTCGATTTGTCCATCCCAAAATATTGAAGTACTCGGCGAATATACTTCTCTTGGGATAAATAAAGAAACTTGGAGGTCCACATCTTGGAAAATCTCTATTCCAGGAATAGTCTTCATTGTGCCCAAGTCCTTCATAAAGAAGGTCGTACAAGTTGGTGATTTAACTCCGCTATCTTGGTGGCATTTCGTTCCACCAACAACATATCATCTATATAGAGCAGTAAAATGATGAAATCATCTTCAGGAAAATACTTCATAAAGACACAATGCTCCGATGTCATACGGGCATGACCATGCTCCCCTATAAATAACTTGAACTTTCTGTACCACTACTGTGGAGCTTGCTTCAGACCATACAGATTTTTCTTCAACCGAGTGTCCAGATGCGACTTGTCCTTCTTACAGAAACCCTTGGGCTACTCTATGTATAATTTCTCCTCTAAATTACAGTAGAGGGACGCCATCTTGACATCCACCTGCTCAATCTCTATATCAAAATTGGCTGCTATACCTAGTACCACTCGATAGATGATAACTTGACGACCAACATGAAGATCTCATCAAAATACATGCCCTTTCGCTGACTGTAGCCTTTGACTATCATCCTCGCTTTGTATCAAGGATGAGTAGCAGCTTATGTCTGCTTCATTCTGAACACCCACCGATTTTTAAAGTCTTCTTACCCTTTGGCAACCACACCAGCTCATATGGAATTGGTCTGTAGGAAACTCATCTCCTCTTGTATGACCTGCATCCACTTTTGTCTATTTTTGTCTTCCATTGCCTCTAGAATTTTTTTGGATTTTCTCCCGTCAATCAAAAGAACATACTCATTTGACGAGTACCTCGTGGATGGTGGACGCTCTCTCGTGCTTCTTCTCAACAAAACCTCTGGTGTTGGCTGTGCACCGACAACCTTATCCCCTTCAGAAACTACCTCTTGGGCATGCCCATCCTCCTAAGGGTCATCTTGATCACCATCATCAGGCCGATGACCAATATTGGGAGCAACTTAATGTATTGGCTCTCCCGTATTTATAATCTCTTAGTATCCCAAGCGAAATGGATCTAACTCATGCAAATCCTCAGCCTCAAAAGGCATCTTGGAATCCTGAGTGTTGGTCATGGTTTAATCCTCGACGAATATCATATCCTGGCTTCTAATAAGATTTATTTCTACTGGATCGTAGTGTATACACCTGAACTCATCATGACTATAGCCGACAAAAATACACTGCGTCATCTTCGGCTCAAGTTTAGACCTCTTATCCTTCAATACATATGTACGAAGACCTTACAACCAAAGACCCATAGGTGACTATATAACGGCTCATTTTCGTACCATACTTTGTCAGGCACATCACTCTATAAATGAGCACTAGCTAGGAGGCAAATTAATCACATGAGAAAATTTGTTAAAAGTCTCACCCCAATAACAGCTCGACAAGTTTGCCTCTGAGAGAAAATATCGTACGTGCTCCATCAGTATCCCTATTTATACGCTCTATTATGTCTTTGAGCTGAGGCATCTTTGGCAGCGACTTCTAGTATTGAATCAATTGTTCTTTTCAACAAGCATCAAAGGGACCAATATATTTGTGCCATTATCGAACTGAACACACTTTAATTTCTTGCCCGTCTCCCTTTCAATGGAAGCATGAAATTCCTTGAAAGTTGGTAGCACGTGATCCTTGGTCTTTATAACATAGACCTAAACCTTTTTATTGATAAACTTTACAAAATAAGAAGCACCACTAATAGATTTGACCTTCATTGGATCACATATGAATCGGCTCGAGCAGCGCCTACTTCCTTGAAGTTTGGTGATTTTAGAAAGATACCCTATATTGCTTTCCAGTCATGTAGTACGTGCACTTCTCCAATTTTGTGAACTTTATTGCTGGACACCTTCTTGTTCACTAAGTAGTTCATGATTCATTTGTTGCTGATATAGCTGAACCGCTTGTGCCACAAATCAGTAGATGCTTCACTAATTGCATTCACCTCATGTGTCCTTTGTGTTATCCCTTCTATATAGTAGAGATCAGACTTCTTGCTTTCTCTATCAATCACCATCAAACTTCTAGAAAGATTCCACTAATCATTCTTGAAGAGATTGAAGAATCCTTCATCATCCAACCTTCCAATCGACATCTAGTTGAAACGCATGTCGGGGACATTACGAACATCTCTGAGCACAATAATTTCTTCCATATTAGTCTTCAAATGCACATCTCCAATGGCAATCGGCTTTGACACATTTTTGTTGCTCATCTTCAATAATTCACAGTCTTTTGTTGTGTATGTGGCAAATAGTGCCATGTTGCAAGATGTGCGCTGAAGTCCCTGAGTCCACCAGCCATGAATTATTATCGCATGCGAGATTCATAATAACTTCATCACCCACAATAATGACATCGCCTCCATACGCTGAGATGGTCCTTGTAGTAATTTTACTATGCTTCCCTTTATCGTCCTTCTTCTCTCTCTTCCAAGCGAAATTGTTTCGCTTGATATGGCCCCATAATAATATTCAGTGTCCTCGTACTGAACCATGAACTTTTCTCTGCTCTTGTCCCTGTCACCGCTTGGACCAATTGCTTTTACTCTTCATCGACTCTCCGAAACAAGAACCTCTGAATTAGATATAGATGAAGTGCCTTGAGATTTTCTTCGTATTTCTTCATTCAACACCATGTTCTTGGCAAATTACAGACTGACTACATCTTATGGAGTAGAAGCGATCATGGGCACTCGTACGGTCTTCCACGAGTCTAGCAAAGTACATAGTAAAAGTATCTCATGTACCTCGTTGTCGAACTTTACTCCCATAGAAGTAGGGGTGAGCATTATTCGGTTTTGAACCGAAAATCGAACCGAACCGATTAAGAGATTCGGTTCGGTTTTAAAAAAAATCGGTTCGGTTTCGGTTTTGAAAATACTAAATTTTCTTATTCGGTTTCGGTTTTGGGTTTCGGTTTCGGTCCAAAACCGAAAATCGAATAAGAAAATATATATATATATATATATATATATATATATATATATATATATATATAGGCATATACTAATATATATAGGTATATACTATAGGTATATATATAGAGGTATATACTATAGGTATATAATAAATATATCTAGGTATATTTAGTTATTATATATATATTAACAAAAAAACACAAATAAACCCAAAAACCGAATAAACCGAAAACCGAACCGATTTAATTCGGTTCGGTTCGGTTCGGTTCGGTTATTGACCAATTCGGTTCGGTTTCGGTTTTGCTTATTCGGTTTCGGTCCAATTCGGTTTTCGGTTATTCGGTTCGGTTGGAACCGAATAAACCGAATACTCACCCCTACATAGAAGATAATTGGTCAACCATGCCCTAGAACTCACTTAAGTAATCCGTAATGGAGAACCATTCCTAGAACTCACAAGAAGAAAGTGAAAGATTACTAAAGACGAAATGATGAGGAAGAACCGATGTAGAACTTTCTGAAACGATCTCTTTTCAAATAATTTTATAGAACTCCGAAACCATCTTCCTCTTGGTTGAAGAACTGCACCCTTAAGAAAACTCTCCTTCGATTGTAAGGTATCAGGATTAGGGTTATAAAATTTCTATTTAAACCACCCCAATCTTGAAAAGATCTGGACCATCAATTTTGATCCAACGGTATTAATAAAACACCCAAATTTACCTTTTTGTCCCGACACAAGTATACTGTTGGTATACCTAAAAGTAGATACTTTCTGCCAGAACCGTTCTGGAACAAAACCACATATTACTAGTGTACCGGCAGTACACCGGCGGCGGTATACCTCTGGCACTGATACAACTTTGTCCAAATTATGATGCGCGCTCAGATCATGCTACCTTTGTCGCCTTTGACTCCCCGAGCTTTTCGAGCTTTTCCAACACCCTGATGACGCTCGTCGCAATCCACTATGTTTCCACATGGGTTAGGAACCCCACCCATACGAACAACTGTGTCCAGAAAATCTGTAAGAATGGAAGTATCAGAACCCCAAGTTGTTCATGCCAAGAGAGTTGAATTCAGCTTGATACTTACAGCTTGGAATTCATGCCCAGATGGATCAGACCCACAAACATATATAAGAATGGAAGTATAGGTAAATTTTCCTAGTTCTATGAGAAAGCCATAAATAGCGGGGACAAGATATACTTATATTTATATATTGTACATCTGCTCAACAACAACAAAAAAACTTGAGAACATATTTATGATCACATCTTATTTGATACGAAATTCAGTAAAGGTCAATTGACAATTACCGAATCAACATACTGGACAAAAAGTGACTCGTGAATAGCAGCAGAATCATGTTTAGTTCCAGAAGTATTCAAAAGAGAGAAGTGAGAGGGCTGAATACAAGTCAGCAAACACAAGCAATTCAAAAAAAAAAAAAAAAAACTGTTGTGCAAGGAAAATGTTACTGCTTATTTATGATTATCTGATGATTAACAAAATTCTATGTTTGTGAATTAAAGGGAGCTCCACTCTCCGAATACACACTCCGTTTGATCGGTTCAGATATTGAGCACTACATCCGTAAACTGCTTTATGATGGAGAGATCAAGTACAACATGAATGCCAGGGTTCTAAACTTCAGCATGGGCAAGCCGCGTGTCAAATTCAACAGCAGCCAAATTCAAGATGTATAGCAAAAGGTAAATGCAGCACAAAATGTCATTATAGTAGCACAAAATGTATAATGCAGCCCTGTGATTCTGCCATTGGCACAACCTGACATGTCATGACTTGTAATGTTATCTGCAAAATATATTTACAATGCCAATAATTAAAACCTCGTAGTACTTTGGCAATAGCAAACAGATGCATGGACAGCCTCCAGTTGATTCTGGATTCAACTCTCTAGGCATGAACCCCAAGCTAAGTCATGTCATGATCAACAAATGGCCTTGTTCCATTGCGGAAAGCTGGTTTCTTCCATGGTATAAACGCTCCTTTGTGGCTTAGATTCTGCACAATAGTTTGGACTTGTCAGCAATGGAGAAGCTCATAACATGCCATGATGGTCCAAGACATTTTGTTTTGAAATTGAATAAAAATCAATGTGAAATGTAGCTTCTCATACTAAACAAAAATTGTTTTACTGCATCTTAGTCCATTCCCTTTCTTTGTTAGAAAGGGAACTTGGCAAGCAGCTAAACTATCAAGTTTTGGCACTTCAATGAATCAATACCATAAACTATCACTATGACATTGACATGTATAAAAAGGGGTGGTTAAGTTGCACTTCATATCTTGAACTATCGAGTTTTTGAACTTCAATACCATGAAGTGTCAAGTTTCAGGACATGGACATAAAAAGGGAATTGCTAATTTGCACTTAATATCCTGAATTATCGACTTTTGACACTTCAATACCATAAACTTTTATTTTTTCAAGTTGTTATCCTAAACTTTATATTGTCACTAATGCAGTATTTGGTTGCTAAGAAAGTGGGTGTTGGGGTGTGGTGGTGGTGGTGGGTACCATAGCACCAGTCCTTGTGTACAGGAGACTCTTAGTGTTTATTTGGTGCCTTTTTAACATATTTCGTTTTCCTTTCCTGATAGTTAATGGTAAAAAAAAAAAGTGCAGATTAGCCTAGGATACAGAAGAACATATGAAACAAATTTATGATATTCATTTAAAAAGAAGGTTAGAGAAATAAAAAAAATTGTAGAAAGCTTACCTTCAACCAGAAGAAAAAACCACGCAAGAGAGTCAATCTCTTATGAGGGTCAGCACATTCAATTTGTTCTCTAAGATCTAA
Organism: Iris pallida; assembly: GCA_029216955.1. Taxonomy (NCBI): domain Eukaryota; kingdom Viridiplantae; phylum Streptophyta; class Magnoliopsida; order Asparagales; family Iridaceae; genus Iris; species Iris pallida. The sequence goes on along the minus strand of JANAVB010044216.1, from coordinate 11,829,971 downwards.
AATCATTAAAAAATATACTTTAATTTTTCCATGAATTATTTGAAAACTATAAGTAAGAATTGTTACATTAATAGGAAATCATAAATTAGAAAGATAATGCCAATACAGTACAGGCCATGTGTAGAAGACACTATTACCAAGTGTATAGTGAATGCCTTTAAATCCTTGTATTCCTTATAATAAATCATAGTTATAAACTCCTAAATATCAATGACAGTATGATATCATGTACTTCTATCATACACATTAACATTATTTTTCTACTCTATACTTGTAGTGCTCATTGATCATTTTTTTTTAAGAACAGTCTGATGTTTGCATACAAGTACATGCATTTCATCACTTGCTCTGCATTTCCACATTATATTCAATATTTTCACCTCAGGTTCATTGCACCTGTTATCCCGTAAGTTATTAATTGTAGTTTCCACATTTGATTTTTAACCAAACATATCATGACCAAGACAAGTTTGATGGCTATCATATACTAGGGTCTCAAACTTGCACTTATTGTCAAAAGATCCCTTCACATCCATTCTTGATGTATGTCTACCTGCAATTGGTCATAGGAATTAATAGCCTGGATTTAATATGCATTTTCCTTATCCTTTTTCGGTATGGACGTATCAGGTTCACCAAACCCGGCATTATTGTATACAAAATTGCGTAATAAGTTATTAGATGTAGATGTTGCATCTAATTTGCAACCAATTACTGTATCACATAGTTCAGACAATGTAGAGGATATTGGCCTGAGATTTTTAAACTAGTGTTGTTGGTTTCTAATGAGCTTTAAACTAGTGTTCTTATTGACGGAACGAAAAATTGAATGATGACAAGGCCAAGAATATATGCACACATTTTCACAAAAGCTTAGGGAGGCGGTACATAATGTATATCAAAATTTAGAAAAGTTATAGTAAAAAAAAATCAAATATTTCAGAATTTAGAGGGCCATGTCCTCAGGCCTTACTTTAGTTCCAAACTTTTTAATATTTACACATTCAGGATAAAATGAGGGGTAAATAAGCTATAGCAGTTCTTGATTGTCACATAGAACTGTGGACATCAAATAATTAACTTTGGTTTTTGATGTTATGAAGGTGGCATTAAGATGAGAAAACAATTGCAATAGCATTGTTCTGATCACTAAGTACTTCCAGTACCCTCCATCTCCAATGGGAATTTTTAAGATTGGATTTCTATCCTACTTGGCATGGTACTTTAAGCAAATTTCTATCCTAATTGTTAGAGTTTCTATATAGAAATTATACAAACAAAATATAGCCTCTAATGGTTCTCCATTTCTATCATGTGGCAACAAATGAATGGATCACTTTAATGTTGTGGGGCATGGATAGTTTCTATGATAGAAACCCTAATAGAAACTCTCCATTCTACATCAATGCTACATAGGATAGAAATTTACATTGTGAGGTGTTTTTTTTCCTAAAGTTTGTTTCTACCATAAAAATAGGGGAGATAGAAACCCCCTGTTGGAGATGGCCTTACAAGACTTGCGCAAGTAAAATAAGACGACACAAAATTCGGTTGGAGTTATGAATTAAATCCAATGATTTTTTATTTTATTTTTGCCGATACCCGGCGTAACGCATAGAACTTTGTGCACACTACGTTGCATGCATGCCATTTGGGCCCATTGCCCGCAATTTTCATATATAGACCCGCCTTTTCTGCGGTTCGATCCCGAGACCGTCCGCTTAGCCAAGAAGATTATACCTCTCCTCACTGACCATAAGAGCTTGTTGAGTTTAGTAATCCAATGATTCACCATCCGCAAACCCTGAATTGTTTCTAATAATAATAGCAAAATAACCCCAAAAAGAGGCAGAAGCAGCTCAAAATCTGACCCGAATAGCGATCCAGGTACGAAAGCCCCAACTCTGCCGTGCGGAAGGACGCGCTCCGTAGCCGCAGTTCCTTACATCTGCTCATCGGTCTGCGGAGAGCCGCCTCGTCCATCAGCTGACCATACTCCTCCTGGTTGAATGGCTCGTCGAGGCACCGCCTCAATCTGTCCCCGAAAGAACCCTCGCCACCACCCTGTCCACCTCCCATGGAAATTAATCACCATACATATAACTGAACGTACAAAGAAAAAGACCGATACTAACATGGCAATGTTCCCTCTTACGAGAACAGGAACCGTCATCTCGTTTGAGTACGTCCTCGGAGCCACCACGTGAGATGAAATATTCCAGATACGTGCGATAGCATTTGTTTATGGATGGGTCCGAACGCAAGTGTTGGGAACCCAGAATTTGGTTCTCCTCCTCCTCCTCCTCCTCCTCCTCCCCGTCGGAACAACGAGCATCATTTGGACCGGTGAGTTTCTCGTTCATCTTAAAGAGGTAGGATTTGCTATCTTGACGGAGATGGTCCAAGAAGCGCTTGTAGGAGGGATCCATGGCTTCTTCTCGTTGTTGTAGTGGCATCGCAGAAAGAGGAAGAGAGAGGGGAGATGTATGGGAGATAGAGGGAAGGGAGTAGTACTTGTGTAAGAAAGTGAGGAGAAGAGGATGGGACGGAAAAAAAAATATATATATAATAGTGTTTTGGACTGTAGAAAGAGTGATTACATGGCACTTTTCTGGTTGTGGGACTTGAACACTAATTTTGATTGGAATGTTTTCTCAGTAGATAAAGTTTTTATATTATTTTTTTATTCTCATGTCTGAGTCTGAGAATTGAATTTTTAGTTCTTGTTTTTTTTTAAACTTAATTTCCGAATTATGTCATGTTGCATATCGTAAGACGTGGTGGAAACCAACCTTGGTGGCGACAACCAACAACCTCTTTCCGTAGAGCAGGGGATTGAAGGCCACTTTGTAGCGTCCTCTCATATGAAAGTCTATACGTTGGATTTGATCCTACACTTCTAGCGAATTGAGCAGACAGTAGACAATCATGAAACGTTGAGAAAACCGCTTCGCGATCCAAAAAACGACGTCACGTGAGCAAAGTCTGCGACATCCCGAAAGATGGTCAAGTATCGACACGTGAGCAGCGTCCACGGAAGGCTGGTTTAGATTCATCTGTTTCTAGCTACGTGGAGTTTGATGTTTTCGCCAGACTTGATAATCGTGGAGGTGACATGCTACATAACCAACGAGACAACGATGGTCGACATGGCACATATTATGATGCCATGCTCCTAGCAATGGCCCCGTGTTGGCTTGTGACTAGTATAACTCAGTCGGAATTGAGTAATTGGGGAAACCTTTCAGCAGCTAATTGATCGGTACAAATGAATGAAGAATCTTTCCTACATGGATTGATTTATATTGGAATAAGTCCAAAATGCACTATATTGTGTCTTCGAGAACGAACTCTATAAAAGTCTCTTCCATATCTTTTCAATGTTGTTTTGTTGGACATTTTTGTTGCTTGTTTTTTATGAATGTATTTTCGTTGTCGTTTTCGATGAATGTTTTCATTGTTCGCTTTCATCGACCTATGCATTCATTTTAAGCATTATGAGATAATAAGAAAAGAAAAATAGAAGAAACATATTGATCCGATGTTGGTGTCATTGTAGAAGGACATATAACAGAGGCTTGATCGTTGCGAAGTAATTTTTCTATCAGTAGGTGGTATTGGCTATTCTTTCTTCTTCCTTCATGCCTTAATAAAAGAATTCTCTACAATGTGATTTTGTAATCCCACTTTTCCTAAAGAATTGGTCATATTAATCTATGGCATATTTTATAGTTACCTTCTATTATATTGTTTTTTTAAAACTTTATTAGATATACAGTTTTAAATATCTAAGCATTATATAGTTTTAATACGTATACCTCCTAGGGGTGAGCGTTGGTATAATCGGTCGGTATTTGGTCAATTTTTTCGATATTTTTTTAAATCGTTATTTGAAAAATCAATACCAATATCGTACCATTTAGAATCGGTTTTTTTCGGTTTCGGTTAAATCGGTATTCGGTCGATTTTTGTTCGGTATCGGTATTTTGCCAATTAATATTTGATCAATTAACACACTTAATATTGTAGAACCTCTTAACCTATAATATATATTTTTTACTTTTTTGGAAGTATTAATTTTAAAGCTAAGCCTCTACCAACCAAACAATTAATCAAAATTATTAGAACAATATGTAACAAGTCGCAAACACCTAAAAATGAGCTTAAAATATCAAACGCGGTCACTAAGTTTATAAGTTTAAGTAACCAAAATTCACTTCAAAAATCTATGAGAACACAAAACATAAGCTCAAAAGATCAAAAACTCAATTCTTAGCATTCTTAACATAAATTCAAGTCCACTAAAATCCATTCCAAGTTCTAGGAAACCAACCAAAACAAAGATAAAAATGAAAATGAGTAGTGTAAAATTAATCATGAACAACATTAAAAAATGTGTGTGTGTGTGTGTGTGTGTGTGTGTGTGTGTGTGTGTGTGTGTGTGTGTGTGTGTGTGTGTGTGTGTGTGTGTGTGTGTGTGGGTTCGGTTCGGTATTTTCGGTATGGTATTACACTCAAACCGTTACCATTACCATTATACCGTAATTTAGTCGGTTCGGCAATTCGATATCAGTACATAATTTTGGTTCGGTTTTTCGAAATATTTTTAATCGGTATTCGGTCGGTTTTCGATATCGGTCGATATTTGCTCACCCCTAATACCTCCAATTATTTTTGCCTATTAGATCAACTTAGTGATTTTTAATCCAACCCATAACCAATTTGAGCCAGCCCAAGATCATGAGTTAAAAGCCCAAAGGCTATGAGCATTAGCAAACCCTTCTCTACATTTAATCAAAGGCCATTCTTTTAAACCAACCAATTTATTAGGTAGTCAGCCCATATCTATTAAAAGACCAAAAGCCCACATGAAGCCCGCATCTGTTAATCAAAGCCAAAGTTTCGGGTTGGTAATTCCTCAAACCCATCTAGTATTAAACCGACCCGACCGATAGCAATAGTTTAAAACCCAAATACCAGATGGTTTTTTCTAAGGGCACCACCCTTTTTGCTAGATGCTAGCCCAAAAATGTTTCAAAATATTACAAGTTTGCCATCAATTTTTTTTACTTGGGGCTAGCCCAAGCAAAGGTATAAATACCAACTTTTGTTTTCTTTTTCTCTCTCCCTCAACTCTTTTCTTCTCTTCCTCAACTCTTTTCTTCTCTTCCTCAACTCTAGGTCAAAGAATTTAACCCCAAGTTTTTCCCCTACGTACATTTTTTTCAAATTTTTCTCTCCCTCAACTCTAGGTCATTGACTTCTCTCATTTATTGGTAAGTCATCGAATTAATATATGTTTAATGTTTTAAACATAAATTTCACATATAAAAGTTGAATTATGTATTTAATATAGAAAAATATTGAACATGGAACAACCGGGATCATCAAATGTTGTATACTCTCTTCCCGCCACGTCCGAAGAACACTTTGATGCATCGGAAGCCCTCTTGGTAACTAAATTTTAACTTTTCATCGGGTAAAAATTAGTGTTGTGACACAGAGGACTGTCACCTCTCTGGCAGTCCCGATCATAGATTAGGACTGCCAGAGAGGTGACAGTCCTTCACATATGTAGGACTGTCAGGGGCCTGGCAGTCCTACATATGTGAAGGACTGCCACCTCTCTAGCAGCCATAATCTATGAAACCTATTTGCTTTATGATATTGTCTAATCGTATTAACTTTTAAGTTCTATTGTAGGACTTGAGATCTTCCAATTTTGCAGTACCGGCTCCAATTGCACTCAATGTAGCCCATTTATTCTGGACCGATATTTGTTTTGAATCAAGCGAGGGTGCGGTACATTGGTGTCGAGAAGTTGGACGAAAAAATGACATAGTTCTAGTGATATCCAGATCGACCCAAAATCGCCCGAAACGACAAACTGTGGTGGTTGGTTGTGAAAGAGGTGGTGTGTTCAGAACGCACAAGAAAAATACAGTTATCCAAAGTAAAGTTCCAAAAAAATGTTGGAACGAGAAAATGTGGTTGTCCATTCACAATATATATTAGAAATAAAGAAGAAGGGAAATGGACAGTAGAAGTGAAGAATGGAACCCACAACCATGAGATTGCCGAGACACTATTGGGTCATCCGTATGTCGGACGGTTGAACAATACGGAGAAGAAGATAGTCGAAGACTTGTCCACCTCCGGAGTTGTACCGAGACAAATATATTCCGTCATACGAAATGAAGATGAGAAGATCAAGTCTACAATGAAGTCAATATACAACGCCCTATCTTCTTCAAACGCTGTCCGGACGAAATCAAGAATGGCGATGCAAGAAGTGCTCAAGTTGCTTGTCGATAATCATTATGTTGAGTTCCATAGAAGACATCCCCAGAGTACTGAAGTAATTTTAATCTTTTGGGCTCATCCCGATTGCACAAGTTTGGCCAGGTCTTTTGCCGACGTGTTAGTCCTTGATTGTATGTACAAGACCAATAAGTTTAAGATGCCTCTCTTTCATGTTGTCGGGTTCACCTCTACTTGGAAAATATTTCCAGTGGCATTTTGCTTCATGAAGAGTGAGAAACTTGAAGCCTACACATGGGCGTTAGAGAAACTGAAAATACTTTACACCGGTCATATAGAGCCGTCAGTTTTTGTTACCGACAGAGAGTATGCCCTAATTAATGCTATTCACATTGTTTTTTTTCTCAAGCGGATACATTGCTATGCACTTGGCATGTCAATCGTAATATTCAAGCCCAATGTAAGTTGAAGTTTCAGAAGGAGGATGGTAAAATTGACATATAAATTTTTGACGAATTCTACAATAATTGGAATTGTGTGTGGCGAGCCTCTACGATTGCCAGTTACGACGCCGCATGGTACTTGTTCAAGCAAAAGTGGGAGGCGAGGGAGCCGGCATGCATTTCTTACATCAAAGATACATGGCTTGAACCGCACAAAGAATAATTCGTCTTAGCATGGTCGAATGTGGTGAAGCATTACGGTACGACAACTACCAACCGTGTCGAAGGAGCACACTTTTTATTGAAGAGACACCTAAAATCATCTCTCGGCAACTTTGTCTCTGTTTGGCAAGCTATACATTTATCAGTAGACCGGATGGTGAATGAAATTAAGACATCATTTGAGATAAGTTTGAATATAGTCAAGCATGAGCATAGAAAGGAAGTACTCTTAGATGCTTTAATGTGCGTGGTATCTCACAAGGCGTTGGCATTAATAGTTGATGAGATTGAAAGGTCAAAGTTTGTCAGGTTTGATCCCGAGGTTTGCAGGTGTGTATATCGACATACACTGGGCCTCCCTTGTACACATCAGATTAATGAATATCGCCGTGAATCCATTCCTATTCCAGTAGATGCTGTCGATCAACGTTGGAGGCATTTGTCTATGATGCCCCTGGTAAAGACAGACGATGATTTCTTCTCTTTGCCACAAGTGAAACTTCTCCACGTAAGGTGGTGTGCCTCAGTAGGAGCGGAACGGATGTCTATTGAGCTTAAAATCCAAGAAATTGCATGTCCGGTGACTACTAGAATGCAATTAGCCGTCCGTTGTTTCCAATCCTAAAGGCAGGTCTCAAACAAGATTGACTAGTTCACATAAGAGAAGGCTGGAGTCGACTAAGAGAGATCCATCGTCCTTTGAGCATGTTAAACGAAGCTTACAGCAACCTCTGCCTGCACGGAAGGGCAAGCTTGTCGTTCGCCAAAAAATGGAGAAAATGGACCTCCCAAGAGAAGATACCGTTGCAAGCCAAACAACGAGTTTGTATATTGACAAATTTCAACCTGAGCTTCGCAGTTACATTTGGTCTATTGTCGATGTCCCCGGTGATGGCCATTGCGGATTTCATGTGCTTGCAAGACATCTTGGTTATGATGACAAAGACGGATGGAGACGGGTGAGGTAGGAGCTATACGAGGAGTTAGAGACTCGTCTTCCATTCTACTCCCGCATCCTAAGCGAAGAAACGGTTGCAAGTTTGTTGTTAAGTACCCCTTGCACCGACAGTGTTACCGGGAAAGACCACTACATGTCAGTTCCGTCTGTCGGCTATTTATTTGCTAATAGGTATATGATACCTGTTGTACTTATCTCGTCGGATATTAGCAATACATTCTTTCCGATGTGCGCTCCTCCGACGGACTACGGACATTCTAACCTATGTACTATAGGTTTGATCGGGGATCACTTCGTTATACTAAAGATGATCGCTCATTCTCCGATTCCTCCACCTTCAACAGTTTGGTACAAAAGAGCACTGGTCGAAGCCATCGCTTGGACCACACCTTTCGTTGATCAGATCAACCATTGTAAGAAGTTGTTGAAGTTTGAGGAGCCAAGAGACTTACCTGCTGACCACTACGACGTCGAAATCGACTAAGTATGGATATATTTACAGTTTAACATTTTGTATATGGAGGACCACTTTTGTATACATGAAATATGAAGTCCATTAATCTATATGGAGTAAATTTTGTATACAGTAAATTTCACATATTGGACTATATTGTATATGGAGGACCACTTTTGTATACAGTTGTCACGTCCCACTTCCCAAATGGAATGGTGACGTCATACACATCCCCAGGCTACGCGCCGAAAATCCGTGATTGTCACCCGTAAACATCAGCAAAAATGGAAAATGCCAGAGATTACATCTTATTATACATACTTCATCAACAATACTTTACAAGCTTATTACAAAAGAAATAACTAGCAAGTTATCAGACGATTATTCCTCGTTGTACTGCGGCGTTACTTCGGCGGAGACGTCCTCTTCTTCACCTAGTGAACAATACTAGGTCATTTTAGAAAACGACAAGCAAGTCCTCGGTCAAGGACGGTAAAGTGTACAAAAGAAAGATGCAGTTTTTCTTAAAGGAAAGAAATATGCCAACTAGCACTATTATATGGGTTTACTTCACAAAATCAAGGAAATGTAAATGACATCCTACTCCATGGATTGTAAGATTTTCTGAGCTTCCCTTGAGCTCTCAGTAGGATTTTGCTTCCCTTGAGCAACCAAGAAACTACCTACCTTTGATAGGTGGAGTTATTTGCTGGAGTAAGATGAAATTTAGTAGACTAAATGCAATGCAATTTTGAGAACAGTACTCTGAATTAATTTCCTAAATAATTTCCGTGAACAATCCCGTTAACCTGTGATCAGGTTGTAATTTCGGAGCCTCCCTTGGGCTAAAACCAATCTATTCGATGTTACTGTCGGAATAGAAGTAGCAGGACAAGAGCCTCTCTTGGGTTAGTACTTATATAGAAGTACTCATCAGGATATTCAGGAATCGCTGATCAGCTTTTTATGGTTATTATGTTACGGGATATCTAGGGATATTCAGTTGTCCTCCCCACCCAATGATTCTAAAATTTCCGAAAATCAGAAATTTGTCTATCTCCTAAATTTTTCAAAAATTTCGGCAGAGTCTCCTTTGTATTTAGGAGCTCCGACAATTTACAAAACATGATATAAAAGAAATATATGGGCTCGCCGACCCCTTCGGTGGAGCAACTCTCAACACCGGAACCACGCATTTAATATCCGGGTACGCCGACCCCTTCGGTGGAGCAACTCTCAACACCGGAACCACGCAGTTGTATAATGTGTATACTTAATTAAAGGAACCTTTACCTTGGCAAGCAAGCAAGCAAACAATTTTACCTTTTTCCTTTAGCAAGCAAGCAAACTATTTAGGATTATTAGTAACTTGATTTCCGAAAATCTACCAACTTTAAAGAAGACATGGTTGTTAGTAAAAAAAAATATACCAATTCTGACCTCCAATTTATGTTGTACACAAGATAGGTCTAAATGCCCAATTTAACTCATGCTTCTATGTGTCATATTTTAACTACTTGGGGATGCGAAATGAAATCTAAATATGTTAATTTAGTAAAAATTCTAATTTGGACAGAATTAAAGTGCTGAAATGAATTGACAAATTCTCAACTCTGTATAACGAAATTATCCCAAAATTGTAAAATTAATACTAAGATAAGTGAACTCTAAATAAATGAAGAAGATATATTGTATGTTGGTCGTATTCCCAAGTGACACCAAAATTTATAAGTGTCCACATAAATCGTGTGTTGTGTCTATAATTTGTGTCAAGGTGTGTATATATATATATATCATGTGTCCAAGAATCCTTTGGTGTTGTGCCCAAATTCATATAAATTTGTGTTGTATCCTACACAAGATGTCTATTGCATATATTATTTGTATTGTGTCCAGTACATTCATTCATGTGCCCAAGTATTCATAAACACATATATACATATGTAAGACAATTCCCAATTTCCAATTACATTCAACAAAATTGGATTCTTGTTGGAACATTCATAAATTCAGAATTTAAAATTATCTACAATTGTTCCCACGTTAGAAAATTAAACAAGAAAATTTTGAAGGAATAGAGGGAAAAGAAAGAGGACTTGCCTTAGGTTGAGAATAGCCTGGATTCCTCCGTAAATCCTAATTGAACCCAATAACCATTTATTGGTTAGAATTTTCTAATCCTAGGGTTCTAGAAGTAAGAATACACATAGAAATTTGGGGAAAGAGGGAGAAAATTGACATACCTAGGTTTAGCCTTCTCCTTGGAGATGGAAGATGATGATGATGAAGAGGTTGAAGATGGAGTTGGGGGAAAAGGAAGTGGAAGTGGAGATGAAGTGGAGGAGGAGGAAGTGGAGTGGAGGAGGTGGAGTTGTGGTGGCCGGAGGGGCTGGCCGGCGGCAGCAGGGGCGGCGGGCGGCGGCGCTGGCGGCGGCGGGCGGCTGAGCAGCAGCAAAGGGCTTGGGGGGGGGTCGGGTGGTGTGTGGTGGGTGTGTGAGTTTGTTTTATTCTTCTCTCTTTTTTTCTTTTTTTTTTCCTTTCTTTCCTTCTTTGGTTTTGATGTGTGGTGTGTGTGTTTATATAGGGGTTGGGGTTGTGGTGAGGTGTCCCCCCCCATCCCTTGTAGGGACACCTTGCACCCCCCCCTAGGGCTAGGGTTAGGGTTAAGGCTAGGGCTAGGGTTAGGGTCACAAAATGACAAAAATTCTAACCACAAGATAAGTTAACACAAGACAATAATAAATAATAATAATAATAATAATATTTTGAGTGTGACAAGTCTACCCTCCTTAGAAAAATTTCGTCCTCGGAATTTGAAATAATTAGACTAGCAATATGGTTACTGACCTGTCTTAGGGAATAAATACGGGTATTGCTTCCGCATGTCTTCTTCCTTCTCCCAAGTTGAATCTCCAGGAGAATCCCTGCTCCACGCAACTCGTACTAACGGAATGACCCGATTGCGGAGTATCTTATCTCTTCGATCCAAGATCCCAACGGGTCTTTGTTCTATCCGGAGTGTAGGCCCGATGGTGATTTCTGAATGATCGAGTATATGGCTCGTGTCTGGCACATATCTTCGTAGCTGGGAAACATGGAATACATTGTGAACTCCTTCTAGTGCTGGCGGCAAGGCGAGTCGATATGACACATTCCCAACTTTCTCCAGGATGTCGAATGGTCCAATATATCTGGGACTTAGCTTTCCTCTGGTCCCGAATCTGATGGTTCCCTTAGTTGGTGAAATTTTCAGAAATACATGTTCTCCGGGTTGAAACTCCAATATTCTTCGGTGCTTATCCGCCCACATCTTCTGCCTGTCCTGAGCTGCTTGCAGGTGACTTCTTATTGCTTTGACGATATCCACAGTTTGTGTTACTAATTCTGGTCCCAACAATTGTTTTTCTCCTACGTCGGTCCAGCATACCGGCGATCTGCACTTCCTACCATATAGTGCTTCAAAAGGAGCCATTTTGATGCTATCATGATAACTGTTGTTATATGAAAATTCTACCAAATGTAGATGATCATCCCATGCTCCTCCAAAATCTAAAGTACACGCTCTCAGCATGTCTTCTAAGGTCTGAATAGTTCTTTCAGACTGGCCGTCTGTTTGGGGATGGTAGGCGGAGCTAAATTTCAATTTAGTGCCAAGACTTTCTTGCAAGCTTTTCCAGAAATGTGAAGTGAATCTGGTATCTCTATCCGATACTATACTCACTGGCACTCCATGCTGACTAACAATCTGTTTCATGTACATTTCTGCCAGGACCTCCGTTGACTGTCCAACTCGAAAGGGCAGAAAACGAGCGGACTTGGTAAGTCTGTCTACGATGACCCAAATAGCATTATTACCCCTTTGGGTACTAGGCAATCCTGTCACGAAATCCATGGTGAGGTGTTCCCATTTCCATTCGGGTATGGGTAGCGGCTGGAGAAGCCCTGCTGTCCTTTGATGCTCCGCTTTTACTTGCTGACAGACAAGACATTTTGATACGAATCTGGCGACGTCTCTCTTCGTCCCGTGCCACCAAAATGTTTGTCTCAAATCTTTGTACATTTTAGTGCTGCCCGGATGAATGGAATATTGTGAGTTGTGGGTTTCTGACATAACCTCTGTTCTTAAATCTCCACTGGGCACACATAATCGATCTCCGAATCTTAATGATCCGTCCGGATGCTTCCTTATCCCGGTCTGGAGTCCCTCTTCTGTTTGTTTCCAAATTTTCTGAAGTTTTGAATCATTCTGTTGAGCTTCCTTAATTCTATCTATTAAGGAGGACTGTACTTGCAAATTTTGCCACATTCCTTCGGTTAGCGGGCGTATCACTTCAATTCCCATTTTCCTCAAATCCTCAAGGATTTCTTTGGGTGTATTCATAAAGAAAGCTTCGGGTCTTCTACTTAAGGCATCAGCCACCTTATTAGCTTTGCCCGGATGATAGGTCAACTCCATGTCAAAATCCTTCAGTAACTCCAACCATCTTCTCTGTCTCATATTAATCTCCTTTTGTGTGAAGACATATTTTAAGCTCTTGTGGTCTGTGTATATTTTGATTCTTTCTCCATATAAATAGTGTCTCCACAACTTGAGTGCGAATACTACCGCTGCAAGTTCGAGATCATGAGTTGGATAATTCCTTTCATGTGTCTTTAATTGTCGGGATGCATAGGCTATGACTCTCCCGTGCTGCATCAGTACACATCCTAAACCTTTACCTGATGCATCACTATATATCTCATATCCACCTGAACCAGAGGGTAATGTTAGTATTGGAGCTGTAATTAATCTTTTCTTCATCTCGTCAAATGCTGCTTGACATTTCTCCGTCCAATTAAATTTCTCTTCCTTCCGGGTAAGACGGGTTAAAGGTTCTGCAATTCTTGAAAAGTTCTCTACAAATCTCCGATAATAGCCAGCCAATCCTAAGAAGCTTCTGATTTCTGCTACTGACTTAGGTGTTGGCCAAGACTTAACTGCTTCTACTTTCTTTGGATCTACCGAGATGCCTTCTCCACTGACAATATGCCCTAGAAATGGTATTTGGTCCAACCAAAACTCACATTTACTAAGCTTAGCATATAATTGTTCTTCCCGCAGAGTTTGCAATACTATCCTCAAATGTTTTTCATGCTCCTCTTCACTTTTGGAGTATACAAGGATGTCATCAATAAATACAATCACAAATTTATCCAGATATTGATAAAATATTCGATTCATCAGGTCCATAAATATAGCAGGTGCATTTGTCAACCCGAATGGCATAACTAAGAATTCGTAATGCCCATACCGAGTTCTAAATGCAGTCTTTGGGATGTCTTCCTTTTTCACCTTTACCTGATGATATCCGGATCTCAAATCAATTTTTGAAAATACCCTTGCCTCTCCTAACTGATCAAACAGTTGATCGATCCTAGGTAAGGGATATTTATTCTTGATGGTAACCTCATTCAAAGCCCTATAGTCAATCACCAGGCGTAGGGTACTATCTTTCTTTTTCACAAATAATACTGGTGCACCCCATGGTGAAGCGCTAGGCTGAATAAACCCTTTTGACAATAACTCCTTTATCTGTTTATTTAACTCAACTAGCTCCTCTTTGTTCATTGGGTATATCTTCTTGGCTATGGGTGCAGCTCCCGGTATTAAATCTATAGAAAATTCCACGGCTCTGTCTGGGGGTAGCCCTGGTAATTCTTCTGGGAACACATCCTTGAATTCTTCCACTACCCTTGGAAATGATTGCTCTGCTACTCCTTGCAGTAGTACTGGTAATTCAAATTTCTCTAGCTCCTCTGCATTGAACTCATTTTGGTCTCTTGCAAATTCATAAGACTCGCCGTCAGGGAGTTGGAATGAAATTTTCCCCTGGCCGCAGTCTATATTGGCTAATGTTGCAGTTAGCCAATCCATACCCAATATTACATCATAATTGCTTGTTGGAAAGACAAGCAATCGGGTACGAAAAGCTCCTCCATCCAATTTAATGGGACATCTACGACATACTCGACTGACTTCTACTACTCCATTACCGGTGAGTACTTTCAGTGATTTAGGCAGAGGTTGTGATTCTATTTTACGTTGTGATATAAAAGAAGATGCTATAAATGAATGGGTAGCCCCGGAATCAAATAATACTGAAGCTGGGTATGAAGAAACTAAAATAGTACCTGAAACTACTTCTCCAGGGATATTCGCATCTTCAGTTCCCATTACGAATGCTTGCCCTTGCCTATTCCTTTTCTTGTTACTATTTTGAGCTTGAGCTGCCCGTTGTGCTTGTTGAAACTGATAAGCCTGAGGGGCATAGGGCGGCCTTTGCTGATTTCCATAAGCCATTCCTGCTTGCGCTGTTGGTGCCTGTATCATTGGTCGAGGTTGGTTTCCTTGAACTGGAGGTCGGTATCCTTGAGTGAAGCCTTGTGTCCTTGCTCCATTCGCAGGCGGCTGAGGACATTGACTGATTGGATGATTTGCTCCACATCTCAAACAAAGCCCCAATCTTCTCCTACACACATTCTTTTTATGTCCTGGCTTCTGGCAGAAATCACAGATAAGGAATTTGTCCGAGTTGCCATTCTGAGGACGCTTAGGTGGTCCTTGCCAGTGATTCTTGTTAGAGGATGATCCTTCCTCAAAAGTTCTCTTGGGTTGTGATGAC
The DNA here is from genome assembly GCA_029216955.1 of Iris pallida. Lineage (NCBI taxonomy): Eukaryota > Viridiplantae > Streptophyta > Magnoliopsida > Asparagales > Iridaceae > Iris > Iris pallida. The sequence goes on along the minus strand of JANAVB010044216.1, from coordinate 11,814,971 downwards.
CGGAAAGGTTGCTCCTCTTTCAGGATTCTCTCCTGGTCTCGAGCAGCTTCTGTTACCTCAGAAAAGGTCTGGCATCGGTAGGACGCGACCCTGCTCTTCAATTGTGTCCCGAGCCCTTCCAGGAACCTAGAAATTTTTGTTTCTTCGTCGGCTATCATGTTAGGAGCAAATCGACTGAGTCTGGAAAACTCTACAGCATATTCATCGACGGTGCGTCTTTCTTGTTTAAGATAGTTGAATTGCCGCTCTAACTCTATCCGTGCTGATTTAGGATAGAATCTTTCTTCAAACTTCTTCTTGAATTCTGCCCATGTCATAACTCCATCGGATTCTTCTGGGTACTCAGCACTCCACCAGTATCCAGCGATATCTTCTAGCTGGATGCGGATTGCTGGCACCATATCTTCGGTTTTGAGCTTTGCGGCCTTCATTAAGCCTTCAATGGTTTTCAACCATTGACCCGCTTCTATTGCATTTTCAGTTCCCTTGAACTTAGGTAGCTTAAGATCTCGAAAATCTTTTAGGGTTCCCTCTTCTGTTTTATTGGAGTTCTGCATTTGTTCCAATATGGTTGCATTGGCAACATGGGCTGCATTGGCCTGCTGATTATGGGATTCCAGTAATTGCTGGAATAATCGAAACATATCGGCCACAGTTGGTTCTTGAGGGGGCGGAGTACTTGACTGACCGTGGTTGTCCATATCCTGAGAAAACGCAATTCTTAGGGAAGTATTTAACTCGTAATTTTCAACAAGAGTGTATCATAAAACTTCGTATATATATATATATTCATTAAAATGAGAGTAATTACAAAATGGTGCTCCTTTCTCTCATTTTTCATTTACATACATTCTTGCTACTTAGTTACTCATGTCACCTATCATCCCAAAACGTGACATGGTAAACTATTCTACTTCATACAGGTACATATTTGCAGATGCCAAAATACAAGGAAAAGGACTTCTTCTTCACTATGTACAGGGTTAAGACATCTTATGCTACGGCTTCAATAAGCTCCCTCCCTTCAGCAAGGATTTCTACTTCTGTATATAACCTCTCAAAGTCATCTATGGTGCCTTCGTAGCCGTGCAATCCGACATAGATGCGGTTCGGGTCTCGGACATAAAGACAGTAGGTGGTGTACTCAAAGTACACTTCAGCACCATCCTCAACGTCTCGTACCATAGGACGCCTGACTCCATAGAATATTTGGTAGGCATGAATGTCATACCAGTCGGGTGCGTTCCATAGTATCCTGGCATAGCGTTGGTATAGGTACAAGGTGTACTCGCTTCCATCCCATTCCAAACTGGGTATAAACAGGCTCATACCTACATCCATGATATCCTATGTAAGAATTTCTTATAAGGAACATAAGGAGATTGAAAAAGCATATTTTATTTATTTATAGAACAATATGCCCTTGGCTTACATACATACTTGGTCACATTCTACCTACATACAGATATATCTTACATTTCATCCATCCTAGCTACATACATATACTTATCATCTATAGATACTAGGGATCTAAGTCCATATTTCCCTACTTACTTACATTCTTACTACATGCATCCATATATTACATTTTTACTTCTACATTCCACATACATACATGCTTGAGGATCTAAATCCACATTTTCCTGATGTTGTGCACTATTGCGTCTGGATGAGTTTGCAGCCATTCTTCCAAGGTACCATTGCGATCAGTCTCTGGGCCTTTGGTGGGTTCTGCCTTTATCAGGACATAATAATGTACCGAGTTATAATACTCCTTCCTTTCATCATCTATGTCTGACACTATTGGATATTTCAATTCGTAGTATACTCCATAGGCTTCGATCATTCCTTTACGCGCTACGTGCCACATCTTCTTTACAAATGCATAATACTCGTCTAGGCTGTGACTATCATTTCCTAGTCTTGCGAAGGGTGCAAACCGAGGCATGACCTAGATTGAAAAGAAAATAAAAAGTAATTTTTTTCCTTAGGTTAGTAACTCCTTAGTAGGATTTAAGATCTAGACAGGAAAGAGGAATTTGTAAGGAAAATGCTACCAACTATTTATCTACCTTAATTACTTAAGGATTTCTAAGATATGGTTGGAAATCAAAGTTTTCTATCTGAGTTTAAAACCTACGTCTAGACCTAAGGTCCGTTCTGGATTTTCCATTTTCGCGGACCTGCATGGGCCACCACTAAAAGACGTGTCACGTCCCACTTCCCAAATGGAATGGTGACGTCATACACATCCCCAGGCTACGCGCCGAAAATCCGCGATTGTCGCCCGTAAACATCAGCAAAAATGGAAAATGCTAGAGATTACATCTTATTATACATACTTCATCAACAATACTTTACAAGCTTATTACAAAAGAAATAACTAGCAAGTTATCAGACGATTATTCCTCGTTGTACTGCGGCGTTACTTCGGCGGAGACGTCCTCTTCTTCACCTAGTGAACAATACTAGGTCATTTTAGAAAACGACAAGCAAGTCATCGGTCAAGGACGGTAAAGTGTACAAAAGAAAGATGCAGTTTTTCTTAAAGGAAAGAAATATGCCAACTAGCACTATTATATGGGTTTACTTCACAAAATCAAGGAAATGTAAATGACATCCTACTCCATGGATTGTAAGATTTCCTGAGCTTCCCTTGAGCTCTCAGTAGGATTTTGCTTCCCTTGAGCAACCAAGAAACTACCTACCTTTGATAGGTGGAGTTATTTGCTGGAGTAAGATGAAATTTAGTAGACTAAATGCAATGCAATTTTGAGAACAGTACTCTGAATTAATTCCCTAAATAATTCCCGTGAACAATCCCGTTAACCTGGGATCAGGTTGTAATTTCGGAGCCTCCCTTGGGCTAAAACTAATCTATTCGATGTTACTGTCGGAATAGAAGTAGCAGGACAGGAGCCTCTCTTGGGCTAGTACTTATATAGAAGTACTCATCAGGATATTCAGGAATCGCTGATCAGCTTTTTATGGTTATTATGTTACGGGATATCTAGGGATATTCAGTTGTCCTCCCCACCCAATGATTCTAAAATTTCCGAAAATCAGAAATTTGTCTATCTCCTAAATTTTTCAAAAATTTCGGCAGAGTCTCCTTTGTATTTAGGAGCTCCGACAATTTACAAAACATGATATAAAAGAAATATATGGGCTCGCCGACCCCTTCGGTGGAGCAACTCTCAACACCGGAACCACGCATTTAATATCCGGGTACGCCGACCCCTTCGGTGGAGCAACTCTCAACACCGGAACCACGCAGTTGTATAATGTGTATACTTAATTAAAGGAACCTTTACCTTGGCAAGCAAGCAAGCAAACAATTTTACCTTTTTCCTTTAGCAAGCAAGCAAACTATTTAGGATTATTAGTAACTTGATTTCCGAAAATCTACCAACTTTAAAGAAGACATGGTTGTTAGTAAAAAAAAATATACCAATTCTGACCTCCAATTTATGTTGTACACAAGATAGGTCTAAATGCCCAATTTAACTCATGCTTCTATGTGTCATATTTTAACTACTTGGGGATGCGAAATGAAATCTAAATATGTTAATTTAGTAAAAATTCTAATTTGGACAGAATTAAAGTGCTGAAATGAATTGACAAATTCTCAACTCTGTATAACGAAATTATCCCAAAATTGTAAAATTAATACTAAGGTAAGTGAACTCTAAATAAATGAAGAAAATATATTGTATGTTGGTCGTATTCCCAAGTGACACCAAAATTTATAAGTGTCCACATAAATCGTGTGTTGTGTCTATAATTTGTGTCAAGGTGTGTATATATATATATATCATGTGTCCAAGAATCCTTTGGTGTTGTGCCCAAATTCATATAAATTTGTGTTGTATCCTACACAAGATGTCTATTGCATATATTATTTGTATTGTGTCCAGTACATTCATTCATGTGTCCAAGTATTCATAAACACATATATACATATGTAAGACAATTCCCAATTTCCAATTACATTCAACAAAATTGGATTCTTGTTAGAACATTCATAAATTCAGAATTTAAAATTATCTACAATTGTTCCCACGTTAGAAAATTAAACAAGAAAATTTCGAAGGAATAGAGGGAAAAGAAAGAGGACTTGCCTTAGGTTGAGAATAGCCTGGATTCCTCCGTAAATTCTAATTGAACCCAATAACCATTTATTGGTTAGAATTTTCTAATCCTAGGGTTCTAGAAGTAAGAATACACATAGAAATTTGGGGAAAGAGGGAGAAAATTGACATACCTAGGTTTAGCCTTCTCCTTGGAGATGGAAGATGATGATGATGAAGAGGTTGAAGATGGAGTTGGGGGAAGAGGAAGTGGAAGTGGAGATGAAGTGGAGGAGGAGGAAGTGGAGTGGAGGAGGTGGAGTTGTGGTGGCCGGAGGGGCTGGCCGGCGGCAGCAGGGGCGGCGGGCGGCGGCGCTGGCGGCGGCGGGCGGCTGAGCAGCAGCGGCAGCAGCAGCAAAGGGCTTGGGGGGGGGGGGGGGGGGGGTCGGGTGGTGTGTGGTGGGTGTGTGAGTTTGTTTTATTCTTCTCTCTTTTTTTTCTTTTTTTTTTCCTTTCTTTCCTTCTTTGGTTTTGATGTGTGGTGTGTGTGTGTTTATATAGGGGTTGAGGTTGTGGTGAGGTGTCCCCCCCCATCCCTTGTAGGGACACCTTGCACCCCCCCCCTAGGGCTAGGGTTAGGGTTAAGGCTAGGGCTAGGGTTAGGGTTAAGGCTAGGGCTAGGGTTAGGGTCACAAAATGACAAAAATTCTAACCACAAGATAAGTTAACACAAGACAATAATAAATAATAATAATAATAATAATATTTTGAGTGTGACAACAGTGAAATATGAAGTTCCGTATGTTATATGTGTTTACATGTGTGCTATCTGTGTTATATGTGTCTACCTGTGTGCTATCTGTGTTATATGTGTTTACTTGTGTGCAAGTATGTGTGGCAAAATACACCAATTTGTTAAAGTATCCGATCCAGTATCAGGACTGCCACCCTGGCAGTCCTACATGTGTGAAGGAGGACTGCCAGCACCTTGGCAGTCCTAATTCAAACTTGCTGTAACAGCAAGTTTCAATTAGGACTGCCAGGGTGCTGGCAGTCCTCCTTCAGTGTAGGACTGCCAGGGGGTGGCAGTCCTATTTATAAGTCTCTGTGACAGAGTTTCAGTATGAGGAGCTCATCACAGAGTTTTATAAGTAGGACTGCCACCCCATGGTAGTCCTACACTCAAGTAGGACTGCCAGGGAGCTGGCAGTCCTATTTCAAACTTTCTGTTACAGCAAGTTTGAAATAGGACTGCCAGCACCATGGCAGTCCTACTTGAGTGTAGGACTGCCAGGGGGTGGCAGTCCTACTTATAAAACTCTGTGACAGAGTGTCACGACCCGCACCCACTGTGAGGGTACGAGAGCGTAACAACGCCCAGCCTACGCCGCAGTGTCGGCGGTAGAACGCTGTTCTAGGTCATGAACTATAACTAACATAATATGAATGCTCTTCATAAGGAGGCCAACACAGAGGTACAACTCAACCAAAATCTAGAGATAGAATACGGCACGATAAAATAGATAAGAGAATCCTCAACCGAGGTACAACAGAAATGAAATACAAGTCTCAATATCTCTACAATATACAAACTCTGAATCAAGAACAACAACTAAACCTAAAAAGAAAAAAACAGTCTAAACTATCTATGCTAAGCAAGGTATCGTCCTCAGCAGTTGCCTGAACCTCCCCTGGGGTCCAGGTCGCGAGTGTCAACTAGGCAAACTCCAAGTAAGGGTGCAGGGTGCCTCATCATCCTCTGTAAAATTTTCAACAGGTCCAGTCAGGACGGGAGCGAGCACAAAACATCTCACGCAGTTCATAACGAGTTAGAAAATATAAAGCATGCAATAGAGTAAAGTACATGAAACGCTGAAAGAAGAAGATATATGAAAAACAGTAGAGATTTGATAACAGGAAATATCTAAATATGATAAGTAAGACTGTAAGGAACATGTGATTTTAGAGCACAATATGGTTATGTAAACGGGTTGGGTTATACAATAAAATGGGACTCCTTTGTACGTGGGTGTACAATGGACATATACAATTTCTTATACAATACGATTGATCACATAACCATTTCTACTCCCTCTCCCCAATCAATACACAAGGATCCAATTCAGTTACGTTACCTTATACAATGGCTTGTATAATGACTTGTACAATGGCTTATACAATGACTTGTACAATGGCTTATACAATGACTTGTACAATGGCTTGTACAATGGCTCAATGTGATACTGAGAGTACAATATGCACAATGAGTGTACAATGATAAGGGTATTCAATAAATACAACATGTAAGTGAAACGCACATCACAATATGTACTTAGTGAATACAAGGAGATAACATCTCAGAAGAAGATCCATATAGTACCAATCCGTGATAATGAATCGTGTCAGCATCAAGTACAGTAATCTAGAGCAAGAATGTAAATCCAGGCAAGTATGAAACGGTCAGAGAATGTACTCGCCTCGTATCTGAATGTCTGAAGTAAATGTACTGTCCGAGATGAAGTACCTGACTCCTAGTTAGAGCAACACAAGTCAAGATGTATACAGGGAATGATATATGGAATGTACAATGCATCTGCATGCTGTCTAGGTCAACTAGACTAAAGTCAACACTGGGTCAACTCCAGTCAACTAAGCTAGTCAAACTAGGTCAACTAGGTCAAGTCCTAGCCCAACAAGTCTAACAAGTCTCATTAGGCCTAACCAAGCCTAGTCTAGCAATCACACACCAATCACAAGGCTATACAAGCCAACAAACATCCAAATTCCTATATAAGCATGTATATATTCAACTCATAGCATATACTCATATGTGAAATCACTCATAGGCATAGGAACCTACAATAAGTGTTCATACCCACAACATACATTGTATCACATCACTCATATATGGATAGTATATATATACAAGACATATATATAAAATATATGTAGAGTTAGGGGAAGAACCACATGCACTTATATATAGAATGTGAAAAGGGTGAATCATGTATAATGTATGTGTGAGTGTGTACATGTTCTGTCCAATGACAGTAGAGTGCTCAGATTATTAAGGAGTGTGTCAATAGAAAATGTGTGTGTGTAATGTGATAGGGATCAATAGAAGTGTATGTGTACATGACAAAAGTTTGTGTGCACTAATCTCAGTTTTAGGCTCGTGTGCAAGGGTGTCAAGTGTTATAGCCAACATTATGATAGGAAGAACAGTTGGTAGGTTGTGTTCCCAGGATTTAGGCATAGGTGCATAACAGGAAAATGAATCAATGTGTATGTGTGTATATGTGATACCATGTGTGTGATAAATTAGTGGATAGGATTTCATCTCAACATCAACAATTTACCAATTCCAATTCAATGCATAGGAAGAGGGAAAGTTTTCAGGTTCATTCAAAGAAGGAATCTCAGGAAAACAAAACAGGTAAAGGAAAAGGAAAATAGTGTGTATTTCAAAACCTGTGTGTGGGTATATGAGAAGGAAAGTACAAAACAGTTTTCTGTTTTGAAATGTGTGTGTGAGTATGGTGTGCGTAGTTATTAGGAAACAGTGATGTGAATATTTGGGTTTCCAGTTTTCAGTCAACTCAGGTTTTCATGACCCTCTTGGTTAACATCTGTATAGGGAAATCTCAGTGTCTCAATGTGTGAAAAAAATCAAAGTGAAATGAATCATTTAGTTCTCAGAAAAATAGAAAAACAGTGGCAAGTGTGTATACAGTTCAATAGCTGAAAATCTCAGAATTTATAGGACACCATGTGGACCCAATTAAATGTTGAAATCTCAGTTTTAAACAGTTGAACTCCAAACTCAGATTATCATGTGAACAAAAGGGAAATTAATGAGCATGTCATATCTCAGATAATAGCTGAGAACATACTCTAAATCTCAGGTTTTAAGAATTTAGACCCAGGAATGCATTTAGATTCTCAGGTTTCTATTGACTGAAAACACAAACTAATCTCAATGTTAATGTAATTCATGAACAGTTTACAAATCAATCTAAATGGTTTAAGCTATTCTCAGGTTTTTAAACAAAAGAATTCAGGTATTCAAATCTCAGGAAATCAGGTCAGTTCAGAAATTAACTAACATTCAAACCATGCATTTCAAATCCCATTTAAGAACCTAACCCTCAAAGCAATGCACACAAGAGCCAACATTCTCTTCTCAGGTTAATGAAAACTGGAATAGTGGGAAGCAATTAAACAGTGTAGCAAGGGGTCTATAGGAAATCAATCACAGGTAATAGGAGTAGGAAAATAGTGTAGTGTATATCATACAATGTGTGTGTTAACATGGAAAGAGTGATGTGTCATACATGTGTGTATATGAAAGGGAGAGGGGAGGACTGTGTATATGGGGTATACCTGAGTGTGTGCAAGGAAAAGAAAACAGTGAAAGGAAGGAAAGAAGTCAGTGAACCAAACAATAGTTAAACATGACCAATCTCAGGTTTTAAGGAGTGAATTAACAGTGAAATGCAAGAAACAGTGAATCGTAAAATAGAGAATTCCTCTCAGGTTATTACCAAAGGAGAAATCTCAGATTTTTATGAAACATGGATTCAGTTAGGTCCTAAACAGTACACCATTTCCAATTTACATCACTGCTTGAATTCTCAGATTTTTATGAAGTTAATGAGACTTGTGAGAAGAATTGGTATCAGTCCATGAAGGACTGAAACCCATCTCAGGTTCTCAGTTACAGTTGACAGGGAAAAATGTTAAAGGGAAATAGGAAAAACTGTTAATGATAATCACACCTTCGATTCACAGGTTTTAAAATGAATCAATGCATTCTTTCAGCTTTACTAACAGGATGGAAGGGAAATCAAATCAGGTTTTCATAATTCAAATCACCTCTCAGGTTATAGATAACTGAGAACACAAACTCATATAAATTCCAGTTTAGCAATGAAATCTCAGTTAAAGAAGAACCAACTCAGTCTATACATTTCGAAAAAGAATGGAAAATCAACATATTAAACAACATTCAAAACTCAGTAGATTAGAGAGGGAAAAACATGAATCAATTCTCAGTTCATAGACTCAGGTTCAATAACAGTTTCGAAAAAAAAACCAACCCAATACTAATATCCCATTTCCCAATTCCAAAAGCCTATATTTGAATTTAAATACTTAGCTAATATTAATTGTAACATGTGGGGATACATAAACAGTGAGGAACACAAATTAAAACAGGGAATTAAAGTTAGAAAAAACACTGAACCACCCCGTATCAGAAATGTATCAGTGAGCAGCAGAAAATCCCAATTCGAACCCAATTCTCCATAACAAATCATTTCTATTATGCAACCTAATATAACAGGGATTATACAACATACCTAGAATCTATTTAGCAATTTAAAGGCATTAATAACAATTAACACAGAACACAATCAGCACACTGGCATACACAGTGCACGACACGTGCACAGGCAATATCGTGTCCGACACGACACGAGAGCTCGTAAAACTCGAGGAGCCTCGTGTCAGTCATGGACACGACACACGTGTCAAGTTTTAGGTGTCCAAGTGGCGTGTGCACAGAGCAATGCTACCCGAGCAGCAGGGCATGCCACCTGCCCGCATGCGCGTGTGCACGACCGCGTGTCCGCGTGTCTGTGCGACTCCAAAACGACACAAAACCATCTCAGACACGAAGTAACCAATAAGCGACACTAAAATGAGTATTCCTATTCAATCACAATCAGAAAACAGTAAGGAAAAACCTATTGGGGCATTAGGTCGAACACCTAGGCAATCCTATTGAAACGTGTCTGATACGGACACGTATTCGACACAAGTTGGGGTCAGCTCCTACCTGAGGCTAGAGGGGACCTAGGACTATGTATTCATGATGATAAATCAGTAGTTTAAATGGGGAAGAGGGATTTACCAATGGTTGTCTCAAGCTCCAAAAACTGTCAAAGTGCAGTCCATGTTACTGTAGCTCGAGCACAATATGATCCCCAAATCAGTACTCTACCTCCATGGACAGCAAGAGGGTGGTAGTTAGGTCACAATGCAAGAAGTTTGGTTGAAAAAGGATGAGGAATGGAGAAGTTATGGAAAAAGGAAGTTGAGCTCACCTTGTTCTTGAGGAGGGATAGAATGAACAAGGAGGCAAAGATTTGGGAGGGATTAAATAGGGGGAAATCCCAAGATGGCTGCCCTAAAATCTAGGGCTAGGGTTGATCTAAGGGTTCTTCATCATTCTAGACAATTCAATGGCTAGATGGAACCTAGGTAATCTATCACTAGTCTTAACTAATCAATATGACTAATAACTAATCAATCACAAATCATGACTAGCCATGACTAACCATGACCAATCTCAATCTAACTTAGTCTAACCATGACTAACTAGGACTAATCTAGGTTAGGCTAAACTAGACCACATGAAAATTAGTTAATAATATTTAAATCAAACCATTCACAATAAATCATTTAAATTCCTAATAAAATATATTACATTCTAAAAATTCAAAAGTGACAAAAATACCCCCTAGGCTAAAATGACAAATGAAACACCATAATCTCATGGCTAGGCTCTAGGTCAAGCTGTCTCTATAGTTACACTAGCTAGACACCAAAATCACAAGTCATGATTTTAAATAGTTTAAAATTAATTAAAAATCATCAAAAATCACAATATGAAATAGATATCAATAAATAATAATTATAATTCAAAATTTTAAAAATTACTCTCATTTGGAAAACTGGGTGTTACACAGAGTTTCAGTTTGAGGAGTTTATCACAGAGTTTTACAAGTATGACTGCACCCCCTGCAGTCCTATTTTAAACTTTCTTTTACAACAAGTTTGAAATAGGACTGCCAATACCCTGGCAGTCCTACTTGAGTGTAGGACTGCCAGGGGGTTGCAGTCCTACTTATAAAACTCTGTGACAGAGTTTCAGTTTGAGGAGCTCATCACAGAGTTTTATAAGTAGGACAGCCACCCCTGACAGTCCTACACTCAAGTAGGACTGCTAGGGTGCTGGCAATCTTATTTTAAACTTGCTGTAACAGTAAGTTTCAATTAGGACTGCCAGCACCCTGGCAGTCCTACTTGAGTGTAGGACTGCCAGAGGGGTGGCAGTCCTACTTATAAAACTCTGTGACAGAGTTTCAGTTTGCAAGTTTGTCACAGAGTTTCAGTTTGCAAGTTTGTCACAGAGTTTTAGTATCAGAACTGCCACACCCCTGGCGGTCCTACACTCAAGTAGGACTGCCAGGGTGCTGGCAGTCCTACTTGAGTGTAGGACTGCCAGGGGGGTGGCAGTCCTGATACTAAATCACAAGTACATAAATAACAATAATTCATCACAAGTACATAAATATCCAACAACATAAGTGTCAACTTGTCTAGTACTTCAAAATAAGTGTCAACATAAGTACATTTCAGACAAAATATCCAACTTGAAAACAACAACATAAGTCTAACTACATATCATGAATATCCAACATAAGTCCAACTTCAAAATATCCAACTTGTCTAGTACTACAAAATATCCAACTACATATCATTCCACATCCAACTTTAGTTTCAAATAAGAAAAATATCCAGATCCAACTACATATCATGCCGGGCCTTTGAACGAGACTCCCTATTATTCATGAAGGGGAACTCGACCACGTAGTCGATGCGATCAAGCTCGTTGGCGACCGCAACACTAGTGTCACTTTGGCAACCTCTCCGGAGTGTCTGGGCCAATTCCTTCACCATTTGAGACTGAAAATGAAAGTATAAATGAATTAAGTCTACAAACATAAAAATCTCAGTCTTATTACAAATACAGAACTCACCATTCTCACCAACCCAGCATACAAGATATTTTTGGAAGAAAGAACTCCGATTGCTCCGACGGCCACGGGACCCAGATTTGTAGGGTTCGACAACTTAGGATGTCCGACCCCGAGGAAGTAAGGCATGTAGTCCTCGCTGCGGTCGGCCATCATGGTGACCGGTCGTCTTTCAGATTCCCGAAGTACATGTCGTTGCCACTCGGAGTAAAAGTCGGTCACCCAGTCGAAATCTGCCGGTTTGTAATTTAAAGGTTGGGTTCCGCACGGAGGCTCCAACAGTCGTAGTGTGCGCTTCGATACAGTTTGCACAAAGCCAAACTGACGAAGTACTCTATCGGGCATATACGGTTCCGTGATATCATAGCATGTGATCATGCCATGAAATAAAGAAACTGGTTGGACCTCACGATTCTGCTCACGTAAATTCCGGTATGGATTCCAAAAAATCTGTAAGAAAACAGTTAACAACAAAACAAAATTAACATAAAAAAGTAAATCAAAATTTAGTACATCTTCTGTCACCAAATTGTCTAGTACTTCACGAATGAAAGCCAGTGTTTGCCAATTTTTGGTTTCCAGCTGGGATGACCTCCATCGAGACACTCTAGGAAGGTTTTCAACATACTCTAGGTTCAGGTCAGTCCGTCTGAGCATCGAAAAGTGCTCGTATATCCATGCCTATTCAATTTATAAATGAATAGTCAAAAAATAAACAACAAAATGAAGTATACAAGATTAAATTGTTAGAAGTTTTCTTACATGTAGCAGAGTCTGACAGCCGGCCATTGTCTTAGTCCCGACACGGGATGTGATGCCGAGCTCGCGGTAAAGATTGGCTAGGATACCGCTTCCCCAGGATATATCAATGAAGTCATCCACTTCAGATAAATTGAGCATGTACCTAGCATGTATCGACGTTCCGGATTTGTCTGGAATGTCGATCATTCCAAGGACGAACAACATGTACGCACGGGCCACCGCGTCGACCATATCATCGTCATCCACCTCTATATCCATGAAGTGGTCCACCAGAAATGACATGAATTTTATATGACTTCTTGAAGCCTGGCAGAGTTGTAAAACTCGTAGCCTGAAGTCCAAGGTGACTTGAGACAAGCTTGACGATCTTCTCGTACTATTTCACAGATTTCTCATTGGTGTAATGTTCTTTGGTTATGACACGCCCGGTCACTGGTAGCTCCAGTAACCGGTAGACGTCGTCAAGTGTAATGGTCATCTCCCCTGCTGGAAGATGAAATGTGTTGGTCTCCGGGTGCCATCTCTCCACAAAGACGGATATGAGGGCACTATCCATTGTCCGATAAGCGTTTTGTGCCAAATTGTGCAAGCCGCTCGGTATGATTTTGCTCTGGATGGCCTCCGATAAGCTTTCAAACTGCCAGGACACAGTTTTCTTCCCGTAACTCACAGCCCTAAGGATACGATATGTCTTCTGTATATCGAACAACAGAAAAACATAACAATTATGAAATACATATATATAGTATACTAAACTGGTAGCTTACAAACGTCATGTACATACCGGGTTCTTCCATATTTCATACGCAATGTGGTTCTCAAAAGAAACTAACATTGAGCAACCGGGCGGACGGACAAGCGGCTCAGAAGGACCGGCCTCCTCAAATGGAGTAGAACCGCCTTGACGTGATAGGAGTCGACCAATTGGCACGTCGTCGTCGTCGTCATCGAAAAAACGTGTAGGAGTGGGAGCTCGTTGCTTCGACCGAGTTTGACGTGCTGGTGGCGGCGTCCGAGACCGAGCTTGGGGCGCCGGTTCGAAAATTGTTAGCGGACGCTCGAGAGAACGTCCCGCACGTTCCTTCCGCTTTGACGCGGTGGGCCGTATTCTTTTGTTAGCGGTCGGTGGACTGCAGGACAACATACAATTATTAAATAATAGAAACATAAATAAGACATGCAGTTACCCCCGCATATGAGCAACATGCAGTTACCCACCCCCATATCTCATTACAGTAGGACTGCCATGCCTGTGGCAGTCCTAATGTAAATCAGGACTGTGGCAGTCCTAATGTAAATCAGGACTGTGGCAGTCCTGATTTACATTAAGACTGCCACAGGCCTGGCAGTCCTACTGTATTCAAACCCGAACGGCCAAAACGAGATGCCCGTTTGTCGTATTTTAGGGTTAGGATTTCAAGATAAAATGTGGGTTTCTTGTGTTCGAAAATTCCTTTCATGAACCATAAAGAGATTCTAAACCTAATTTATCAAAAAAAATTAGAGAATTAAAAATATTCTAGGGTTTTGAATAGAATGTACAAAATTCTTGAAGAAATTAGGGAATAACGTACCTAGATTCCGGTTGCTTCGACTTGCGTGTCATCTCTTCGAATCTACGAATGTTGTTGAAGAAATCTTGGTGGAGGAATTAGGAGTGGAGTGGTGGAGAAGAAATTATGGTTTTGGGAGAGGGAGAGGGAGAGGGAGAGAGCTCTTTTTTTCTTTTGGTGGAGAGAGAGTGTAGAATGGGTTATAAGAAGAAATGAAATATTTGGGGGGTTGGACTGTCCCCTAGCAAAATTTGGATGTCCCCTAGCAAATTCTTCACCTTCTTGGGCTGCCCCAAGTAAGGGTTGCCCCTATCAATAATGGTAGTGCCCTTTATAAAAAACCATACCAGATATGTGCGCAGTTTTCGTTCTTCCTTTCTTTTTCGTCGACGAACAGCAGAGGCCGTCCGTGCATCTCCGGCGAGCGGCTCTCGTCGATCAACCCAGAGTCTTCTCGAACCTTCGCTGCCACCGACTTACCCAAGCTCATCTCGACCGTCCGCTGCAACCGACCTACTCGCAGCAGATCGCCGCCGTCCGTCCCTAACCGCCGGTGAGCCTTCGCCGCATCTATAAATAGTGACCCCGTCTCCTCAATTTATTCATCCCACTTTCCGTGGCGAAGCCCTGCCAAGCTCCTTCCCTGTGCTGTTCTTCTTCATCATCGGCGATCCGAGCTTCTCGGCCATGGCGGTTTCCCGGCGAGCATCAAGCGAGGGTCGACGCTAGCAGTCCCCGGAGTTCCACTGGCGCGCAGCGTTCTCCGACGAGTGGCTCCATCGCAGATCGGTTCTTCTTCACCGACTGTTAGTTCTTTGCGACTTCTCACTACGGCTCTGTTCTGGTGTCGATCAACCGATCGAACTATTGATCCAGTAAGTATCGATTCTTCCTTCTTATTCTGGAATTGAGTGATCGATCGGTGAAGTTTCGTTGATAATTTAATTCTCCGAGATCATTAGAATTCAATTGGAATGTACGATCTCTTTTTTCCATTCTGGATCACCACCTATTTGTGTAATTGCCGCAGGGAATTCTCCACCGGCGACACCGTTCCAATTGGACACGGGGACACAGAAATTCTTTAATTTGACACTACTCAGGTATAACTCTTTTCCAGGATCGGTTGCAGATGATTCTTCTTGTATTTGAATTCTATGTCGGTTGGAACAAATTTGTGTGTGTCGGAGATGTTCTGTGGACACGGTCTCTGCGTGTCGAGAGGAGATACTGGTAGTGAGCTGACACGAGCTTGTAGAGTGCTATGTCTTCATTAACTGGATTGTGTTGAAATGCTTGCTGTAGGAGACTTGCAAGATATTAGAGAGAGAGAGAGAGAGAGAGAGAGAGAGAGAGAAATGTTGTGTTTAAGCATGATTTGGAGTTGGACTGGCAATTGAGCTGAGGATTTTGAATTATACGTGACCGTTAGAGATTAGGGTTATTGGTGGGTTTCAGTTCGTGATGAATAAGCTGGGTGGTTGATTTGTTTTGAAAGGGCAGAAGTAAGTAATGGGCCAGTAGCAAGATTTTAGTGGATGGGCCAAGGTTGAGAATGAAAGGTTGGGCTGGATTGATAATACTAGTTGGGTAGGCTATTGTAATTTAGTAATTGGTATTAGTGAGTTATTTTAGTTAATTGGTTGGTTAATTATTAGTTAAGTGATTAGTTTATTAATTGGTAAGTTGTTAAGTAGGAATTTAGCAATAAAAAATAGAATTTAGAAATGAATTGCTTTGAGGACTTTTAGGCTTTAAGAAATATTTCTAGTTGGGCCAAGGTTTGAAGGAACTTTAATAGGAATGCTTTATTGAATTTTGAATAGGTTTTGGACTAGAAGCAAAGACAAGCACATTGGACCGAGGCAAGTACTCCGTATTTTGTTTTCCAATATTAAATAAATACAATTTATATTATTTCCTAAATTGGCATTACTCATATTGCGACACGATTTTTAACACGAATCATGACTCTTGCATCGCATGCTTTTATTTAAAGTCTTGAATCTTAATTGTTATGAATTTTTGAATCATGAATCAAGTTCCGAATCTTGCTTGATTTTTCGAATCATGGGGAAGGAGAAATACCGAGTAGATGTGTGGTCAAACCAGTCTAGTCCGAAGCATAGCTTGACATACACTGCACGTATGTCCAAGTCTGATCAATCCGAATCTAAACCTTAGTCAGACACATGTCGAAACAGTATTTCAAATTACATAGAATGCTAGTTGTGCATCATTGATTCATTGTCCAACTTTGTGACTAGTTATATTATTATATTATGATTCTCATAGTTTCTCGTGTTGCAGATTGCATTTCATTACAGTGATCGTGTATTGTCTGGTTCAGATTTCCATTTACTTTTATGCTTCATCTATTATTGTGTTATATTATGCGGGGATATACTTTGCTCCTTTTCTGACTGCATCGTTGTCTACCAGGTGTTAGCAACTTGGCTTGATGATTGCTTTGGAAGAATTAGAATTAGTATAGAATCATTTATGTACTATTCATTGTATATTATTTCGAGAATTTGGCCGAATTTGTCTCCGGGTTAAGATCGATATGTATATGTACCAAAAAGAGATATAGTAGACTGTAAACGTGTGTGTGTTTGATTGGTTTCCGTTTATTAGTTACGTGATTGAGCATAGATTGATATCATTATCACTTGAGGACTCCCGATAACTAGATAGCTGACTGTCGTTGTCAACGACAGCGTAGGATGGACGCGCTCACAACCCGTACCCGATCATGCGGGCGCGGGGCATGACACATTTGATTGACGATGCCTTAGAAAATTTAGAAGATAAGAGAAGCCACATGTATTATATTGGTAGGAGCATATTTATAGAGGGTTAACATATTTATAGAGGGTCCCAGGGGGCCATGCCCCCCCCCCCCCCCCCCCCCCCCCTCCTCTAATTTTTTTAAATGTCGATTACTATATAGAAAATTTATGTAGTTTCTAAATATATATTAGCTCGACTTCCTAATGTATAAATAGTAAACTAGCTTTAGTGGTAGTACTTTGGGCTTTTAAATGAGAGATCATGAGTTTGAGCCTCATCTTTGTTAACTAAATGTTTTACATATTTTGAATATGTACAATTTTTGTTGTTGCTCTTTTCTAACATTTTGAAAATATTGACATTCTTTTTTTTGCTTTTTTTTGAAGTTTTTTGCTGTTGAAGTTTAATTAACATGAAAATTTTAAGGATTTCTATATATAGCAGCACGGCCTCCCTTGGATTTAAATCCTGGCTTTGCCCTTGAATATTGGAACTGTAAATTGTTAGTGAATTTTTGCACGAGAATAATATAGTATAACTTCACATGGAAAGCAATATGAAAATGGTTTGGTATCATAGGATAGTTAAAAATGGTTTGGAACCAACGGGTCGCCAATCATGATAACCCTGAATGGGAATTGAAATTGCGAGCATAGACTCGAGGAAGTTGATATGCGAGCAGGCATTTGTATTTACATTTACTTTCATTTTCTATCACTACGCATAATATATTTTTATAGCTAAGTTGCATTAGTATTTGCATCTTCATGGACAACTTTTGCACAAAGTTTGGTGTATATTTTCTCGAACGGTATCCGGGACACTATGACCGTATCGGCCTAGAAGAAAATTATTCTGACGTGCTAATAGGCATAAGGTACTGTTGGACCTTCATTGAGGCTAGCTACCTGCTTTGAAAGGGAGCATCGCAATATCTTATAAAAGTCCTTCGTGGTGCTGAAATCACTAATGGGCTACTACAAAAATAAGTCAAATTAGTGATACATTAAAACATCTCTAATCACATAATTTGCGTCACTAAAACTCATTAGCAATGTATTTAGTGAGTCGCTTAGAAATGTCATTAATCGTCAATGTAGTGACCAAACAAAGCACGTCGGTCCCATGTCGTTAAATCAGCAACCTTTAGCGACATACGTATATATGTCCCTCCATTAGCGATGTGTGAGATGGTTGTATTATTCGTCGCTTTAGCAATAGCTATTTTAGCAGCATTATCTTGCTTTTGCGACGTCATTGCTAACATGGAAAAGTCTGCCATGTCAACAGTTATGCAACAAAGTCGCAACGTTTAACAATGACTTTTTTTTATTAGCGATGTTACTTGAGTCGCTAACCATCGTTAAACCTACCAGATTATATCTTAGTGACTAATTTGCGATGTACAGATACATATAGCGACGCATGGATATACATTAGTGACGTGTTTTTTCGTCGATAATCGTCGCTAAGCATCGCTAAACTTCGCTAACTTCAAAAAAAAAAAAGGCAACAACATAATAATATATATCCAAAGGCAATATTCTAGTACACAAAGAGTACATAACATATAGAATCACTAAAGAAACTCTTTAATAGAACAAACAAATTTCATTTATATAATAAAACAGATGTAATTTGTCATAGTTTTCTTCTACAATATATCCAGCCTTATTCAAATGCAATAATTGTTCAATATACCGATGACTGCATCTGCCTTTGCCATGGAGTCAGTGCCATAGATGCTTTGACTTGCCAAAGATCCGGTGCCATTGTTGCGTTCATCTTTCTCTTTTTCTAATATATTTCCAATTTGTTTGCATTTATTTTCCCAATAACTTGCGAAGGATATTTTTGCGAACTAGGGAAACAAGACTGTAACTTTATTGACTCCCAATGGTAAGATATGCCATGTTAACTTCTACAAAAAATAGAAGGCAAATATATATGAAAAAAGTATGAAAGAAAGAGCTACATGTGCATGCCGTAAGAAACTATGATTTATTAGTCTTTTGCTATCGTGGAAACAAGGTATTCACATTAAGGATCTTTGACAAAATACCATTTTATGAGAAGACATATTCTTGTGGTTTTCATACAGCATACGAGAACCATAAGGATATGTCTTCTTGCAACATGCGATTCTGTCAAGACTCTAAAAGATGAACACTATATTGCCACTGTAATGAAAGAATAGTAGATCATAGTCTATTAAGGTATGCACGTTTAATTTTTTGCCCATCACTTTACTCATATGTATTTGCCTTGTATTTCTTTATAGAACTCAACATGGCATATATAGTCATTGAAAGTCATTATAGTTACAGCCTTGTCTATATCTTGTCCGCGAAAATATTTATGCACGTTCTTAAGGGACTAACTACAAATAAACAAAAAAATTATATTAAGAGAGAGGGGTGTGTGAGAATATAGGAACATATACAAAATATATTGTAAAATATATCATTGACCAATAAAAATAACTATTTGATCACAAGTCCAATCTGATAATTAAAAATTTTGTTCTACAATACATGTTACAATTGAAATGATCCATCCTAACTCAATTTTTTAATCCTCATCTGGCAATTCTTCTTTTTTGTCTTCCTCTTCCACCTCTTCGTCTTCATCCGCATCTTTAGTTCTTTATCTATTTCATCTTATTCTTCCTCTAATTCTACCTCTTTGTACTTGATTAGATGCATAATGAGTAACTTCCTTAGAGTCCATATCTAGTGTATTTGTTATAAGAGATAGCTCAACCTCCAAGCATCACTCTTCTCAGCATAACCTAGGAAAGTCTTGTAGTCTTCGTACCCAGCTTCTGAATATTCAAGTTCGGAAGCTTCATATAAGCTAGACACCCCATACTCGAATAACATTCAAGTCGGGGTCTGACTTTGAACTAGAGTTCATGAGAAGTGACATCGGAAGTTGCGTACGACTTTCTATTCAGAATGAAAGTAGTCGTAAGCGCAGCTTCTTCCCAGAAGCAATTTGGAAGACCTGCGGTCAACAACATTGTATTCATCATTCTGTCAACGTTTTGTTCTTCCTTTCTGCAACACCATTTGATGAGGAGAATACAGAGTAGTTATCTCGTTGGCCATTCCATGTTCTCTGCAAAACGATACAAATTCAAGAGACATATATTCTCTACCTCGATCACTTCTGAGTCTCTTGAGTTATTGTCTGGTTTGACGTTCGGATTTAGCCTTGAAGTCCTAAAACTTCTCGAACGCTTCATCCTTTGACTTGAGTAGATAGACAAATGCGTACTTTGAGAAAAATGTCGATGAAAGTAATAAAGTACTTCATCCCGGCCTTTGTGAAAAACTGTTTGAAGTCACAAATATTTGAGTGCACAAACTCTAGAAGATTTGTGTTTCGGTTTACCCATTTAAGCAGTTTTCTTGTGATCTTTGTCTGCGCACAAACTTCACACTTCTCTACCTCCTTACCCCTACATTTGAAGATAAGCCCTAGACTAGAGATTTTTTAATTCTTTTACAATAAATCTGTCATAGTCTATTATGTCATAACTTAAGCGAATAACCATAAGAAGAGACTGCATTAACATTATCAGTCGGAGTTACAAGTTGAAGTTTGGACATTCCTTCGGTACATAAAGCTTTTTTGAAGTATGTTCCTTTATAGGACATAACCACCTAACCAGCGTTGATGTCCATCCTCAAGCCTGCATTACATAGTAGACTTCCTGAGACCGGGTTCTTGGCTCTCGCCGGTACGTGCTTCACATCATGAAGCGTCAAAATCTTCCCTGAAGTCAGATTTAGTACTACTGTCCCGATCCCAAGTACTTGAGCTTGTGTCTGGTTCGCTACCATAACCCTCTTAGATGAAGGCTTGTATGTGGTGAACAACTCCCTCTTTGAGCAAACATGCAGGATGCACCAGTGTCCACCCACTAGTCAGTGTCAGTACCAGTAGACTTAACCTGCGCAATCATGGCAAGTAAGCCTCACCTTGCTCTTTCGGTTCGGGCTTTGATCTGTAATCTTTCCGGAAGTGGCCTTCTTGCCACAGTTGAAACAAGTCCTATCACCCTGAGGCTTTGGCCTTGGCCATCTGTTTCGACAAGATGGTTGAAGTCAACTTCACCTTTAGATGGTTGAAGTCCTTCTTCTTATTGTGAGAAGCCTTCTGCCTCTCCTTGGGCCATCTGTTTGGACAACGTGTCCATTTTGAGTTGAGCCCTCAACTCATCTTCAACATGGATCCAGTGCAGTATGCGCTTAAGATCTACCTCCATTTTCTTACGGTGTATGTCCGCAATGAAGTTGCTCCATCCAGGCAGGAGCTTGGTGACAATACCCCGACAATGAACGCATCGACAAGGGGCATGCCATGATCCTTAAGTTTCTGACACAACTTGAGAAATTTCTTGACTTGAGACAACATCGTCTTGTCATCCTCAAATTGCATCCTCCACACATTTCCAGTCACATGGATCTTGTTTCTGTTTTTGTTAGACTTGTAGTGCTTCTCCAGAGACTCCCAAACGTCCTTTGCCTGGACCATCTTGCTGTATGAATTCGCCAAAAAAATCCTCCATGGAGTTCAGTATCAGCAACTTGCATAGATTGTTGTCTTTCCTCCATTTCGTCTGTAAAGCAATGGCCCTCAAAGACCCTCTGAGCATTTTCATCCTCTGAAATAACTGGCTCCAGATCTGCCAACACATAGTCCATGTTTACGAGTTGAAGATTAAGGCTGACCTTTCTCTTCCAGATGTTCTAATGCTCATCGTCAAATTTCTCAAGTTTGTTAAAACTTGTGTCGAGAAGGTTTGTACGATTGTTTTTCATCGAATTTATAATCTTGATTTGAGATTGTTAGCCCCGAGACAGATCTAGATGGAAGAACAGTCAGAAACAGAATTTCACTCAAACAAGTTTGCTTCTCTATTTTGAATCAGAAGTTGTAAACGAGACTTCAGAGATTTTACGCAAACAAGTTTGCTTCTTTTGAAGAATACGAATCCAACGAAGACCACATTAAATTCAAGTTACAACATTCTTTTTTTTGTTACAAACTGAAAGAACATAATTCTCATTCTTCCTTGCAATCACAGTTGCAAACAGATAGAATGAATTACAATTTGCAGAAGACTAGTAGTAGAAGAAGAAGATGACATAACTCTTGCTGGGGTGAAGATCACCGTTGCTCAAAACAAGATTCGCCCCCATAGAACCAGCAAGTCCATATATTAACTTTTGGAACGCTCACTGTCACCTCCTTTATGGACTCGCACAAACTCCTTTGAACTTCAATGGCGGCAGCAACAAAACTATCTTTGTCTCTCAATTTCGAAGTAAGTTCTCAAAGGGGATCGAATGGAGTATTTATATAGATGAGTGAAAACCCTAGCCCCAATCCTGGCCGCCAATTGATTACGAAAAGATATGAACGAATTAAATTCAAATTCCACAAAAGTCGAATATGAATATTTGACTCTATCTTTCCATAACCGTTAAAATCCCGCAATCAGCGAAAACATGCGTCCACTACGCTATCTGCGCATATGCGCCCAGCAGCACAACCACATCAGCTCCTGCGCGCATAAGTCAGTAGCGTAGCAGCCCATGCGTGCATACGCGTAAACGCGCATAGCCGCGCATGCACCCGCACATGCTCCCGCTCCTGCGCCCACTTATGCGAATCATGCATGAAATGAGCGCACTGTGTGCCAACAAAACATCACTTTGCGTCCGATTCCGAGGAGCTAAACTCCTAATGGACATGAGAATGACAAAAAGTATAAATACTTTCTTCGAGGAATTAATACTTTTTCTTCCTAGCAAGATACTTCCACATAGCACCCACATGTGCCCCCATCACATCCCATGTGCACACCTCAACACAAATACAACATTATATTGAGATATCCACTTGGTGTAGCCGATGTGGGATTATTCTCTACTAGCATATGTGCACGTGCCTTGCACGTATTTTAACATTTTTTAATTAGTTTATGAAGACTCTTTAGGAAGACCAAAGGGTAGTCTTCCTAATTACTAAGTTGTCCTATTAAAATTAATGAACTATTTTTAATTAGTATATGTATGTAAGGGTATTTTCGGAATTCAAAAGTTTCACCATCTAAGTTTTCCTATTATATAGTAGAATAGATAGTCTAAAGACAAAACAGCAACAACTTTACAGTAAATTTTGTTTGCAAATCTATCAACCAAACGTGTAAAGCGATCTGAAATTCGAATTTAGATTACTTCAACAGTTCAACCCCCAAAATTTGCGAACCAAACAGTCCTAGAAGAAGGAATCCAACCCGTTTACATCGATTAAATGGATAGCGAAACTGTGGACAGGAGAAGTAATAATAATAGATTTGTTTGCCGCTCGTTATATCATCACACATAATCACAGGCGGAGGTAAAGCTATCCTCGTTGCTTGCTGCTGTTATCCAATTAAGAAGAGAGGAGCGGAGGGCGGAAAGAAGGAAAGAAAGAAAGAAGATGGCGGGAGAGACGGCGGGGAGACTGACGGCCTCCGCCTCTTGCGGCTACCGCTTTCACTGCAGGCCTCCCTTCTCCTCTTCGCGCGGCTTCTGCTCCTCCGGCCTCCTCCGCAGAGACTCCTCCTCCTCCTCCGATTTCTTCGGCGCGGTTAGGTTGAGGTCCAAACTTGCGGTTCCATTGTCGGTCCAGCGGAGAGCTGGACAGCAGCTCTCTGTTAGAGCCATGGCTGCGCCGACCGAGGGTGAGCTTCCTTCTATGCTACTTTTGTTTCATTTGCTCATGCGAGCCTAGGTAGGTAGGTGCTAACCTTTCTTTTTTCTTCTTCTTCTTCTATTGGGCCCTTCCCTATCGATATTGAGTTTGAACTTGTGTTCTAATTGCAAAACGCTCTGAAGCTGTTTGTCTAAATGATTGTTGGAAATCACTTTTCAGTAGGTTGACTTGTTTTGATAACTTTAGCTTAAAGCAACCAGTCGACTTTCGTAAGGTTATATTTATAAAGGCACAACCACCCCCAATTGTTAGAGGGCAGTAATTTTTTTTTTTTTTACCGAGTTGCCATTGTCAAAATTGTTAGGAGGCATCACATAGTTAAGTATAAAACCAACATCTGTCTTAGGACTGTCGTGATCCTGAGAATCCTCTGTCATTCCCGACAGGACTGTGTCGACTTTTGGGGTTGGAAACCCTAATTTTGGGTTCTAAACTTTGAAAAAAACACTCATTAGTAAATTATTAACCTACAATCTAACCTATAATCTAATAAGTAATGTTTAAAAATTACTTGGGAATCACATAGAAACTAAATATCCAAAAAAAACCTAAAATTGGAAGAGGAAAAAATTTGTTCAAAAATAGAGAAGAAGAAGAGAAATAGAAAAATTACCTTGATTGGAAAGTAGTCTTGGTGTGTGGCATGCCTTGTAAGAGAAAGATGAAGAGAATAAGGAACAAGAGAGTAGGAAGAAGAGAAATAGTGGAATTTTGTGTTGAGAGAGAGAGAGAGAGAGAGAGAGAGGAGAGAGAGAGGAGAAATAGTGGAATTTTGTGTTGAGAGAGAGAGAGAGAGAGAGAGAGAGAGAGAGAGAGAGAGAGAGTGTTGTCCCCAATAATTTGTTTTGCTAGCCCCTAACAAAATTTTTTAAAAAATGGGGGTCGTACCAAATTGCCATTGTCAAAATTGTTAGGAGGTATCACATAGTTAAGTATAAAACCAACATCTGTCTTAGGACTGTCGGGATCCTGAGAGTCCTCTGTCGTTTCCGATGGGACTGTGTCGACTTTTGGGGTTGGAAATCCTGATTTTGGGTTCTAAACTTTGGAAAAACACTCATTAGTTAATTATTAACCTATGATCTAATAAGTAATGTTTAAAAATTACTTGGGAATCACATAGAAACTAAACATCCAAAAAAAACCTAAAATTGGAAGAGGAAAAAAATTGCTCAAAAATAGAGAAGAAGAAGAAGAAGAAGAAGAAGAAGAAGAAGAGAAATAGAAAAATTACCTTGATTGGAAAGTAGTCTTGGTGTGTGGCATCCCTTGTATGAGAAAGATGAAGAGAATAAGGAAGAAGAAGAGAAATAGTGAAATTTTGTGTTTAGAGAGAGAGAGAGAGAGAGAGAGAGAGAGAGAGAGAGAGAGAGAGAGAGAGAGAGAGAGAGAGTGTGTTGTCCCCAATAATTTTTTTTGCTAGCCTCTAACAAAAAGAGAGAGCCTGTGATAGCCCCTATCCAGTGTTGTCTCTAACCATGGGGGTTGTGCCTTTATAAATAACCTTTCATAAATGTACTTGTGCAGATCATTATTATTTTTATGTCTTCTTTAGTTAGAAACATGGCTTCCCGTCAAGTTCTTCTCATATATAATAGGAGGTTGCATCCATTCCAATATGGAAGTGATAGAAGAAAGATTTGACTCTGCCAAAACGAAGCCAATAGGGATAACTAATGCCTCCGAGACATGGCTTTGAATTTCCAGGATTTCTTTGCCACTCATCGTATTATTCATCATGAATCCTGCTCTTATACTTCGCAACATCAAAGTTGACATTTACTTGAGGTTGTTCGTTACTAATTCATGTAGATGAATGTGCTTTGCAATTGCTGGAATTTTGCTCTTATAATGGTTCGCCATCTTATTAACTGTATGCCTTCTACCCTGCTCAACCACTTGTCTTCCTTCTCTATTCTCTTCCCTCTCAAAAGCTATTCCCAGCAGTTCCTAAAGTCTTTGGCTACCTGTTCTATGTTCATCATCTTGGTCCTGGATATGATAAACCATGTCCTTGGGCTTCTAAATTTATATTTGTTGGTTATTGTACTATTTAGAAAGATAATGTCTGATATTTTTCTTATGGTCAGAAGATAATTACATCTATTAACGTTACCTTTCTCGGTCAACAACTCTACTTTTCCTCCACCGTCATCTTCCCCACCACCACCACCACCACCACCACCACCACCACCACCACCACCACAGAAGCCTCCTTTTCCTCTTATTATTAGATGAGCCTCCAACTATTCTTTTTACCCAGTCTCAAGGCCATGTTATATTTCCTTCTTCCAAGCGTCAGCAGTATGTTGTTTTCCTGCACCTCATCGACTAAGAAACAAGAAGCCTCGTGTCCATTGTCATAATGCCATGACACCTACCTCTCCTACTTCTACCCTGCTCTAGACAATAATCCAAATGCTTTTCATAAGAACCACACACTTGTACTATGCATTATATTGCAAACTTTGTTTATTACTCTTGGCTCACTCCTCTCTCCAAGTTTGTTTGTTCTCTTTACTCTATTTATCCTCCCACTTTGATAAAGGAGGCGCTTTAACAAATATTGAAATATTGAAGTTCCATCTCATTGCTCGTGGATTCACTCAATAACATGATATTGATTATAAGGATATTTCTCGTGTTTGCCAAGCTGACTATTATTCTAGTTTTACTCTATTGTTGTGCATCGTTGATGGCCCTTGCACCAACTAGATATTAAAATGCCTTTCTTGATAAGGACTTGATCGAGCTGTTTATATGAAGCAACCACTGGTTATGAGAGCAGGAGACAGTCTCTCATATGTCATATCGAAAATCTACCATACCTTCGTTTCCTTGAGCTTGGTTTGATAAGTTTAATTAGATAGTTTAAAAGATTGACTTACGAGATTCAAGGCCTAACTTCCATAACAATGGGTGGTGTTTAGGATGTACCTTGATGACCCCCAAGGTCATATATGCTTTAAAGTTGTGAACAAAAACAATACACCCAAACACACAAGGAGGTACAAAAAGGAGAGACATCTGGATGTAACAAAGAAAAAGTAACTTGATTATTCAACACAAGATGTGATTAATCAAATAACATGTAGTATGAATGTCTTCTGCCCAAAACTGTTTAGGGACATACATATTGGACATAAGACTTCGAGCCATATTTAAAAGGTGTCGGTGCTTGCGTTCAGCTACACTATTTTGCTGAGAGGTATGGATGCATCTATTCTGACGAATAATGTTACGTCAACAAAAAAATAAGTCGCATATGATTGAGTATACTCCAAAGCATTATCATAATATAAAACTTTAATGTATTTACCAAATTGAACACCAGTTTCATTATAAAAGTTAGATAACACTTGAAAATTCAGATAGTTCTTTCATTAAATATAGCCAACTTATCCAGAAATAATAATCGACAAAGATAACAAAATACTGAATTTCTTTCAGATTTTTGACTCTAAAAGGACCTTAAATGTCGGTATGAACAAGATCAAAGAACTGCAACTAATGACTCTAAAACGGGCTATAGTGATACTTGCCTAAGTGACAAGCCTCATATTCTAAAACAGAAATAAAACTGAAATTAGGAACAACTTAACAAAATTTAGCCAAAGACGGATGACCCAAACGATAGTGCCACTGCAACAGAGGTAGAAACTGAAATGAAAGTCTTTCCAGGTAAATTCAGGTAATATATCCCATCTCTTTCATGCCTTGAACCAATTATCTTCTTCGTCTTGAGATCCATCATTGGGTAGGGTGAATCCATGAGTAAAATGTTAGGCATATATAATAAACCAAATAATGACAATAATTGGGTAGGGTGAATGACACCTTTTTTCAGCACAGGACGTGTAGATCCATTAGCCAAGATAATGTTGTTTTATAAGACAATGATTATGGAATAGAGAATTTATACAATATATGCGAGAGCTTACTCTGGAGTCAATGGCCCGATATATGCGATGGTTGCACTTGCAGTAGGTTGGGAGGTTGTAATGACAAGTGCGCTCAACTTCTAAAGGATCAATTCAAGTGAATCGGAGGTATCGAAAGCTAAAGTCTATTACAATCGGAAGTGTCATGTCCAGGAACAGATGTGGTGACCTGAAACTGCACGTTTTTATCTTGTACATGATGTGCATACTTGGGTTTACCCTACTTGTCCCAATAGTACGATTCGAAATGGCTGAGCATGCCACAGTAGTTACACTTCCGTGACGTACCACGACCACCACCATGAACCCAAGGTACCACAAAACTTTGTCATAGAAAAGAGCGACTAAGACAAGAGAATATATCTGCCGTTATAGGTAATTGTTACCCAGCAAGTATCTGGGCCTTATAAGATTTGAGCATAGGATCTAAGCCAGCTAGGATGAGCAGAATATGGAATGCCTCCTTCTGTCACTGACCTTCCTACAAATAAGTAGTAATCTAATAATACTGTAAGGGTTTCTCCACAAAGTTGTTCTTTGAAGCCAAATACTCATTTACATGCTTCCCATTTTGATTTGTATTAAACAATGAATCGTATAACTCATAGATGTGCGCCACATTCTGCTTCCGTGAATATGACCTTTCTAGAGATGTTTAAATCTGTTTGGAGGACGCACACAACTTAACATTAGAGATGATTTTTGGTTCCATACTATGCCACAACCATGATATAACATAGGCATCTGCACTCGTCAGATCCTCATAATCAACCAACGATTTAGGCGAGGGGCTCTTCCACCAAAACCTTTTTATTTTTCACCCTTAACACTACTTGATAGACAAGGTAATTCGTACTATTGTGTTTTACTGCAATAATTGCTTTTTCCACTTCTTCATTACTGTGAATAACAATAAAAGGATTGTCTGGATCACCACCACAACCACCCCTAGTAATCGCACTAAAACATTTGATCTCCGCCATACTTGCACACGTAACAGTTACACGAGATCTCAGAAACCCTAGATCTCATAAAGAGCCACGACCAACAACGAACAACCAACTAAGATTTATAGAAACCTTAGATCTCACAACGAACAACGATGATAAATCACAAACAATGGGATCACATGATCATTCTACCATAAATAACGCCCAAAGTAGAGAAATATTGTACAATACTTTGCAAGTTGCTATGATACCAAGTAAAATTTAGAAGAAGAATAAAAAAAGGAGAGGGGAGAGGAGAGGAGATGATAGTGCAAAGGAATAGAACCCCTAAGTTGTAGCTCATGTGTATTTATATTATATGATGATAAATACACCCACAACTTATTTGGGTGTACCCACATAAGAAAATAAGACTTGTGACTCTAAGAGTGATGAAATATGATTTTCTTGACGTGTCATTACACTCATGGATTGGCATAGCCCTTAATCTTTCCAAAAGGCTTCTTGTGAGCTTTCCTGCAAGACGAGATTAACATATTGGAACAACCACCTTAGCTAACCTTGTCTTGCCAACCTGGTCATCGTACCAGCCCCTATGTATCCTAGCCTGGCATGCTAAGACATTGACTCATGACTTTTCACAACACAAGCATGAAAACCAATAGTATTATTATGCAAATCTAAATAAAAGAAATTATTATACATATTACCACTACCGAAGATTTTTATGAAGAAAAATGTTCATAACATCTTTCACAAAAAAAAAAAAACCCTCGAATCCAAATGACAACAAACAAACTACTGACACTAAATTATGGTTCGTGGAGGGAACATGGGAACATATAGTGTCGTGCATAATGAGTTTTTAACCGGTGCTCAACTCGAGCTCGTCATATCCAACTCCTAGTTTCTCTTCTCTAGCTTCATTCGCCATATAAACATGATGTCCTACTGGTACCTTGTGAAAGCACGGGAAACCACTATGATCCCTCTCTATATGTCTGGTTGCGCCTGTATCGACTTAACGCAATCACGAGCGAAGTTTTCCTCTTTTTTTGCAATTGTAGCAGATGGCCCTTCTTAGGTCGTTCTTCACACCTCTAGTGCCCGTCATACCCTTCTTCTTTATTGCAGGCATCAGATGTGATGTCCCCAACGTTGGACGCATGCTTGACCTTCTTTCTTGGACTCTTGTAGCCATTGTTCTTATGTTTGGTCCCTGGACCCTGATGCCTGCCACCTTGGGTGAACAATACAGTATGTTGTATTTCCTTCTGGCAGTCAGTCTTGAGCTCCATGTGACGACACATGTCATTGGAGGACTCGATCATCGTATTATGAGCCAATATTTGCTTGATATTAGTCTAGCTTTCAGGTAGAGAAGAAATCATGGCTTGCACCTGTTGCTCATATGAGAGTTCGTGACTGGCCTTTCAACTACCGAACATCTTGTCATAGTCAACTTTGGGTCTTTCGGTCCTTATGATACATCCAAATTTGAGTAAAAGGATCTCAGCCTAGTGATATTCATAACACCTTATTTAATCTTGATTTGGTCCCACAGCTCTTTAGTGGTAGAGGGAAAAAAATCATATTTTCCCATTATGTCATCACATATAGCTGCTAGCATGCGAGCTCAGTGATATTTCTTTTTTCTACTTCTCATATTTTATTGCTCCCCGACAATAGCATCTTCAGCCGGACACTTGACGATGGTAAGATGGTAATGCACCTCTTCACTACTGAGGTAAAGTTGTATTTTCCATTGCCAAGCCCGATAGTTGGGCCCTCTAGCTTGTCTACCTTGGTTAATTCACCGAGTGTTAACTTAGACATCCTACAGATGAGGAGAATATTTTTGTTTAATTATTACATGTTATTATATTTGTCTTAAAATTTGTCCATATTGCATTATTGGGCCCTTTGCGGTGAGATAAAAAATGGGCCCTTCAACCTGCAATCATCTCTCACTAGCATGTACCCTCAAACACACAATGAGCAACTTTTAGGTAGCATCTATTAGGGAGGTACAAAACAACCCCGCAAAAATACCTAAATATTACATCATATTTGGAGTACATATCATCCTTTATTACAATTATGTTTCCACAAAAACTATTAAAATGGAGGAGTACACAACATCTTCCAACACAGACATGCTTATAAACAAAATTGAGCAAACAAAGGAATACACAACATCCTCCAACACATGCAAGCTATAGCGGCATATAACCAACATTTCAAAATTGATGAAATTAGAACTAAAAAATGACGACCGTTCTCTTTTAATCTCCTGTTTGGTCTAAGATAGCATGAAACATGCACCCCTAAAATAATAATACATGAAAGAACCAAAATACACTTTACTGGGGGGCATCATGAACACGCATTGGGAGAGCCAACTAGAGTATAATACTATAACTCAAGAGGATAAAATCTAAGTCATCAAAATTATTCATTAAATATCCATAAAATTAGCAAGCTCGTATTAATAGATTATGAATCACTAGCCCGTAACACAATATTATATGTCAGAACAATATCACTTTCTTAAGGGCCAAATCCAAAAAAAATGTAATATAATATGAACAGTATTACAAAGGGTCCAACCCAATAGAGAATTTAAAATACAGAAGTTTTTGGGCTTTAAGCCCAAATCCCACTAGAATGAAGTAAATATGGCTACGCGTTTCAGTTTGAACAAAACGTGGGTCCCAGACCCAAAACCAAATAACCCTCCTCCCCCCAGAAAATTTGGGTTAGGGTTCCGACTCCCTCCCCGCTAAGTCCGGACGCCCCAACGTCGACCCCCTTTTGCACATGCATGTACTAACAACCATTGTCATTGATAGTGGGCTTTGAGCCCTCTCCCCAACCGCCTAGAGGCTTAGTCAGCCTTGTGCCAACTAGTTCTTGAGTGGGTACGATATTTGAACAACGATGCAAGAATCCTCTCATTACGACAACCACCAAGAGTAGGATGGTCTCGAATCAGGTCTCAATCCAGTTTTTGAGGTTTCTTTGGGATGGAGCAAAAACAATTCGTGTGATTAGGCAACTTTGGAGTGTGGAAAGCAGGTTCACAGTGTCCACTACGTTTCGGTTGCTTGATTAGAATTATGTTGTTCTCCGTACCTTCTTCACCCTGTAGGTAAAACCCCGATTATGATCATAAGGGCATTGGGGGTTCCACGAGCTCGATACCTGTGATTAGAAAGCCACCACGGAAGAGAACTATGAATGAGAAGGAAATGTTGTCATTTTTGGAATGCCACTCTCTTTATGTAGGAGTCCATGTGCATTTTTTATGAGAACAAATCTCATCTAGTAGATGAGAACAGTGTCAACTAGCTTGATAAGAACAAATCTCATATAGTTTGATGGGAGCAAATATCGTCTAGAAGATAAGAACAATCTTAACTAGCTAGATGAGAACAAATCTCATCTAGAAGATAACATTCTCGGCTAGCTATATGAGAACAAATCTAATATAGTTAGATGAGAATAAATCCCATCTTTTAATTGAGAACACATCTCATCTAATTTGTTGTACATGGTTAAGCACATTGGTCCTAATACGCGAGTAAGTGCATAACCAAATATGACTTAATAAGTAACACAGAATATGGGACTGTTGACGTTTGTTGGTCGACTAGAGGAAATTTCTTATACTTTGGAGGTAATCTAGTCACGTGGCAAAGCAAGAAGCAAATATTGTGATTCGTTTCTCGGCCAAAACCAACTATTGCTCCATGACTAATATGGTTTATGATCTGACATGGTTGAAAAACCTTCTCTTTGATCTCGGTGTGTAATTTATTTCTCTCTACTATGACAAAAAGTAGCTGTACATATTGCTGAGAATCCAATCTTCAAAGCAGGGCCATTTCAACGTTTCAAAGACCATGTACAAATACTAAAAAATTGCCTTTTTTAATCACTCTAAAAAAGTCTTTTCTGACATTCTAATAATCATGTTATTGCAGTTTCTAAAAAAATAGGGAGACCTAAACCTAAAAATGGAGATTTCATATTAGTAATATATACAAAGGTTAAATTTTGGAGCCTTCCATTCTTTGGGGCCCTGTACGATCGCACAACTCGCACATGCTAAAAAGGGCCCTTCTTCAAAGAGCGAACTAAACACAAGTTGATTTTTATTTCATTCGGGACAATTTCACACGTTTCAACTTCTTCTCAGTTGGCAGATAAGCTCATAAGTGGCTTTGCACAATCTCATAAGAGGCTTTGCTTGGAATGCTTTAACTTCATTTTCTTCCCAACCTGGGTGTATTTGACATTTACGCTCCAACTTGCGAGAGAGTGCCAGAGAAGCACTTGTTTGATACATTTGCACTCATCTTTATCATCTTTGTAAGCCTTAGTTTAGTCCATACTGGAAAACTTCTAGATGGGGAGCCATAGTCTCTCTTGTATATTGTACTCATCTTTCTTAATGAAGTAAGTCTATTATGTTGATCCAACTTTTAAACAATGCTAAAGATAGTCATCTACATGACTGCACCTATATCCCCTCCTGTGTGACTATGACTAAATTTCTCAAACCAATCATGAATACTCTATTTGAGGTCAAAGATTTTCTTTTCCCGGCTATCATATTCCTTTCTCACCATGAGCACGAATAGAGGAGGTTGCTCCATACAGACATTATAACGCATCTAGAGAAAATCTAGATGATTTGAATCACGATTAACTAAATTGAGATTTATGAGAGCCTAATAATCAAGCAATGGTACCGATCTACCAACAAATTACCAAAAAAAGATGCCATGTCAAAGTACTCTTTCGGAATAGACTAATTCTTTCTCCAAACATGACGATCCCGTACGTTCAAGCCTTCATTATGAGGTTCTACTTATCAGTATTGGAGGTAATGGTAAAGAATAGAGTTTCAAGGTTTTCAATTTTTGTTCTAAGGAATAAGAGGGTTGAGTGATTTTAGAGTTATAGCTTGTGCAGACAAGTAGAAGAAAAATTATACTCTAAAGAAGGCACGAAAATAATAACTCACATAAATTTCTAATATCTTCAAAGCATAAAAATTAGAGGAAGTACATGGATTCACATAGCAAATCAAACCTTCACCATCAAAACTAGTCCTGATTGTAACAGAAAACAAGTTACCAAATAAAACTAATCCTAATTACCAAAATATAACCAAATCCTAATAAGTATAACCAATATTGTAGATGCCAGATGTCAGGTTTATATCGAACTTTCTGAATGTGGGATATCGTATATTGAGGACATATTGGAGATATTTTAAAATGTTACATATCAAGCAACATATAATATATTATATATACCAAATATGCAAAGTATATCCAGAAAAAAATGTCGGATATTAATAAATCAAGTCCTACTTGACGGAGAAAGAGGAGAATGTTTCATTTTGGGTCAATTTGCAAAAAAAAAAAAAGAAGGATTGGGGTGAAATTCAAAGTCAAAGACAAGCACACAGAGACAAAAGAGGTTACGGGCCTTTAGTGCTCGAGATCAATACAAGGCATAGGAGAAAGAGTTGGCTTGTTTTGAGTTATTGCAATAAGAGGTAGTCTCTTTGAAGTCCCACTATTAACATATAAAACAAATTATGTGTAAAGGGTCAACAAACATTTCACTTTCTATCAAGGTTCACAGTATCGGTATCGGTATCGGACTATTCCTATGAGTATTGGTATCGACGATATCGGTAGTATCGGCGGTTTCGGATCAGAGTATCGGATTTTTTTGGTATTGGAAAACAAATAATTATTAGTAAATTATTTACATTTAAAACATATATTTTATACATTTAG
This sequence comes from Iris pallida, assembly GCA_029216955.1. Classification (NCBI taxonomy): domain Eukaryota; kingdom Viridiplantae; phylum Streptophyta; class Magnoliopsida; order Asparagales; family Iridaceae; genus Iris; species Iris pallida. The sequence goes on along the minus strand of JANAVB010044216.1, from coordinate 11,780,486 downwards.
GTATAATTTTAAGTATTTTCAGTATTATTTCTTAGTAGTTTTGAAATTAAATGAAATAGTAGTCACCCTTACCGATTGGTTTACATACAATATATTGATTTTCTTCTTTTACATGCTTTTACAACTTTATTATGCTTTAAATCCTTGCTGATTTGTCTTTTTCGTTTAATTTTCTTTGCCGAATCGACCGAAAAAGAGACCCCCAATGTCGGTATCGGTCAGTATCCGGTATCAATCGGTATCGGATCTGGACATGCCAAACCGTACGGTATCGGCCGTATCGGATCGGTATCGACCGATACTTTAAACCATGCTTTCTATGGTCGACGAACATACTGTACTGAATTTAGGCCAATATGAGGGTTGATTTGAACTAAAACAGCATAAGCAATTTCTTGTGTCCTTTGCTCGTAAAAGATTGATATGAAGGCCGACATGTTGGACATCTTGCTGACATTTACAAGAATGAATATAGCTTATCTTAGTAAATCAACCATATGAGTAACTAAAAACCATGTGCAATCATGTCTATCCATGTGTGCATGTAATTAAAACAAATACACCCAAATAAGTGCACTAAAAACATATCCAAAGTTCAAAATTCAAACTTGAACCCATGTATTGACTCTCCCCCACCATTTTGTATGTTTTGAATGATCACCTCCTATTGTGTTACAGGAAGCTTGGGACAACTGCTCTTTATATGTGCATTTGCAGAAGCCTAATTATTAAGTAATGATTATTACCGATCTTCCAATAAATAACCCAAAATGTCGCAAAGTAGAATCATTCTTCGGAAAAAAGATGAATCTTGCTCCAAAGATGATGATTACACACATTGAAGCCTTCAATTTGGTGTTCCGATGAATGGGTATTGGATGTGGTGTTCCGATGAATGGGTATCATATGTAATGGTGAAGAGTTTTAGGGTTTTGTATTGGCTTCTAACAAGTAGAGGGTTGAGAGATGTATTTTTTAGGGTTATACTTTGTGGGGAGAATTAGAAGAAGAAATCTACTATAAGAAATGTATGAAAACCATAACTTCAATTGTCGTTACCTCTAATTTTCTACGAATACAGTAATTTATTATTCTATCCTTTAATATATTGTCACTCATCGATCTTTGTATTCTTATTTCAGTTTCACTAATTTTCTACATTTTTTTCTTAATTTTCCAACATTTTCTTTCAACTTTAGGTATCTTGTAATCACAAAATACTCCAGAAGCACTCCTACACTTCAACCATCATCTTTTAATTAATCCCACGATGAATGATTGATTCTAAATACCGAAAATTGTCACTCTTTGGTATGTTATGTCCATCTATATGGACTCCCCCTCTCTCTAGTTAACGTTGCATTTCATGACTTTGTTCTTGTCCTGCAAATTTTAAATTCTTATATTCCAAAGTTTCTTTTCATACCTCTATTTTAGCATCTAATAAACATCATACATCATGGAACCTTCTCCTGGATATGCTTAATAATTTTATCCAAACTACCACGAAAAGGTAAGAACTTATTACTGATACTTGTAAGCCAATTGTAAAAGGAAATTGTTCAACATCTCCTCCAATAGTTCATACGACCATCATAACTCTATAATTATATCCTTAATAGTCTTAAATATAAGTACTAGGAATTTGTTTCTTCTCCAATGTCCACCATATTATCTCCCCATGAACTTGATCATAAGTTTTTCTAAGTAAAAAATAATTCATATGTGAATATCTATTTTCTCTTTATATCTTTCCATTAATCTTCGTAATAGTAAAATACTTCTATACTAGATCTTTCCAACATAAAACCAAACCGACTTTGTGAAAATTGTAGTATGTGTTTTTAGTCTTTGCTCAATTACTCTCCATTGTAATGCAAAACAAGTTACCAAAATAAAACTAATACAATATACCAAATGTAATCTAATCCTAATAAGTATAACTAAGCATAGAAATCAACCATGTGTACCTATCTACGTAAGTAGTTAAAACAAAGGACCCAAATAAGTGCACGAAAAAGTAAATCTGAAGTCCGAATTCCCAAATCATAAATAGGACCCATGGGTTGAGAGGTGGTACTCCACGACATTTACAAAACAGTTAACATATATTAAGATATTCTTATACCAAGCTGAAATATACACCACACATTGTCAACAACAAAGGAAAATAACACTGATAGAGTTGAGCTACGTGAGAAAATGTCTCCAAATAGTCAATATCACAAGTGTGAGTGAGCCCCTTCCCAACTAACTGGCCCTTATAGCGATCAATAAACCCGTCTGGCTGATATACGCCCAATAACAAAGCTTATAATGGGATCATACACCAAGTCCCTAGTGCCTCGAGATAGGAAGATGTTGGGGCGGTTGGATTTGAGAAAAGGGAGAGATCTTAAGTGGGCAGCATGTGAGGAGCTGGAGTCAGCAGTGATGGAACTAGGGATATGCGGAGGACTAGGATTAGGGTTTTGGGTTGTTAGTGTGTGGGGTTAGGATTATGGTTAGGGTTTAGATAGGGATTTGTTTGGTTAGGGTTAAGATGAGCTAGGGCTAGGATTAGGTTGATTGTAAGGTGATTTTTGTGTTAGTTAAAGAGCTAGTGCTTGATACCATGTTGACGAAGCTAAACACAACGCCACAGTTTGTTGATGTGGTTTGAGTACATATTCACAGGAGATTCGTCCTCATTAGTACATAGCCAATGTGGGACCAAGGACAGAGAAATTGGACTACTAAGTATAGACACACCAAGTCTAACAACTCTTAACTCTTTCAATGCCTTAAATAATGGTTGCTGTTTTCCTTCATGTTGCCTCATTAAAAGCAGAGAAGACGAAAGGTCACTTAATGTTTGCATTAACATGACTTGGTCAATAATGACTTTTGGTCTGTGTAATTGTCCATCATTTGCCATACATTTCCTGCTTATGGCATTGGACAAATAGTGACTTCCAGTCTGTGTATTTTTTTTTTTTGTTGCAGTACAGTTTCCTGCTTCATTGGGAAATAGAAGGGAATAATGAAAATTTGTGCAGGATATAGTTAGAAGTATCTTTATTTCAATTGCTCTAAAGATAATAAAAGCATCAGAAATGCCAGTTTGTGTCTATTCGCTAATATTAACATTATCATAATTCTCTCTTGTTTGCCAGAATCTAAACGGCAAATTCCGCTGAAAGATTATCGCAACATAGGAATTATGGCTCACATAGATGCAGGAAAAACTACAACCACAGAGCGTATTCTCTACTATACTGGAAGAAATTACAAGATTGGTGAGGTGCATGAGGGAACGGCTACAATGGACTGGATGGAACAAGAACAGGAGAGGGGAATTACTATAACCTCTGCTGCAACTACGACTTTCTGGAATAATCATAGAATTAACATCATTGATACTCCTGGCCATGTTGACTTTACACTCGAAGTGGAGCGTGCTCTTAGGGTCCTGGATGCAGCTATATGCTTGTTTGACAGTGTTGCTGGTGTGGAACCTCAGTCTGAAACCGTGTGGAGGCAAGCTGATAAGTATGGGGTTCCTAGAATCTGTTTCGTTAATAAAATGGATCGCCTTGGGGCTAATTTCTTTAGAACGAGGGACATGATTGTCTCTAACTTGGGTGCTAAACCACTTGTGGTTCAATTACCAATTGGTGCAGAAGACACCTTCAAAGGAGTTGTTGACTTGCTGAAAATGAAAGCTGTGGTCTGGTCAGGAGAAGAATTAGGTGCAAAGTTCAACTATGAAGACATACCCTCTGATCTCCAAGATTTGGCTGAAGAATACAGGGCCCTTATGATTGAAACTGTTGTTGAACTTGATGATACAGTTATGGAAGCTTATCTTGAAGGAATTGAACCAGATGAACAAACATTAAAAACTTTGATCAGAAAAGGCACCATATCTAACAGTTTTGTTCCAGTTTTATGTGGCTCGGCATTTAAAAACAAAGGAGTCCAGCCCTTGCTTGATGCAGTTGTGGATTTCTTACCATCACCACTTGAATTGCCACCAATGAAGGGTTCTGATGCTGATGACCCTGAAATATCAATTGAAAGGCTACCAAATGATGATGAACCATTTGCTGGGTTGGCTTTCAAAATCATGAGTGATCCATTTGTTGGATCTCTTACATTTGTTAGAGTGTATTCTGGGAAGTTAACTGCAGGATCATACGTTCTCAATTCTAACAAAGGTAAGAAGGAGAGAATAGGAAGGCTTCTCGAGATGCATGCTAATAGTAGGGAGGATGTCAAAATAGCTTTGACAGGTGATATTGTTGCCCTTGCTGGTCTCAAAGATACAATAACAGGAGAAACACTTTGTGATCCAGAGAATCCTGTAGTGCTTGAGAGAATGGACTTCCCAGATCCTGTTATTAAAGTTGCAATAGAACCCAAAACTAAGGCTGATATAGATAAGATGGCAACCGGGCTAATTAAGCTTGCTCAAGAAGATCCATCGTTTCACTTCTCCAGAGACGAGGAGGTCAACCAAACTGTCATTGAAGGAATGGGGGAGCTGCATCTCGAAATCATTGTAGATAGATTGAAGAGGGAATTCAAGGTTAGCACTTTAATTTTGATAATTATATCCCTGATACTTCATAAACATGAAAGTTTGTCATTGCTAGTAGGTTTTGTGAACAAACCTACATTGGTCCAAAAGGTGTGCATATAATTCAGAGTCGAGCATATAACTATATTTCAGCTTGGTATACCTGTGATATCATCTATAAGTGTATTCTTAATAAATCGTATCTGTTTATCAAAGTGCTTCTCTGATTGCTCAAGACATGTCTTTTCAACCGAGGAAGAAGAAAAGATCATTTCGTTCCACGTATCAGCTAGGATCCTCTGTGTAGTACGAATTATAATGAGAAAGCTATACGATATTTTGGTTCTCTGATGTCCTTCCAGCCTATACAAAACAAACCCAAGATTGAACCATTTTCAATGAGTTTTCCATACATTTTGGTTCTCTTATGTCCTAGCCATAATTCTTATCTTCTCTCTTTATTAAACAGGTCGAAGCAAATGTAGGCGCTCCTCAGGTGAACTACCGCGAGAGCATCTCACGAATTTCAGAAGTGCAGTACATCCACAAGAAGCAGTCTGGTGGTCAAGGGCAGTTTGCAGACATCACTGTTAGGTTTGAGCCCTTGGAGGCAGGGAGCGGGTATGAGTTTAAGAGTGAGATAAAAGGTGGAGCAGTGCCGAAAGAATACGTCCCAGGAGTAGTGAAAGGGCTAGAAGAGTGCATGAGCAATGGTGTGCTAGCTGGGTACCCTGTTGTTGATGTCCGAGCTGTTTTAGTTGATGGCTCCTACCATGATGTTGATTCTAGTGTTCTGGCATTTCAACTGGCTGCCCGAGGTGCTTTCAGGGAGGGAATGAGAAAGGCAGCGCCAAGAATGTTGGAGCCTATTATGAAGGTTGAAGTCGTCACTCCTGAAGAGCATTTGGGAGATGTTATTGGTGATCTAAACTCAAGAAGAGGTCAGATCAACAATTTTGGGGATAAGCCTGGTGGTCTCAAGGTACAGTATGAGTAACTTTTCCTTCACTTTTTCTAATAAGACAACCCATTGGTATTATGTACATTTTTGAAACTCACTGTACAAACTGTCTTGTTTTCCCAGATCCTATTTAACTATCTTGGTTTCTATTCATTGTTAATTCGTATTTCTTTACAAAATGACTTGTTTGCATTTAAATACCCACAAATGTTGTTGATTTGCAATATCATACCCTAAACTATTTCTATTATTATATTGCTACCTTGAACAATTGAGATTTTGCAACCTATACCTTTCGAAAGTGTATGACATTTAACTTTCATTTGATACTTATACTAATATAATATTGACCCTCAACCCTCACTAAAGCTCTAGAGTTTTGATGTAGTGGAAAAGACTTTAACATGGTATGGGAGCAACTAAGGTCCGAATTTCTATGCCGCATATTTTAAGTGAATTTTAAAAGTTATACCGCAATGTGAATCAACTCTTGGCCCAAAAAATCAACCTTCGACCTGAGGGGTGTATTAGAATAATATAAATATTAACCCTCAACCCTCACCAAAGCTCAAGAGTTTTGGTATAGTGGGAGAGACTTTGACACCTGTCAAATGGAAAAAGAGAGTTCATTTATATCCTCCAAATCCATATTCTTAAACCATACCTTAACTCTCACCCCCATCCGTTGTCACAGTGTTGTGCAAGGCAAGGAGACATTGAACGGGTGTAAAATGATGATGGTGGTGTTGATATTGAGGTGAATGTTAGGGTTAGGGTTTGAGATGTAGTAATGGTTGTGATGATGACAGGTGAGGCTGAGAGTTGGGGTTTGAAAGAGAGGAAGGTAAGAAGCACGGACACTCAAGATTCATGTTGTGTCCATGTCATGTCGGACACACGTTTCGGACACGCTACGTACACTCTGAAATACATAGGACGCCAAATTAGATTCCAACAAATCCGTGTCGCCATGTCTGAAACATGGCGTGTTCAAAATAGGGGAGGATTGAGAAAGAACATGAATATAATGAAAGTAGGGAAAATGTTTGTGATCTGGACAAACAATTTAAAAAATTGAAGGACTTTTGTACAAAACTAAATTATTAATACTTAGGCTTTGATGGTATTTAAACTGCAAAAAAAAAAAAAGGTTTAGGCTGGGTATCAAGTTGCAACTTGCAGCTCTATAATACTTAGGCTTTGATGGTATTTAAAGGCGAATAAGCCTTTGATAAAATATCAAGCTGTCTACCATTGTAAGATCCTAATCAAAATTCATTCCACCTGCGTAACTAGAGTGTAGTAGTATGGTTTTGAACATCTTTTGCCACGCACCAATTTTCTTATGTGTACTTACAATGCAGGTGGTTGATGCTTTGGTGCCACTAGCTGAGATGTTCCAATACGTCAGCACCCTCCGTGGGATGACGAAGGGCCGTGCTTCTTACACAATGCAGCTTGCCAAGTTCGATGTTGTTCCCCAACATATCCAGAACGAGATCTCTTCGAAGCAGGAAGCAGTTACAGCTTAACAAGCAAAGCAGAATTAGATGGAGGTGCAACGTTGTTGTTGTTGTGCCATTAATTCTTTCAATCCTCAAATTTCAGGTTGTGTTGCTTATATTTTGCTTGGAAATATGTAAGAAAATTTTGGGGCTCGCCACAAATGCCGCCTCCTGAATTGTATGAAAGGGAGAATTTTGAGCCTAACAAATGTCTCTTAATTTGGGTAGTGTATTTTTGTTGAGCTTGTATTTTCTCTTCCATAATTATTGATTCATTCGTCCTTGTCAGTGTCGGGTTGAATTTCCTTTAGCTGAAGTTAAATACTATCTTGTTATGTCCAGGATCATACTTGAACATGTCACGTCCCGATTCCATCGAATCGATAGTCGTCCCCCGGGCGTGATGCCGTGCGAACCTAGTTTGCGATCGCACAAGGCATAGTCAGGTAATCCGAAACACGAGATCTAAGAGAGCAATCAGACAAATTGAATCATACATTAAGTAAAGAGAACTTTGATCTTTATTGATAATGGACATCATTTACAGACTCTAGTACAGGACTCATGCCGCGCGGGTTACAACATGACTCAATTACAAAAGAGTGCCGATGAGATAGTTGTTCTATACATTGCACTCATTCCTCAATATACAACAGAGTATTCCAGTGACCTGAAATGGAGGGACGCTGAGCCATCTTTCTTGGATAGTTGAGAGTCTTCAAAAGTGGAGTTGCGGAAAAAGTCTTCGACGCGCGGCCGAAGCTTCAAAATCACGAACGTCGCCGAGCTAGTTGGTGCGTCCTTCCTGGTTCACGGGACCTGCAAAGAGCGAGGATCAGTACGATCACATGTACTGGCGAATGACTAATTAAAATCCAAGCACTGCATTTGATTCAAGCAGTTTTATAAACATGTTAGCTAGCTATTTCTGTGATCTTTCTAACATTCCTGATCGATTTGCATGTTAACATGTTTTGAGGCAAGCATATGAAATTGTATACAATAAGCAACTATCATATTCATCCCGTGTTACGTGCATTAGTTAAGCAGTGAAAGGGTGTGAAGGTCACTGACAATGTCAAGCCATCATGGACTATAGCTGGGTTAGACGGCGACCCTTTCGCGGCGGGTAGCGAGCCCTATGCGAAAGTTTCCGAATAACCCACGCCGATGTAAGGGTGGCGCTTGCTATACATGTTCCTCCCGGGCCGAATCGGTTCCTTGGCCTAGGCAATCATTCGAGGAAACTACACCTTGTCGACAAGTTGTCCAATGACCGTTTTGCAGAGTCTTGAAAAATGCTATATCTTTTCTAGAACCTTATCATTTCTCTTTTATGTGCGAAACTTAGCCTTTTTTTTGAACTTAGTCGACTTACTCACTTAGCCATTTCGTTGCAATAAACGTTAATCGATTCATTCATTGTTTTGCATAGACTAAGTGGAATTGCATAAGAATGCACGTTTTCTATTTTTAATATCGGCAGTTTGGTAGCAATTATTTCGTGAAGAATCGTGCCATGATTTCTTTAATTCTACACTATGATGACAAGCATTCATTTAACTTCATATTGATTTTGAAATAGAGGGACGAGGCGAAGGAGGTTAGCCACTCGCCTTAGACTTGCTTCAAGCGAGGGACTGGTTGGCTGAGCTGACGTCGCCTACGCGATCATCTGCAATCGCATAAGCAACTGATTAGAACACTGTGTAATTCAAGGAATTTCGATATGAATGCGAAGCTCGAAAACGTAAGTCATGAAAACCCATCGGAACGTTCACGAAAACGCATTCACGAAAACCAAAGCCAAAGCCAAATCAAGTGAGGCATGAAAACCAGAGCAACGGGAGGTCTCTTCCGACTCAGCCACAGAGCCAATCCTTGAGGCGCAACCCGCTGAATATGGGACTTGGTTCGAAGAAGCCATTCCATAACGTGGAATGGATCTTAATTCAACCGTTTTCGTTCGATCGATTCGGCCGATTCCGACCTATCTGTGAGACTCGTCTCACAGTATTGGTATTTATATACGGATACGTATTTTGTACTGTATTTCGTATTTTCTTGGTTTCCGGAATGCTTTAAAATTTCCCCAAAACTATAGGTTTTCTCCTTGATCGGCATACCGCCGGTATACCAGAGTATACCGACGGCATACCGCCCGAACATGTTTTCTACACTTTAGATATTTTCGGTTTCTGATATTTTCATGAATAGTGTTTCGGATATTTTCATGAATAGTATTTCGGATATTTTCGTGAATAGTATTTAGATATTTTCGTGAATAGTGTAGATGCACTCTATTATCCAATGGACAATTGGTTTTGTTTGAATGGCCATGATTGACCTAGACTTTCACACGGATCATGATCCAACGGCTAAGATTAATTCCCCCTTCTATATATACCATTTCACTTTCTCTCTCCTCTCTCTTTTCATTCTCTTCACTCTCTTTTATTTCTTCTTCCCTTCTTTCCCCCTTGGAGCTTGCCAAGAGCTTGGCCTTGAGGCCTAGAGTGTGGTTTCGTACACCTCTTGGTGGTGGAGTAGAAGATTAGGCTTGGAGCTTAACTTAGGCAAGTACATCTTGCCAAATCTTGAACAAAAATGTTTTTGTTGTCATTTTATTTTCCTTGGTAGTAAATACTTAAAATTTTTCCTAAACTCATTTTGTTAAATATATTTTCCTTATGATTCTCGTATATATGCACGTTTCCAAAACTTGTCTAAGCAAGGTTTTGATTTCTGTTAAAACCCAATATGGACTTAGTAGAAAATTTGGTATCAAGACTGATACTAGTGTTACCATCTTGTATCTTGGTCACAGGCCCTCACCTAGTTTGTATATCATGGATTTTGAGTTTGGTGGCAATCGGAACCCGTTTCGGTACCCCGAAAACCTATTTTTGGGAGTATTTTGAGATATTGATCTATCAAAACTTTGAATTTTTGAAATATAATAGTCCCACGTTGTAGAAAATTCAATTCTATTCAATTTTGACTTTTAAAAATCCGAATTTCGATTTAAAACGAAGTTTTTATGGCCGAAACAAGTTTTGGCAAAAATCTGGATTTTGTTGCTGTTTGGAAAAATGGTATACCGCCGGTATGCCGCAGTATACCGCCGGTATGCCGGTTTTTGCCCCAGAAACCTTCTGTCTTTAGGCCGGTATACCGTCGGTATGCCGCAGTATACCGCCGGTATGCCGTTTTATGCTGTTTTGGTCTGTTTTTGCCCGTTTTGGCCCATTTTTGTCCGCTTTTGATATTTTCTTCGATTGTAATGATTTCTTAATATGATAAGATGATCTTGCTTAGTTAGAGAATGATTGTACACCCTATATAGACTTGATACTAGCACATCTTCAATCATTTTCTATGAGATGTACTTAACTTTAATTATTGTTTTCCACATGCCATGATATGTCTTTTGATAGATTCTTTCTTACAAGCTATGATAATTGTTGCCATGTCCTTCTTGCCTACTTGATAGTGACCCGTCGTGGTGCACTCTTGAACATGTCTTTTTCTTGCTTACATGATAGTGGCCTGTCATGGCGCACTCTTGATTCTAGTACATGTCTAGCACCTTGATAGTGGCTCGTCGTAGCGCACTCTTGCCTTGATATTGCCATGTCTTGTTGTGGCTTGTTGTAGTGCACAATCTTGTTTGTCTTGTCCAGTCTTGCATGTCTCATGTCTAGGATGGATTCTGCGGAATGCCACACCCGGAATCCAACAAGAAAATGTTAAGGACTAAACAACTAGCTTGAATACTTAGATCATTGAGAATTTCCCAGTTACCTGTTGCCCCTTTGGTCTTGGCATTATATATATATATATATACATGGGATTTGGAGCTATCTGTCATGATGAGCACTCTTCCAGCACACCGTCGAGTAGGGCACCTCTTTAGGACACATGTATCTTACTACAGTGTGTCTGCTATACTTCTTTTCTTTTGACTTGGACCACTCAGGTAGTAGCAGGCAGGTGCTGGACTTGGAATTCTCAGACTTGCATTTGTTAGTAATTAGGATTGTGACAACCCTAGTTAGCTAAAGTATCAAGCCGTAATCATTGCTTGGCCGTGATTGATGGATGGAGTCCATCCTTGTCTAGTCTAGTCTTGCTCCAGTTTATCTTATTATAGTACTTAGCTTCCTGTCATTCCTCACATGCTATTCTTTCCACTACATGCTCGGCTTCATCACATGCTCACATGCTCCAGTTACATAACATGCTCACATGTTCCGACTACTTAACATGCTCACATGTCTAGTTTATCTTTCATGTTCACATGTTTCCTTTTCCTTACATGTACATAGTTTATATTCTGTCACATGTCCTTTACCTTATGCTACATGTTGCTTTACTCATTGTCTTTCCTATTCTCGGGATAAGTGCATTGGTAGCGCACGAGTCTCGATTTGCTTTTACTTATTTATGTCTCTATCTGTTGCTATGAATTGCATGCTGGTTTTAGTTCATAAGTTTGGCTTCCTTTGTGGTACTTGCTATTGGGGGTCTGATCCCACTGGTTTTGCATTGACCAGATCTAGTTGAGGAGCCCGAGGATCTTCCGGACCTTCCTCTCGATGGTGACCACCCGGAGCACCAGGGGACTTGAGTGGGTGTTCTTTCTCTTACCCACTCTCTTCTGTACATATTCTTTTGAGGCGTTTAGCCACCGAGCACGTGTTTAGCTCGTGTTTTGGACTTGACATTTGGCCTACGGGCTTAGACATGATGTTATATTTCTAGACTGCAGCTAGAGCTGATCATGTATTACTTAGTCTTGCTAGTTCTTCATTTTGTATTACTAGCTTCATGATCATCTATATATTATGGTTTGGGATGCTTTACTGTCTTATATGCATGATGATCATATTCTTGTACTTTGCTTCTTGTCTGAGACTGAGATATCTAGGATCATGTGACCTAGGATTGACTGTTGGTTTGTAGCAGTGACCCCCATCTATACAGCTTATACGTTGTTTCGGAGTACTGGAGTACTTTGCTATACGTAGCTGGCCTTGTCCGTCCCTACTTGCCAGTATTCTGGTTCTGGGGCGTGACACTATCGGTCCCGACCGAATCGATAGCGACAGTTTTCCTTTCTCGCGTACCCCGTGGATGGAAACGGGGCACGATGTAGGGACGGGGCACTACAGAACACGTCCAGGAATCAAATTTTTACAATGTTCTCCTTTGCAATTCAAACGGATTCCATAATCTTTTTCCACCCACTCTTTAGCTCCCTCATTAGTTTAACTATATATATATATATATATATATATATTTTTTTTTTACTATATATATATATATATATATATATATATATATATATATATATATATATATATATATGCACACACACACACACACACACACACAAGGTTCGAGCCCCCTTGGAGGCATGCCTCCAAGCACCATTAAGAAGTGGACACCCTCAAAAAAAAATATATGCACACACACACACACACACACACACACACACACACACACACACACACACACGTGCGTTGCAAATATTTTATAGGTTATTAGAAAAACTGAAAGACAACTGTCTTAATTATTCTAAATTTATTATTATATATATTATTTATACATATATGCAAGACTATTTAGAAAGACCAAATGACGATTTATGTAATTACCTAACTGTTTCTATTAACTTTAATGAATAATTTTAATTAGTAAATGTATGTAAGATTATATTTGGAAAGAAAAATTTTATGGTAATGTTGAACTTTTCTCAGTATAGATTTTCTGGTCGCACCGAAAGTTCTAGACGTTGGGCTAAATCGTTTTACTCGAATAGTCGAAGTGCTCCTCACCAGCTGTTTAATTTGATCGTTTGATTCTTCCATGTAATTTTTTGACTGGTAAATCACACTTCTAAATCACTACCAGGGGCTATGATGAGTGATGCAACAATTGCACCACTCAGTTCCAACCTTTAGAGACGTTGGTACGCGGTATTATACAAATGGGAACATGTCGTTTGATATCAGCAGAATTGATTTTTTTCTTCTTCTTAATAATTCATTTATTTGGTCATCTTATTCGCACTTGAATTTTAATCCCTCCTAACAGACCCGTAACTGATCAGGTCCTGAATAAAAGAAAAAAGGAAAAATATATCTGACGTTACAATTGCACCACTCAGCTCCTTACAATTTTCTCCTTTGCAATTCAAACTGATTCCATAATATTTGGTTTTTTCTAAGGGAACCACACTTTTTGCTTGGGGACAGCCCCAAATTGTTTGCAAATATTACAAGTTTGCCGTTAGTTTTTTTTACTTGGAGGCAGCCCCAAATTTGGTATAAAACCCAACTTTTCTAATTTTTTCCTCTCTTCCATCCTCTACTCTTTTTCTTCTCTCCCTCAACTCTTTTCTTCTCTTCCTTCCTATTTTAGGTCATAGAATAAAACCTAGCCAAAATTTTCCCCCAACCTACATTTTGGAAAGATTGTTGGTGAAATATCAAGTAATAGTGTCAATGACTTCTTCCATTTATTGGTAAGTCATCGAATTAATATTTGTTTAATATTTTAAACATGAATTTCACATATAAAAGTTGAATTATGTGTTTAATGTAGAAAAATTGAACATAGAACAACCCGGATCATCAAATGTTGTATACTCTCTTCCCGCAACGTTCGAAGAACACTTTGATGCATCGGAAGCCCTCTTAGTAACTAAATTTTAACTTTTTATCGGATAAAAAATCGGATTGTGACACAGAGGACTGTCACCTCTCTGGCAGTCTCGACCAAAGATTAGGACTGCCAGAGAGGTGGCAGTCCTTCACAATATGTAGGGCTGCCAGTACCCTGACAGTCCTACTATAGTGAAGGACTGGCACCTCTCTGGCAGTCCTATTTAATTGCATATATTTACCTATTTACTTTATGTAGTTGTTTAGTTTTATTAACTTTTAAGTTCTATTGTACGACTTGAGATCTTCCGATTTTAGGGTACCTGCTCCAATTGCAGTCGATGTAGGTCATTTATTCTGGATCAATCTTTGGTCTGAATCAAGCGACGGTGCGGTATATTGGTGTCGAGAAGTTGGACGAGAAAACAACATAGTTCTAGTGATATCCAGATCGGCCCAAAATCAACCATTGTAAGAAATTGTTGAAGTTTGAGGAGCCAAGAGACTTACCTGCTGACCACTACGACGTCGAAATCGACTGAGTATGGATATATTTACAGTTTGACATTTTGTATATGGAGGACCACTTTTGTATACAGTGAAATATGAAGTCCACTAACCTATATAGAGTAAATTTTATATACAGTAAATTTTGCGTATTGGACTTACCTATATGGAGTACCACTTTTATATACAGTGAAATATAAAGTTTAGTATGTTATATGTGTTTACCTGTGTGATATCTGTGTTATATGTGTTTACCTGTGTGCTATCTGTGTTATATGTGTTTACCTGTGTGCAAGTATGTGTGGCAAAATATACCAATTTGTTAAAGTATCAGACTAAGTATCAGGACTGCCAGGGGGTAGCAGTCAGGGGATGGCAGTCCTACACTTAAGTAGGACTGCTAGGGGGTGGCGGTCCTAATTATAAGTCTCTGTGAAGAGAGTTTAAAATAGAAACTCGCATCACAAAGAGTTTCAAATAGGATTGTCAGCACCCTGGCAGTCATATTTGAAACTCTCTATGACAAATAGGACTGCCAGCACCCTGACAGTCCTACTTAAGTGTAGGACTGCCAGGGCCGTGGAAGTCCTAATTGAAACTCTATGTGATGAGAGTTTCTATTTGAAACTCTCTGTCACAGAGAGTTACAAATAGGACTCCAGCACCCTGGCAGTCCTACATAAGTGTAGGACTGCCAGGGTGCTGACAGTCCTATTTGTAACTCTCTGTGACAGAGAGTTTCAAATAGTACTGCCAGCACCCTGGCAGTCCTACTTAAGTGTAGGACTGCCAGGGTGCTGGCAGTCCTATTTAAAACTCTCTGTAATGAGAGTTTCAAATACAAACTCTCATCACAGAGAGTTTCAATTAGGATTGCCACACCCCTGGCAGTCCTACTTTAGTGTAGAACTGCCAGGAGTGTGGCAGTCATACTTTAGTGTAGGACTGCAAGGAGTGTGGCAGTTCTGATACTAACTCTCTGTGAGGAGAGTTTGTATTACAAACACTCCTCACATAGAGTTTCAATTAGGTATCCAAAGAGAGTTTATAACAACATATCCTTCAAAATATCCAACATAATATCCAAATTATGACAATGAAACAAAATAACAACATAAATAACAACATATCCAACAAATATCCAATTACATATAAGTTCAATATATCCAACAACATATCCAACAAAATATCCAACTACAAAATATCCAACTACAAAATATCCAAAATATCCAACTACATATCATGAACATCCACTACATATCATGCCGGGCCTTCGTACGAGACTTCAAATTATGCATGAAGGGGAACTCGACCATGTTGTCGATGCGCTCAAGCTCGTTGGCGATCGCGACACTAGTGTCACTTTGGCAACCTCTCCGGAGTGTTTTGGCCAATTTCTTCGCCCTTTTAGACTGTAAATGAAAGTATAAGTGAATTAAGTCTACAAACATGGAAGATGAAAGTCTAATTACAAATACGGAACTCACCATCTTCATAACGAAGCATACAAGATGTTTTTGGAAGGAAGATGTCCAATAGCTACTACGGCCACGGACCCGAATGTAGGGTTCGACAACTTAGGATGTCTGACCCCTAGAAAGTACGACATGTAGTCCTCGCTGCAGTCGACCATCTGGGTGACCGGTTGTCTTTCAGATTCCCGAAGTACATGTCGTTGCCACTCGAAGTAAAAGTCGGTCACCCAGTCGAAATTCGTCGGTTTGTAATTTAAAGGTTGGGTTCCGCATGGAGGCTCCAACATCCGTAGTGTGCGCTTCGGTACAGTTTGCACGAAGCCAAACTGACGAAGTACTCTATCAGGCATGTACGGCTCCGTAATCTCATAGCATGTGATTATGCCATGAAATAAAGAAACTGGTTGGACCTCACGATTCTCCTCGCGTAAATCCCGGTATGGATTCCAAAAAATCTGTAGGAAAACAGTTAACAGCAAAACAAAATTAACATAAAAAAGTAAGTCAATTTTTTTACCTCTTCGGGCACCAAATTGTCTAGTACTTCACGAATGGAAGCCAGTGTTTGCCAATTTTTGGTTTCTAGCTGGGAGGGCCTCCATCAAGACACTCTAGGAAGGTTTTTAACATACTTTGGGTTCAGGTCACCCCGCCTGAGCATCGAAAAGTGCTCGTATATCCATGCCTATTCAATTTATAAATGAATAGTCAAAAAATAAACAACAAAATAAAGTATAAGAGATTAAATTGTTAGAAGTTTTCTTACATGTAGCAGAGTCTGGCATCCGACCATTGTCTTAGTCCCGACACAGGATGCGATGCCGAGCTCGCGGTAAAGATTGGCTAGGATATCGCTTCCCCAGGACATATCAATGAAGTCATCCACTTTAGATAAATTAAAAATGTACCTAGCATGTATCGAGGTTCCGGACTTGTCCGGAATGCCCACCTTTCCTAGGACGAACAACATGTACGCATGGGCCACCGCGTCGACCGTCTCATTATCATCGTCATCCACCTCCATATCTATGAAGTGCTCCACCAGAAATGATAGAGGAATTCCATATGACTTCTTGAAGCCAGGAAGAGTTGTAAAACTGGTAGCCTCAAGTCCAAGGTGACTTGAGACAAACTGGACGATTTTTTCGTACCATTTTAGGGATTTCTTATTGGTGTAATGTTCTTTGGTCATGACGCGCCCGGTAACTGGCAGGGCCAGTATCTGGTAGACGTCGTCAAGTGTAATGGTCATCTTCCCTGTTGGGAGATGAAATGTGTTGGTCTCCGGGTGCCATCTCTCCACAAAAGACAGATATGAGGGCACTATCCATTGTCCTATAGGCATTTTGTGCCAAATTATGCAAGCCGCTCGGCATGATTTTGCTCTGGACGGCTTCCGATAAGCTTCCAAACTTCCAGGATACGGTTTTCTTCCCGTGACTCACACCCCTAAGGATACGATATGTCCTCTGTATATCGAACAACAGAAAAATATAACAATTATGAAATATATATATATACTAAACTGGTAGCTTACAAATGTAATGTACATACCAGGTTCTTCCATATTTCATACGCAATGTGGTTCTAAAAAAACCAACATTGAGCAACCAGGCGGACGGACAGGTGGCTCAGAAGGACCAGCCTCCTCAGATGGAGCAGAACCGCCTTGACGTGATAGGAGTCAGCCAGTTGGCATGTCGTCATCGGAAGTGCGCGTAGGAGTAGGAGCTCGTTGCTTCAACCGAGCTTGGGGTGCCGGTGGCGGCATCCCAGACCGACCTTGGGGTGCCGGTTCGGAAATTGTAATCGGACGCTCGAGAGGACGTCCCTCGCGTTCCTTCCGCTTTGACGCGGTGGACCGTATTCTTTTGTTAGCGGCCGAAGGATTCCAGGACAATGTATTATTATTAAATAATAGAAACAAAAATCGGACTGTTACCCCCTCCCCCCCCGTATATGAGCATCATGCAGTTACCTTCCCTCCATATGAGCAACATACAGTTACCAACGCCCCCATATGAGCAACATACAGTCACCAACCCTCCTCCCTTCCCCCACACCCCCAGCCCCACCCCCAGATCTGATTACATTAGGACTGCCAGGATTGTGGCAGTCATAATGTAAAGTAGGACTGTCACAGTCCTTGCAGTCCTCTTTCACAAGAGGACTACAGGGACTGTGGCAGTCCTACTTTACATTAGGACTGCCACAGGCCTGGTAGTCCTAATATAAACAGACCCGACTGTTGTTTGCAAAAACAAAAGTTGATCTTTATTTCAACAAACTTTGTAAGAAGATTACAAGAATTCTGGAAAAGTACAACTATAGGAATTTGATCTGAATGACGATCGCTTTATCCCTTGGACGATGTGAACTTTGAAGACGGTAGCCTCTGAAGATTACAGCAGCACTTTGGCAAGAACTCCTGATCTCTGGTGATGATCTCTGATCTCTGTGTGTGTATATGATCCCCTCTAGGAAGGACTTGAAACTCTATTTATAGAGTTCTGGAAATAACTAACTTTTAGTTATTCTGACTTGCGCAGGTTGGATTGCGCACACTTTAGATTGCGCAGGCAATGAACTGCGCAGGCAGTTATTCGATCGTGGACCATCTGTATGTGACGCGTGGCATTGTTTGATTGAAATGCGCTTGATCGTGTACAGACGGTTGCCACATGGTGAGTAATTGATGGCATAAAGGCCACATGTTCATTGTCAGTTATCTTGATGGAGTGCGCCACCTGAATTGCGCTGGCTTCGGATTGCGCTGGAATAGACCGCGCTGGGATGGATTACACTGCAGACAGATTGCGCTGCATGTACAGCTGTCCTCGAGAGCTGTGCTGCACGATAAACGAACAGTTTCTTCGTTCTCCGTGCTGTCAGTTGTCAGAAGATCTGATTCTCTGTCAGGTAATGACGATGAGGCCACGTCAGCTCGCGCACTTAGATGAGTGTGCAGTTCAGCCTGCGCAATCGAATTGTTACGCAATCTGTCTTCTATGCAGTTTACTTGAAGGATGCATAATTTGATTTTCATGACTTTGTTGATGGGTGCAACTTGATTTTTAGGACCTACAAGACCCCCTTCAAAGTTTTCGAAGTTTGAAGATAGTCAAAGCTTCGAAATACTTTGAATTTTGATTTTTAAATCAAGTTGTGCATATGATGACCTGTCTGCGCAATCGGAGGAATTATTCCCTGTTTATTCGGCACAATCTGAGGAGTTTATTTATTTTGGAAAACTATAAATAGTTCTCAGTTCTCTTTCTACCATTCTTTACTTGCTTTCAAACTTTCGAAAGAAAACTTCCCGAGCTTTCCTGACTCTTCTTCTTCTTCCCGTCGATCTCCATGGCTCTAAAGCGCTCCGCCGCCGAGAAAGGCAAGGCCCCCGCCGAGTCCTCGACTCGTGCCGCGCCGCGCCCTTCTCGTCATAAAGTTGCTCACCCAGCACTGCAAGGTAGTAAACCCGATCGAAAGACCCTTTTTAGGGTTCTTTAACACTGTTGATCCTTCGAACCTGTCTCTTTTTAGAGATTTGGTCATACTGCGCCGCCCTGTTTAGGGTTTCGGTTGCAAAAATCCAATAGTTTTCATTTTTATGAAGACTATTTTCTTGCGCAATCGGTTAGAACGCGCTGGCAAAAGTCAGCGCAGTCTGCTGATTTATGCAAGGCTGTCCAGCGCAAACTGATGCTTTGCACAAGTTATTCAGCGCAATCTGATGGCTTGCGCAAGTGGATGAGTTGGCACAACTGGACAGTTTGCGCATAGAAGCTATTGTTGCGCAATCTAATGCTTGCACAATCTGATGCTTGCGCAATCTTATGCTTGCATAATCTGCTGACAGAATCTTTGATTTTACTTGTACTGAATTCTATTTTTTCTGTTTGATGCAGTTAACATCAGAGAGGACCCTGAGTATGAAATATTTGCAGGGTCCCTTGCTGAGCCGAAATTTAAAGAAGATTTGTCCCATGTGCTCTTTCCATAATATGTTCTGCCATCCTCCCGCCAAGCTATCTTGGTAGCTCAGGACAATGAGACTTTGTTAAGTTTGATGAATGGGCAGCCCCTGTAGTCTGCTGACGCCATTACCTACAAGAAACCCATGTTCTTATTTGGCGAAGCCATTGACAAGAGTTCTCAGCCAAGACCCCGTGTTGAGCAGAGACTCTTCCAAAGAAAGGAGAAACTAGTCCTGTTACCGGACATTGCTAGATGCCTCCCTCTAGCCCGCTATGCCCATGCAAGCCATCCCAGGAGGATGGACTGGGATATTACTCCCCTCCAGCAGGCACGGACAGGAAAGATTTGTGTCAAGAAAGGACCAAACAACAGAGACATGTTCTATAGCTCCTCTGAGCGACAGCACTTTACTCAGAGGGTTGAAACCAGGCTGCATCTGTTAAGCCCCGATCCGGGAAATCGCTCGTCCTCGCTAGATTTTACCCGAATCATCGTCATCGCTGGGGCGGTATGCCGCACGAGCCTGGAGTTGCGCTCGTGCAAGGCAAGATAACAGGTTCACATAGAACTATCTCAATTTGATAACATAAGCAGCGGAAGGAAAACAGAGTATACAACAAGAATCTCTTTTATTCATAATGAACTGAAGGTTACAAGGCTCTGAATAACCCAACTTAATATGCCAATTGGCTACAACGCTCATGATCTCTCTAGCTCACAAAGGATTACATTGTTCCATACATTATGCCTCTTTATAGCTCACCAAGGACTCCATGTCTCGGTACGTCCAAGCCAAGCTCCGCCCCGAGCCAAACATACCTGAACCGTACATAAACTAGTAGGGGATTAGTGCTTTCGTCCTCGCTTCGCACTGATCAAGACCCGCTCGTACCCAAACCAAACACTTAATCATTTAGTGAGCATACATCTTTTTTTTGGTGATCTTTCTATTTAGCCTTAGGATCGATTTCATGGCAATACTTAAACATAGCACCATATCATAAATGTGTCCAATATCGTGTCCCTGCGGCAGATACAGTTAGACATAATATGACATAAACATAGTGATCGTGCTCATCTCTGTCCCATATTCCCTAGCCTGCAATGGTTAGCACTTAGCATAAGAATTCATAAAACTCACGCAACAAACCGATCATAAAATTAGACAATGCATAAGGGTCGCAGGCCCTGCGCCTGAATCCAACTCTCATCTCAGCCCACCGGCCCTATCTATATGAAGGTCACGATGTTTCGCACCGTAATAGACTTGGCATCTCTTATGTGTAAGCCTACGATCACTTCGATACGGGTTGCTGTAGGGTGTAAAAAATTCTGACACGCTGGCATAAGACCAAGTCAGCCAAAGGCCATACGCTCAGCCAAAAGTCATATGCTCAGTGAATATTTTATTATTTCTCGACTGACAGCATAGCATACGCTCAGTAGGGAATGAATCTGACACTTCATCTTTCGTGCAAAAAATAGCTGTTTTAGGAGAATTAACCGTCGTATGGATTTTCGAGAGTTGATTTTGTCTTTTACGAGGACAGCTCATTAGCCATCATGAATGCACAGCCATCATTACTGTCATTTCTGACAGTCTATCAGCCGTCATATCCGCAACACGATGCTCGAGAGATATTTGTCAGTTATTGGGAGATATGGCGTATTCGAGAAGATTGAGGACAGCCACGTGTCTACTTCTTCAGTTAT
Organism: Iris pallida; assembly: GCA_029216955.1. Lineage (NCBI taxonomy): Eukaryota > Viridiplantae > Streptophyta > Magnoliopsida > Asparagales > Iridaceae > Iris > Iris pallida. Next base: position 11,759,118 of record JANAVB010044216.1, on the reverse strand, counting down.
ACGACTCCTCATCAAGGCAGCGTATGGACTTCATACGACTCCTCATCAAGGCAACGTATGGACTTCATACGACTCCTTATCAAGGCAGCGTATGTACTCCATACGACTCCTCATCAAGTGAGCGTATATACTCCATACGACTTCTTGTCACCCAAGTGAGCGTATAGACTCCATATGACTCCTTACTATCCAAGTCAGCGTATGCAAGACATACGTATCCAAAAGACAGCGTATGGACTCCATATGACTCCTCTTTAAACAAGACAGCATATCAAAGCAAATGCATTCAGAATGACTTCAAATGTACAGTCAACACACGTTCTCATGTGTCCTGTATTCGGTTACCCACTAATTCAGAGGTTATGCAATATGGCATTCATGCCATCAATCTCTCCTGGATATACTCCACTACTCTCAACCGCACTCCAACGTGTCTCTACCAAAATTCGCCACGCGTCCCTGCAGTTATGCACACGTCAATTAACTGACTGAGCGTATGCCCAGAGCAGTTATCCAGAACTCTATAAAAGAGAGTTTCTCCACCTTCAACAGACACCAGATTCAATTCAGAGAGAACAGAGAGATTGTCCGGTTGCTGTCCAAGTTCTTCGAGGTCCGAGCCTTCTTTATCGCATCGTCCAAGGGATAAAGTGATCGTCTTCTAGATCAGATTCCTACAGTTGTAATTTTCTCAGAAACACAATAAATAAATAGAATTTATTTATGGAAAATAAATTGGCGACTCTGCTGGGGAAAGCTGTCTCCTATCACGAGACAGCAACAACTCAATGCGATACTTCGTCGATCGGTTCGACGAAGAAGATGATGGTCGTACAATTCGACCAATCTGCTTACGAAGAAATGCTCAAGGCGAAGGAGGGCCGAACGGCTTCCTCCGCTTTTCTCTCTGCCAAGAAGAAGGGACGTTCTGTCTATGTCCCTAAGTCTTCTCCAGCGGTCCGAGACGCTTCTGTCACTTCCCACGCTGACAAGAATACGTCTCCAACCTCAGCGAAGCACGCCTCGACTTCTCTGAATACAGCAACAGTGGCTTCTCCTAGTCACGCTGACAAAATGGGTTCTTTAGCCAAGTCAGCGTGTCCAAGGAAACCCATCTCTGGACATGTCAAAGTCTCTTCTTCTTCTACTCCTACGACAGCAGTCGGCTCTTTAGCCATTAATGACTCTGTGCGTATGGCAATCATTGACCAACCATACGCTAGTCAAAAGGCAGCGTATGACAAGAATTCTCTGAAGATTCCCCCACAGCTTGCACATCTTGTGCCAACCAAGGAGAACGACTCTTTAGTCAACTCCTCTGCTCCTAAGGTTTTTACCTCTGGGGTTAATTTGACTAGTACTCTTACTAGATCAAACAAAGGAAAATGCCTTTTGGCTACTTCCTCTAAAGATGGATTATTACCGACTTCCAGTCGGAATAATGTTTATCTTCCTTCTCTCAAAATTTTTCGATCCGAGAAAGGCAAATTGCAAGTATCCAGGACTGATACCAAAGTTGTACCTCCTATGGACCTTCGTAACAAGCTTAACCGGAATCGTCTCGGTTCTACTTCCGACATAAAGAAGCCTTATCAAACTGGGACAAGTATAATGGACCCTGATGCACAATATGCTAAGAACTATATCGCTCAGATCAATCGGGTCTTTATACATTCAAGAACCAAAAATACAGAAGAATAAAAGACAAGTTTCTACACAGAGACTATCTTCAAACACTTCCCAGTCTGTTTCCGCAGATCTCCGAGAACATCTGCAAAACAAGCGGAGAATTAACACTCCATCTGTCTCTGACATTGCTCATATTTGTCATGAAGAGCATTGTTGTAACTTCCAACCTCGGGTCGTGATCCAGTATTGTTGTTCACCGAAAAGACGATCTGTCTTCGAACGGATTCAACATGAACCAATACCAGACGAAGACGAACCTCTTTATGCTTCCGTCAACATGACCTCCAGAAATACTGGGGGTAGAATACGATCTGATTCTATGTTAGATTCTGAAGACGGTGTTTACCTCGGCACCAGATCCAGAACCAGAGCTTCGACCAGGGTCTCTTCTTCTTCTCATCCAGGTGGTAATCCTGAGACCACGGAGGACTTCCTAGGAGAGTCCAACTTCCCAGGATTAACTCCCGTGAATAGTCCTGGGAAAGATGCTGACTCTCATAGCGATGATTCGGAACAGACTGTTTCATCGTCGATACCTCGAATGATTACCACTTATATGGTAGATGGCAATCACGAACCTTCGACTAGCACTGAGGCTCATGAACAAAGGATTTCTTCCTTGGAACAACATTTACGAGCCATGGCGGATACATTGACTGCTATGCATACTCTTATACAAGCTCAGCAACAAACTCAGCAAGTTCAACAAATAGTACCACCAGTGGTATTAAATACTCCTGTTGCCCCAAACCTGGAACCTTCTACTATTCCGGGGGTACAGTCTAATATTCATGTACAGCCTACTCCAAGTCAGTCCGGAGCTGAGGGTGGTACATATACTGCAGTCCCTCCTCCCAATTATGCCCAACAAGCGACAACACCGCAATCTTCCGGAGCGGTCACTGAAGAGTTGAAGAATCTTCGGTCTCAATTCGAAGCGTTAAAGCAAATGGATGGCTTACAAAGATTAGGTATCAAGCAGCCTTACCCCATACAATGGAAGGATGTATCGTACCCCCCAAAATATAAGCCTCCGAACATCTCTTTCTTTGATGGGACCACCTCCCCAAGTCAGTTCATCAATCCCTTTGAGGTAATGACTGATCAGCTGCAACCGAGCGATGCCCTCCTCACTCGGGTATTTGTTGGTTGTCTTAAAGGAACCGCTTATGAATGGTATCGAAGTCTCCCTGATGGGTACATTACTTCGTTTGCCGGGTTCAAATAGATGTTTCTAGAACAATTCTATGAAGGCATTAACGACATGACTATGTCAGCCCTTATACGAATCAAACAGAAAAATAATGAAAGTACTGAGAGCTTCATTGAAAGATTCAGAAGAGAAGCTCTAAAAATGCCTCTCGGAACTCCCGATGCCGTCACTAGCGACACTTGCAAGTCGAACCTCTTACCAATCATCAGCATGTGGACAGGATCCACTCAGTTCCAAGATTGGCCTTCCTTCATCGTCAGTGCCAAAGCTGCCGAAGTTAGTGCTGAGACTTTCAAAGGTCTGGGGGTACACATGACTCCCAAAGAATCAAGTCAAAGTACTAGCAATAGTGCGCGACCCAACAATCACAAAGGAAAAGAGACTATCGAAGTCAATCTCCAGAGCAACAATCAAGAGGTAATGTCTACCCAAGCTACCCCAGCTCCAACAAATCAACAGTAGAGACCTCCTCGGCCGAAGGAAGAATACTCTTTCGACGACGACGATGTTCAAGGCATCTTCGAATGTTTACTTAAAGGTAACAAGATACAACTGCCAGATATCAAAAAGCCTGATGAAGCTAACAAGACGGATCATCCAAAATACTGTCCATATCACAGAATGCTGGGTCATACAATCCGGTCTTGCTTCATATTAAAAAGAAAGATCCAAGAAATGATCAAATCAGGAGCTGTGACACTAACACCTAAAGACAAGACAGTCACAGCAAATGTGATTTCGATGCAGTTCGGTGACTTCCCTCCGTTATTGGTAGAAAATGGGATTGTCCCTATGCCCAAAGCAACCCTTGAAGTTGTGAATATTCCACCAGCCCAGAATGAAGGACTTGTTCCCATCACCACTAAAAAGGGAGAGATTATGTGGATCCACCCCGATTTAGTGACGGAGTTCGAGACGTCTTCCTCTTCTCCTCGGAAGGCTCCTTTGTCTAAAAAGAAACCTGGGAAGACTAAGTCATGCCATATGACTTCTAGCATCACACCCAATCTTTCTCTAACCTCTACTTTCATCATAGCAGGAAAGTCACCCCCTACAGAGGTAAAAACTGTACCTCGATCCGAAGACAGATACAAACCTGCGTTTCATCTATATAGTTCACAATCTCGTGAATTAATGGCGAAGATGGGTTATGATCTAACCACTGCTCCTGGTTTAAGCTCCGGCAAAGGACTCCGAGCACCTCTAGCCCTCACTTTGAGACATAATCAATCCCGTGTTGGCTTCAGTTTCTGGACTGAAGCTCTCATCAAGCACCGAAAAACCAAGAACAAGATGAAGAATTGCAACATGGTTTCGGTAGACTCTGAACCTGAGCCTGAAGTCGAAGCTCTCGCCAAAACCCGGTCAGGAAAAACATATCTGAAAGATTACGCTGAAGCTCCTGAGGAAATTCCTGATGTCCCTCCGGTTGCAGCTCCAGCACCCATCTCTAACGAAGGACCTTCAAATGCTCCTGCTGAGACGATTCCCTCTAAACCAACAACAGCCGACAAAGGAAAGCAACCTGCCCGCTTCGACAAACCAATCAAGAAGTCTCTTTCTCCCGGATTGCAGAAGCCATATAATTTTGACATTCTGGCTCAACTTGCTAACACTCCAGCCAGGTTGTCCATCTTCGAACTTTTACGTTTATCCAAGGAAACTCGGGAAATGTTAAGTAAAGCTCTACTGCAAGCAGACTCTTGCCTGACTCATCTGAAGAAGCCGGAAGCAGAGCCGGTGACTTGCCTACATTGCAACAGTGTCTTAGAAATCATTCCGAACATCACTTTTACCCAAGACGATATGCTTCTAGAGGACAATCGTCATGATCGACCTCTCTACTTTACTGGGTACATTGACACGATGAAGGTCGACCGTATTCTAATTGATCTAGGATCAGCTCTAAGTATTATACCTAAGAGTCTCTTGGATGCCTTACGGATTCCAGTTCATCATCTAGTCAAGACAGTCACTACCATTTTAGGGTTCAATCAAGGCAAGAGCGAACCTCTGGGGAAAATTCGCCTAAAAATACAAATAGGCAATTTTCGGGCGAGTGTCACATTCTACGTGATCGAGTTAGTTGGATCTTACAACTTGCTCTTGGGAAGACCTTTTCTCCATGAACACAATATCGTCCCCTCCACTCTTCACCAGTGCTTCAAATACATTGATGAAAAGGAAGAAGTTCAAAAGGAAGTCGTGGACATTAATCCTTTCAGAGGAGTCGAAGCTTACTACAGTGACTCTCGCATGTACAAAGATGAGTATTCAAAAGTCTTACAAGCTATGGATGATGATGAGACATCGAAAGTTGACACCTTTGTTATTCCTGTAAAAGGGCGCATCACTCATCCGCGGTCTACTAAATCATCTGAAGAAAGCCTACTGATAATTCCTGTCAGTGGATGTACCACTTCATTGCCTTTCCAAGCTCCACAAAGTTCGCTGATAATCCCTGTCAGTGGACGCACCACTCTCTCACTATCTTCTCAGGCTAGACCAGATACTCTAGTCATTCCAGTCAGTGGACGCACTACTTATCCACGATCCTCTTCAAGGGAGCTCACCTTTTTTGAGCCTTTTGTTATCGACCTTAATCGAAACAAAACTTCTGCTCGCTCTTCTTCTCCCCCTTTAGTCATTAATTTGACTAAATCTACTAAGGCTCAGCCTTCTTCTGTAAATACAACATCTGATATTAATAAAGCATCTCCTTTACAGTATATTGATGTTTGTAATCATGTACAAAGTTATTTACATTTGCTAGATAGCTTAGAGCCGTTAACTATAGGAGTTGTTCAAACTCTTCATACAGAAGTATCATTAGAGTCTGTACAAAATTCATACTTCCTTGTTCCTATTAGGAAGTCAGGAAAAGCTCCAATATTCTTCTGCAAGGGGCCCCAGAATCCTCCTAATCTGGAAGACGACGACAAAAACGATGATACCGGAAGGTTACAACTACGTCGCTACAGTCAGCAGTCCAAAAACATCATCAAGAACATGGGCTATGACTTCAGAACCGGCCTCAGTAATAGAAAAGGAAGAAGAATGCCTGTTCGAATTCCTCCCTTGAAATACGGAAGGACAAAAAGCGGATTGGGTTACATTACTCCTACCCCCTTCATCAACACAGTCCATGAGGATCCAGAATCCGATGGAGACGAACGATCTGATTCTTCCGATTCCTTTTCTTGGGATTTCGACACAAGTATTAGCAATTTTCATCGTTCTACTCTATCCGCCAATATGGTCTCCGCCAACGGTCCGCAAGAAAATGATGAAGATGAAGATGATTTTGAAATATCATCCGAATCAGAACAATGGGCTCAAAGATTAGACAACCAATGGAAATTCAGGTTCGAGCAAAGAGAACCTCCTACTGAAGATAAATTGATCCAAATTGATGTTGGTGAGGAGGGATCCCCCAAGCCAATATTCATCAGCGAAAGTCTTTCAGAAACATATAAGCAAGACATGATCAAGCTTATTCATGATTACATCGATGTCTTCGCCTGGTGCTATGAGGATATGCCAGGGCTAGATCCGAAGATCGCAACACACAAACTTAATATCATGCCGAATGCTAAACCGGTCAAACAACAACAGCGACGATTTCGTCCAGACATTATGGATACAATTGAAGCTGAAGTCAACAAGCTTATGGCTTCTGGATTTATCCGAGAGGAACAACATCCTGAGTGGGTGGCTAACATTGTTCCTGTTCTCAAAAAGACTGGCAAGATCCGAGTCTGTATAGACTTTTGCGATCTCAATGAGGCTTGTCCTAAGGACGAGTTTCCTCTTCCAATTACCGACGTCATGATCGATAACACGTGTGGTTTCGAACGAATGTCATTTATGGATGGGTATTCGGGGTACAACCAAATCAAAATGTTTCCAGACGACGAGAGACATACTTCCTTTAGAACGCCGATCGGTACATACTGTTACACAGTGATGCCGTTTGGTCTCAAAAATACAGGAGCAACGTATCAACGAGCAATGAGCACTATATTCCGCGAACATCTCCGGAAAATAGTCGAATGCTACGTTGATGATATTGCAGTCAAGAGTCGACAAAAGAAGGATCATATCCAAGATTTGAAGACTGTCTTTGATTTAATGCGTCAACATCAACTTAAGATGAACCCTACTAAGTCCTTCCTGGGCGTCTCTAGGGGTAAATTTCTCAGCTTCGTTATTACCGCTAAAGGTATACACGTGGATCCCGAGAAGATCAAAGCCATCCAAGAGATGCGTCCTCCACGCACCTTAAAAGAGCTACGAGGATTTTAAGGAAGAATTGCTTATATCAGGAGATTCGTCTCTAACTTATCAGGACGCTGCAGACCGTTCAAACAACTTCTGAAGAAAGGTGTGTCCTTCGTCTGGAACGAAGAATGTCAAAAAGTATTTGACGACATCAAACAGTACCTCATGAACCCTCCGGTTTTGGTACCTTCCGTCTCGGGAATACCATTCCTTCTATATGTTCGAGCCATGGATCATTCTCTCGGTGCATTGCTCGTCCAGAAAAACAAAGATGGCCATGAACAGGCTATTTATTACCTCAGTCGCACAATGACAGGTGCTGAACCACGTTATTCTCCAATTGAGAAAGAATGCCTAGCATTAATGTTTGTCGTTCAGAAGATGCGATATTACATCATCTGTCAAACAATTCATGTCATTTCCAGAGTGAATCCCATCAGGATTATGATGAAGAAACCCGGTATTCTCAACTCCAGACTAGCTAATTGGGGAATCTTGTTAGCTCAATATGACATGCATTATATTCCTTAAAAGTCAGTTAAAGGACAGGCTCTTGTTGATTTTCTGGCAGCTCATGCAGTTCCAGAGGATTCTAAATTATACGATGAGATTCCAGATGAAGTTATGGATTCAAATCAGGTTTCTATAGAAACTCCTACCTGGCGTCTATTCTTTGATGGAGCGTCTAGAATGGGTCCCAATGGCGATATTGTCGCCGGAGTCGGGATTGTTCTTGTATTCCCGGAAGGGCTGACTATTCAGAGGGCTTATTCTCTGGATCAATCGTGTTCAAACAATGTAGCCGAATACAATGCGTTACTCATCGGTCTTCAACTTGCTAAACATCTGGATATTCAGTATTTAGAAGTTTATGGAGACTCCAAACTTATCGTCAATCAAATCAGAGGTACATACGAAGTCCGTCATCAGGATTTGATACCTTATCACCGAGCAGCACTCTCTATGGCCTCTTCCTTTGAAGGTTTCTTTATTGAACACGTTTGGCGAGCCTGTAATACAGAAGCCGATGCTTTGGCTAATCTTGCTGCTGTGCTAGTCATACCGGTTAGACGTCAACAATTGATAGTGGTTTATAACCGGGAGCTATTCTACGTCGAGAATAATTTGGCTTTGGGTTTTCCCCATGACCCAGACGAAAATTCTCTCAACCCTGATGAATTTAATTCCTCCAACCTTAATACTGGATTAAGGTTTGACAGAGCATCCTCGTCTTCTTCCGATTCTACTATGGAATACATCTTTTCCTACAAAACAGAAGCCATGACCGAAGACTGGAGACGTCCATTTCTAGACTTTGTATTGTATGACATACTTTTCGATAATCCGAGCGAAGCAGCGTCTATCCGGCGTCGATCTCTCAGATTCTATTATAATCATACGACAAAGACACTATATCGTCGGGCCTATGACGGTCTTCTCCTCCGATGCATCGCTGGTGAAGAAATACAACGGATTATCCGTGAAGCACATGATGGTGTCTGCGGAGCCCATCAACCAGGTCCTAAATTTCAAGATCGCATCCGACGTATGGGTTATTATTGGTCCACGATGGTGGCTGACGCCATTCAATATGCCCAAAAATGTAAAGCCTGTCAAATCCATGCAGACTTTATCCATCAACCGTCAGAGTTCTTACACCCGACAGCGGCATCATGGCCCTTCGAGGCCTGGGGCATGGACATCATTGGTCCCATCAACCCACCGTCATCAAAAGGACACCGGTTTATTCTAGCAATAACCGACTACTTTTTCAAATGGGCTGAAGCAATCCCGCTATCCAAAGTCAAAACTTCCAACGTCATCAACTTTGTCAAGCATCATGTCATCTATCGATTTGGTGTTCCTCGGCGTATTATCCATGATAATGGACCACAGTTCGTCAGTCAAAAATTTACTCGATTCTGCGACGACCATCGAATCAATAACCTAGCTTCTACAGCATATAATCCAGCAGCTAATGGATTGGCAGAAGCTTTCAATAAAACCATCATCAAACTCCTGAAAAAGTTCGTTTCTTCTAACAAACACAACTGGAGCAAGAAGCTTGGTGAATGTTTATGGGCCTACCGCACCACAGTTCGCAATGCGACCGGGTGTACGCCTTTCTCTTTGGTATACGGGTGTGAAGCTGTGCTTCCCCTTGAGATCCAGATTCCTTCTCTGAGAATCGCAATCTCCAATGAACTTACAACGGAGAATAATGATCATCTTCGACTTCAAGAGCTAGAAGCTCTAGACGAAAAACGATTGTACGCTCAACAAAATATCGAGCTGTATCAGGCCCGAATTTTAAAAGCTTTTAACCGGAAGGTGAAAGTCAGAGCATATCGGAAAGGAGAACTTGTTCTTACCGTCAAACGTCCGATGACTATGACACATATGAGCAAAGGCAAGTTCGACGCGAAATGGGAAGGCCCATTCGTCGTAAACAAAGTCTTCTCAAACGGAGCATATCAGCTTACCTCTATGGATGGTAAAGTCATGATGATGCCTATCAACGGCAAATTCTTAAAGAAATATTATGTATAAATCTCGTTAATATATGATATTTTCATCTGCTGCGATTATTCTCCAGCAAATATAAAATTAGAATTTATTCTTCTCCACAAAAGTCGTCTCGATATCGTTATCCCCAGCGGAAATTGATATTCTACCACATATCATCTTCCCAGAGAATTTGATATTCTGTCTTATTAGATCCCCAGTAGATTTAATAAAGATCTCATATAGAAAATCACGTCCATATTACCTCTGAATTTTCTATCTCAGTATCATATTTTCTATTCTATGAAAATGATATCTAGTCTTTTGATTTCCGAGTCCAAAGATCATGGAAAATTGAGTTCAAAGATATCTTTATATCTGAATTCTGTTTTCTCTAATCAGTATTAAACTAAAATTTTTGGTTTAATATCATCTGATGAAATTACAAAATTTATTTGTATATTTTATTCTATTAAAATATGTCATGTATTATTTACCTCTGAACATATTTTCTATAAAAACATCATACACAAAATCGAAATCAGGTCAAAGTGCTCATTCCTCAGTCAAAATCAAAATACTGATTACAAGTGAGTACAAACTCGAGCCAGCGTGTCAAGACTTATTCCCACTTTGAGTTCAAAGTAATTTCGAACTTTCGAAAATCATAAAGTTCGAAAACTTTGAAGGGGGTCTTGTAGGGTGTGAAAAATTCTGACACGCTGACATAAGACCAAGTCAGCCAAAGGCCATACGCTCAGCCAAAAGTCATACGCTCAGTGAATATTTTATTATTTCTCGACTGACAGCACAGCATACGCTCAGTGGGAATGAATCTGACACTTCGTCTTTCGTGCAAAAAATAGCTGTTTTAGGAGAATTAACCGTCGTATGGATTTTCGAGAGTTGATTTTGTCTTTTATGAGGACAGCTCATTAGCCATCATGAATGCACATCCATCATTACTGTCATTTCTGACAGTCTATCAGCCGTCATATCCGTAACACGACGCTCGAGAGATATTTGTCAGTTATTGGGAGATATGGCGTATTCGAGAAGATTGAGGACAGCCACGTGTCTACTTCTCCAGTTATACGACTCCTCATCAAGGCAGCGTATGGACTTTATACGACTCCTCATCAAGGCAGCGTATGTACTCCATACTACTCCTCATCAAGTGAGCGTATATACTCCATACGACTTCTTGTCACCCAAGTGAGCGTATAGACTCCATATGACTCTTTACTATCCAAGTCAGCGTATGCAAGACATACGTATCCAAAAGACAGCGTATGGACTCCATACGACTCCTCTTCAAACAAGACAGCATATCAAAGCAAATGCATTCAGAATGACTTCAAATGTACAATCAACACACGTTCTCATGTGTCCTGTATTCGGTTACCCACTCATTCAGAAGTTATGCAACATGGCATTCATGCCATCAATCTCTCATGGATATACTCCACTACTCTCAACCGCACTCCAACGTGTCTCCACCAAAATTTGCCACGCGTCCCTGCAGTTATGTACACGTCAAGTAACTGACTGAGCGTATGCCCAGAGCAGTTATCCAGAACTCTATAAAAGAGAGTTTCTCCACCTTCAACAGACACCAGATTCAATTCAGAGAGAACAGATAGATTGCCCAGTTGCTGTCCAAGTTCTTCGAGGTCCGAGCCTTCTTCATCGCATCGTCCAAGGGATAAAGTGATCGTCTTCTAGATCAGATTTCTACAGTTGTAATTTTCGCAGAAACACAATAAATAAATAGAATTTATTTATGGAAAACAGTTGCTAGCCCAATATCTGAAGGATCCTAAACTTACGGATATCATAGCTTATCACAGCACTGGACGGTCGCAATCCTTCCGAATGTTGTGCACCATAAATACCACACATAATTCCCTTATAGGCCGAACGGTCCCGGTGCCCCGGTCGTAACCGTCCGAGGGAAGCCGCACCCGTGCACGGGCCATCCGAGTCCATTGACCATGCAATACGTACCATAGCATACAAGTCATATCGTCCAACCAATCTCGTGTTCTATAAACATAGTCCCACACCATAATCATATTCGTGTCTCATAAATATAATCCACCATCTGTATGGGGAGCTCCGTCGACGTTATGTCCCAACACATCCATATTGATGCACGACGCCCAACGGCTTAGTCATCTCGTACTCATATTCAACGCGTACCATTCGTAAGTCATTCACATAGCATAAGTGCCCGAGGGCACGCTCAGCACCGTAATTAATGTTCTACGCCTAGTGTTCAATGTTCTCGGAGCCGTGCACATGATGCACATCTCAATATCGTCTTTCAATGTTCTATCATCATTGCCCTACCGCGACCCGTACACTTGATGCACATCGCTTCAATTGTTCGATTTTTTAATGTTCTATCTTAGTGTTCAACACATATTTAGACACTTACTCGCTGAGCCACGCTCGCTAACTCGATAACATCTTACGCATACAATAACATATTTTGTTAGACGTGAAGGAATAGGGAGAGAGAGTCAAGAATCTGCCCACCTTAAGTCGATACGCCTTGCCGTTTTGCCGAGTTGAAGCGGCTCGCTTCCATAACTCGATCGCATAGCTAACTCCCGGACTTAGCCATTCCATTGAACTACTCGGTTGATTTGGCCTATCGCGCCCATGCCACAATCCGTTGTAAGGCCACGATTTGGTTTTGCGGATACTTTATTGCATAAGGCAAAATGCCGACCTCTTATCGTCCAGCGTAAAAGCATAGCCTGCACACCAGATCAACTAAAATCAGCACTTGCTCAAACGGGACTTATTTTTTGTATCGATTCGATTCATAGATTCCAACCGACTCAAAGCTTACCTTTGAACAACGTAACTCTTGCATCGATTCGTATCGATACTTCATCGGGTCAACGAAACTCTTCGAGTCAACGACTCATCGTAATGCACCGTGCGGAGCGGGACATTACATAATATACCACTCAAAATCAGGTTCGTCCTCGAACCAAAACCAACACTTAATCCAAGTGCCCTGTATAGATCGTTTCATGATCTCGTGCTACTATCGTTGGAATCATACAACTTAGTTTGGATCATACACATATTTTAGGCGTCCCACCAATATATGCATTTCAGCCAAGCTCAGTTGTAGGATATCGGGACAACTAACAAGCTCAACTTAATCCTCAAGCACCAATCATTTCGTACTCGACTTAGTCATATCTTAGCGCCTATTCCCAAAATACTCCTCGTATGTTCATTCCATAACATGCGATCATCTTCCAACATCTTGCACATAACTTAACTCGAAACTATTAGTTCGATGTCATAAGTTTCTCGCCGGCCGCCTAACACTCGCATTGCATCGAGTCATTGCGCATCCGATCGCAACAATTCTCTGCAACGCCTATTCGCCCAACCGTTTGCCTATCTCTCACATAACTCAAGTCTTTCATCCAATCATTCATAACACTTGTCCTTAATGACATGAACTAAGTCCACATGTCTCCATTTTCTTTGCCTACCGTCCGTACTAAGTCTCGCACATAACTATCCCAACATAACCCACGTTCTCGAACTACCCACGCATCGCGTCTGGGGCTACCCCCGCTAGGTAACTTATCCAGATATCGTGCTTAATCTCTCCCGACACAAAAGGTCAACTTGAGTCTACGATGCTCAAAGACAATAATCTTTCCGACCCAAGGTCTCTTACGATACGTCCATCTATTATTCTCGACTGAGTACGAATCTTTTACTCAATTCTCGAATCAATTCTGACTCATTCGTTTCGTAACATAGATAGCGCGCTCAACACACATAGCCTAACCGTTATTCAAACCAATCTACGACACAACTCTTAGGGTCGTTCTACTATCCGTCGCTCTCGCGTATTGTAGAATTCTTGCAATCGCCTTACCGTATCCTTACGCTAAGCACGTTCCTCAACATCCATTCTATCCCACATAACTTTTCTGACCATATCGATTCTAGTACTCGCCAACTTTTCGAAACACGATACTCACTCGCTTAGACTTATCCTTAACATGCACTACCTTATCTTTCATCCTCGACGAAATTTCTTACGCGACTTCTTTAGGGTCATCCTATGGGACTTCAACATTCACTTGATTTGGCGGTCAAGTCTTCTAGGGTCATCTGCCCCGAAACTACGCTCGATAATTGAAGATCATCAACGAGGGACAGTTACAACGAACCATGCTATATCCTATCGCAGAGCCAAATCAATTCCCAACAATTCCTATGAGACCTTATCCAATCCGACATACCAATCCATAATTTCTCTACTCCTGCGCAATTGATGTACCGTTGCTACTTGAATGACTCATGCGCTTGCGTGCCGTTACTAATCGAATCACTCACGCATTACCGTCGACTATTTTCGCTAGTCGTATGACATCTACTCGCCTCAAGTCTGAGTTTACCTATTCGTGATCATAGCTCGACACATTTCGTACTCATCAAAACCATCCTCGAACAACTTTCGCATCAAACCACAAGTCAAATCCGATTTTGCCACGCCTTGCAAGTTCGATCATCCCCGCTGGATGAATCACCATACCAGCGCTCACGCGGAATGATCGCCCTAATTTGGCGTGACGCATGTGCGATGCTGGAGTTATACTCGCATAAGATAAGAATGTCAACATAGTGGTTATCCACGAATCAATCCAGACACTTTCGATTTCATCCGAGTAACATCCGTCCACTCTTAAATTCTCCGAAGCACTCCTACCGTTATCATCCAAATTGCCATAAGTTAACTTGCATCTTATTCATCCAACAACAATGCTCAACATAATTTTTGTTCATTCGATCAGAGTATCCTTGAGTTATTGCATATCGTCTTTGATACGCCTCAATACCATCGTCGACATGCATAACTTGAACATCTTCCTTTCTCATAAGCTCAAACTCGTTGCAATCATTGTTATTCTTCGAACTCGAATACGAATCAAGTCTCACGTACCAAAATCCATTTCGTTGTAACTAACTACCATTATCGAGACACGATTTCCAATTCACATATTTATTCTCATATCCCTATCTTGTACTTCCCGATCGTGCCACCGACTTATCGTACTAACTCAATGTAAATTCGACCGGGTCGACTATTTCCGTAACGTAACATTCCTTCGCATATGCTCCGTCTACTGTTCGACTCATACTTAACGAACTCTCGTCCGATGTATCCTCCGTAGGTACGACTCCGCACATACTCATTCAACTTAATTCATCGAAGCATACTAGCATCGACTCCTATCAAGTCATTCCCACTCAAGTCTCGGTACTACTTCGTCCGTTGAGAAAAAATATATCGTAACAACATAATCGTCTCGACGAAATCTATCGCACGTCACCAAGCGGCTTAACATAGCTATCGCTAAGTGGTATTCCATATACCACTCAGAATCGAGCCTATCGTTACCGGTACAATACTTTGCTACACCTGCTCGCATAATTGGTATTGCATATACCACTCGAAATTGAGTCATTACTCGACATCACATTCCGCATAGGTCCGACATCTATTTCTCAATCAACCATCCCGTATGGCGATCCTCCGATCCCAGCTCCAGCGTTAGCTCAAGTTTGACATTCGTTCAAGTCTCACCGTGCCTTAGCGATCATATCGATCACACACGCAACATTCGCTTATTCAAAGCTCAACACGACATTCGGCCAACATACATGTTCGCCTAATCAACTTGACTTAGCGACCAGCTCGACTCGTACTATCGCATCCGCGATCTTCCAATCTCACTCGTTGCAACTCGTGCAACAACTCATTCTCGATACTTACGGTCTTTACTCAATCTCGCGCAACATATCGCTATCCATCCGCATAGCCATACAACACGCATCATACCATATCGACTCGTTGTACCGATGCAACGAACGATTCACGACTTGCTGCACTCCGTGCATCCGACAACACATAACCGTTTGCATAGCAACATAACACGCATCGCCTCACCTATCGATCCGTTGCACTTCGTACAACCAACAACACATATCTTTTCGTACCCCGTATGACCGATAACACATATCCCTTTGCACTTCGTGCGACCAACAACACATATCTCATTGCACTTCATGCAACCAACATCACCATATTCGTTGCACTTCGTGCGACCAATATTCCATAACTCGTTGCACTTCGTGCAACCAACACTCTCCGATGGCATCCGGAGACAGCTTGATAGTCATGACATACTTGTGGCAGACGTGCGCACTTAATATAGACTTATTGTATGGAACATCCAATGTAGCGTCGAGCAGATCTATGAGCCGTGCGGTTGCGGAAACAACTTAGAGTCAACTGAATTCGATAGCGAAGCAACTGAGGGTCAAAGAGATTCACGCACGGTCCAAAGGATGGAGCCGCTCTGATACCAACTTGTCATGCCCCGATCCGGAAAATCGCTCGTCCTCGCTAGATTTCACCCGAATCATCGTCCTCGCTGGGGCGTGATGCCGCACGAGCCTGGAGTTGTGCTCGTGCAAGGCAAGATAATAGGTTTACATAGAACTATCTCAATTTGATAACATAAGCAGCAGAAGGAAAACAGAGTATACAACAAGAATCTCTTTTATTCATAATGAACTGAAGGTTACAAGGCTCTGAATAGCCCAACTTAATATGCCAATTGGCTACAACGCTCATGATCTCTCTAGCTCACAAAGGATTACATTGTTCCATACATTATGCCTCTTTATAGCCACCAAGTTGTCCTCGGTCGAACATCTCTATGTCGCAAGTCCGAACACCTATGCGGTAGCTCCTCTTGAACGCCAAGGACTCCATGCCTCGGTACGTCCAAGCCAAGCTCCGCCCCAAGCCAAACATACCTGAACCTGCACATAAACTAGTGGGGGATTAGTGCTTTCGTCCTCGCTTCGTACTGATTAAGACCCGCTCGCACCCAAACCAAACACTTAATCATTTAGTGAGCATACATCTTTTTTTTGGTGATCTTTCTATTTAGCTTTAGGATCGATTTCATGGCAATACTTAAACATAGCACTATATCATAAATGTGTCCAATATCGTGTCCCTGCGACAGATACAGTTAGACATAATATGACATAAACATAGTGATCGTACTCATCTCTGTCCCATATTCCCTAGCCTGCAACGGTTAGAACTTAGCATAAGAATTCATAAAACTCACGCAACCAACCGATCATAAACTTAGACAATGCATAAGGGTCGCAGGCCCTGCGTCTACACCCAACTCTCATCTCAGCCCACCGGCCCTATATTTATGAAGGTCACGGTGTTTCGCACCGTAATGGACTTGGCATCTCTTATGTGTAAGCCTACGATCACTTAGATACATGTTGCTAGTCCAATATCTGAAGGATCCTAAACTTACGGATATCATAGCTTATCACAGCACTGGACGGTCGCAATCCGTCCGAATGTTGTGCACCATAAATACCACACATAATTCCCTCCTAGGTCGAACGGTTCCGGTGCCCCGGTCGTAACCGTCCGAGGGAAGCCGCACCCGTGCACGGGCCATCCGAGTCCATTGACCATGCAATACGTACCATAGCATACAAGTCATATCGTCCAACCAATCTCGTGTTCCATAAACATAGTCACGCACCATAATCATATTTGTGTCTCATAAACATAATCCACCATCCGTATGGGGAGCTCCGTCGACGTTATGCCCCAACACATCCATATTGATGCACGACGTCCAATGGCTTAGTCATCTCGTACTCATATTCAACGCGTACCATTCATAAGTCATTCACATAGCCTAGTTTCGTAGTTACTTAGTCTTTTCATAGCATAAGTGCCCGAGGGTATGCTCAGCACCGTAATCAATATTCTACACCTAGTGTTCAATGTCCGAAGGATCCCAAACTTACGGATATCATAGCTTATCACAGCACTGGACGGTCGCAATCCGTCCGAATGTTGTGCACCATAAATACCACACATAATTCCCTCCTAGGCCGAACGGTCCCGGTGCCCCGGTCGTAACCGTCCGAGGGAAGCCGCACCCGTGCACGGGCCATCCGAGTCCATTGACCATGCAATACGTACCATAGCATACAAGTCATATCGTCCAACCCATCTCGTGTTCTATAAACATAGTCCCGCACCATAATCATATTCGTGTCTCATAAACATAATCCACCATCTGTATGGGGAGCTCCGTCGACGTTATGCCCCAACACATCCATATTGATGCACGACGTCCAACGGCTTAGTCATATCGTACTCATATTCAACGCGTACCATTCGTAAGTCATTCACATAGCATAAGTGCCCGAGGGCACGCTCAGCACCGTAATTAATGTTCTACGCCTAGTGTTCAATGTTCTCAGAGCCGTGCACATGATGCACATCTCAATATCGTCTTTTAATGTTCTACCATCATTGCCCTACCGCGACCCATACACTTGATGCACGTCGCTTCAATTGTTCAATTTTTCAATGTTCTATCTTAGTGTTCAACACATATTTAGACACTTACTTGCCGAGCCACGCTCGCTAACTCGATAACATCTTACGCATACTATAACATATTTTGTTAGACGTAAAGGAATAGGGAGAGAGAGTCAAGAATCCGCCCACCTTAAGTCGATACGCCTTGCCGTTTTGCCGAGTTGAAGCGGCTCGCTTCCATAACTCGATCGCATAGCTAACTCCCGGACTTAGCCATTCCTTTGAACTACTCGGTTGATTTGGCCTATCGTGCCCATGCCACAATCCGTTGTAAGGCCACTATTTGGTTTCGCGGACACTTTATTGCATAAGGCAAAATGCCGACCTCTTATCGTCCAGCGTAAAAGCATAGCCTGTACACCAGATCAACTAAAATCAGCACTTGTTCAAACGGGACTTATTCTTTGTATCGATTCGATTCATAGATTACAACCGACTCAAATATTACCTTTGGCCAACGTAACTCTTGCATCGATTCACATCGATACTTCATCGGGTCAATGAAACTCTTCGAGTCAACGACTCATCGTAATGTACCGTGCGGAGCGGGACATTACAGTATCCCTCCTGAGAACTCTTTTTTGCTGCTGCCGGTGAGGACACCAATCTTTGCTAATGAATACACAAAGGTTGAGGGCAGATACCCGGATCAAGACATCCGGCTGACCGGTCTGGTGAACCCAGACAACAGAAGGTGGAACTGCATAGCCAACTGGATATTGGCTCAGTTCGAAGACAAGCTTAAAGAGATCGAGCTTTATCATGCGGTATATGCTACCGTGTATGGATTCCACCCAAATCCTCATCTGTTTTTGGCCTTGGCAGAAAGGTATAATTATATGACAGAGACATTCATGACACCCTACGGGGAGATTGGAATAGCCCTCCATGAGATGAAGTACATCTCGTGCTTACCAACGGAAGACTTTCCTTATGAGGAGTATGTTCCAACAAACGACGAGTTAGATAGACTACGTCGGGAAAATGCAGAGATGGTGGCTGTCTTCGACGAACTATTGTGCCATTACAACATATGCTCTATGTACTATAAAAGCGGTTCTTTCGGCATATATTATTCCTCAAAGTGGTTTCCTTATCTTTTTCTTAATCATATCATTGAGAAAAAGAATAAGGATCATGACACATGCAACCCGACTTTTTTCCAATCCCTCAGCCACAGTGAAGTAATAAGACTGATGGAAGAAAATAAGAAAATGGATATCAGAGTTAATGATGAACATCAATACCCTTCGCTCAAGACCGGAGACTTTGTCGAAAGTTTTATAAGAATAGGCTACAGGCCCATGTCAAGAGAAGCCCAGCTGGCGGGATTTCTGACATACTGGCTCCGTCGATTCGTTGTACCCGGAGCAAGCGTCGTGGACCGCTTCCACCATGGCGTACTTTCTGCTGCGGTCCGGTTAGTCTTTGGCTACCGGATGGATTTGCTATCAGCGATGACCTGCAGAGTGAATGCATGTCTTCGTCTGTATGTTAACTCCATGATAATATGGAAGGGTGAGAAGGGGAACTTCCCTCAACTGGAGTTGCCTTACACCTATTTATTCGGATGGTTGCTTCTGCACCATCCGTCTTTGATGAACCCCGACATGGGAGCGGTCGGCGGTATCTTTCTGCGGAGATTCTCCCGGAGCAAGTTGGTGTACATTAGTCTGAAGGACTGCAGACGTGCCCTGAACCTTGGGAAAGGATGGAATTTTTACTGCTTTGCCCCTCCAGCCGGTTATGAACATATGTCAGCAAATTTAGTTGACCTTGGGAAGCAGCCGTTAGGTCGAACATCTTTTGACTGGCTGAAGACGATCAGGCCATCGCATTTAGTGTACAGATTTGAAGAGGAGTGTTATCTGGAACCATATCTGCCAAGTCGCTTCGCTCGTCAATTTGGTTACGACCAGTTCCATATGGGCAACGCTATAACTTGCCTACAAGGAAAGGGGTATCTGATTGATGGTGCCAGAGCATGGGCCTACTGCAACGCTCGAGACACAAGGACAGTGTTCTCGATGCCAACCAAGAATGATCATGGCCCTAGAATATTATATACATATTCACTGTTTTACACAGCTGCAAATACTTTCGCCGAAAACTTTAATCTGGTGGATAGCTTCGCGACGGCGACGCGTTTGAAGAAAGGAGCAACTGCTATGCTAGCTCCAGGAAATGATGAACAACATGAACCAGTGGATGATCCCTTGGAAGCCTCAAGGGAAGCTAACTTCCCTAAGGAAGTTAATGAACCACTGAGGATTTCTTTGAAAGTTGTTAAGTCTCCGGCCAGGGATAGGAAGAGAAGAATTAATGAGCCTTCCTCTCCGGTTGCCAAGAAGAAACTCCTCTTGGACCCATCAGAGAAAGTCACTACCAGGTCGCAGTCTCGGCAACTGGCCGAGTCGACCCGAGAAGAAGCAACCACACCGACTTCTCTTCCACAGCGGGTTGATGTGGTAGATGTGGAGAGTCCCGAAAGACCTCTTCATCGAAAGAAACTGGCTTTTAGGAAAAAAAAGGTGATACTGTCCTCGGTGGTGGCCAGTGCTGCTGCTGGAATTACTATGTCATCTTCTACTCCTGTCTCTGTGTATAGGCAGGAGACTCCTAGTCCAGAACGGAGGGACGAGACTGATCAGAGAGAAGAGGCTGCAGAGCCTAGGGAGGATATTGTAGAGGAGGAGCATGAAGCTCTGCGATCTCCTTCACCAGCGATAGAAACTACTCAACTTCCTGTTACACCAGGAACAATCCGCGAAGAGGAGGATCGTTTAATGATTGAAGCATTAAATGATTGCGACTTCGGTCTACAAGAAGATGCTGATCATACCGCTGCTACTGCCAGCGAAGAAGTACCTGAGGATAGCATGAGCACTGAAGATACATCAATAGAGGCTATTGATGATACTTTGAATCAAAAAGAGGACATTGATGTCCATAAATCTCCTGAAGTTGTTGAAGACACACTAGCTCCTGAAAAGGATGTTGAGGTGGATATGTCTCCTAAAAAGAATATGGGTGAGGAAGTAGCGCCGGAGGAAGCTACGACCGCTGATCCCAAAGGTATTACATGAAATTATTAATCTTCTTTTCATAGATTAACAACGGATATTTCTGTTTTTGACCCATGTAGAAATCGAATCATCTCCGGTTCCTCCTTGCATTGATATAATACCGATAACAGTAATAGCCAGTGGCAGCCGACATCTGTCGGGCGGTTCTGAAGCCGAAAGTAGCCAGGCAGTAATGTCTGAGGCTACTTCTGCTAGACTGGAATCTGCACCAACAGACGAAAGGCTTGTTGCTGGGACAAGTCATGGTAAGATTGCCTTTGATCCTTTTCAATTAATTGTTAATGACAACAACAATCAATGATAGGTTCATTTGTCCTTACAGAAGAACAACCGGGAGGAGCAACCAGTTCTACTTTAGCTCCCTTGTTTAAAGAACCCTCTATTCAAGTGCAAGAACGTCCATCTGCACAGGCACATGCTGCTTCATCATCAACAGGAGTAGCTGCTACCCCTGGCGCTTTGGCAACTAACCAATTTATCATTAGTTCTTTCAGCAACCTATTCTTTAATGCATTGGGATCCCTAGTAGATAGGGTACTAGAGAAAGAAGTTGTTGATTTTACTACTGTTAGAATCCTAACCTCTTATTTGATAAATGCCATCCGAGGTCAAGGAGATAAAGCTCAAGCTGTTTTTCTTGAGCACATATTGGATGAGCTAGAAGCATCGGTTAAGATCTACAAAGATCTTAATCGAGGGGAAGTGGAATCCTTAGTACAAGCTGAATTTGAAAGGATGTCTCAAGAAGTTGCCATTGAGAATGCTAAGTTCCAGGCTTTCATAGACACTTATACTGCCAAGGCTTCAGAATATGATTCTCAAATGGAGATAGCCACCTCTGCTGTTGGAGAGAAGGAGGAGAAAGTTACTGAGTTGAAAGCGAAATCTGTTCGTCTTCAAGAGGAGATTTCTCGTCTCCAGGAAGAGTTGAAACTGGTTCAGCATACTCTAGAAGATGAAGTCACACAGCATCAAGCTGCCACTCAGCAACTGGACCTTCTGACTCAGGAACGAAATGAATATATCATGACTCATCAGGCTGAAATCTTCCGCCGCTTAGTGACCTTACCGACTTTTAATGAAAAGTCTGGAATGGAGGAAGCTAGGAGACGGGTGATAGAATCCCGTGAGGAGCGACTGAAATCTTTAAAGCAGCAGATGGTTAATTTAATGACACCACCGACTGAATAGAAAGATTTTCTGTATCTTCTTGATTTTTTGTGATATGTATCTTTGTAATATCCTCCATCTTTGATCAATAAAAAGATATTTTTTTTGTGGCTCTATTATTTATTGCATATTTTATTCAGATATAAATAATAGCGATAGAAAATATATTCAGAGGTGCAAGACATGATATATTTCTTGATTTTGGAAAATAATCATATTCAATTATATCTGCTCAGAGGTAATATAGACGTGGCAAATATAATTTATCGAATATCATTATTTCAATAGACAACTTAATCAAAGATGACAAGTTGCTGATATGAACGAAATAGATGATTCGTCAAAATGTGTGAATGAAATAAATGAACGAAATGAATCGTCGGGATGAATGTGACGAACGGGTGAACCATCGGATAAGTGAACGGGCGAACCGTCAGATGAATTACCCCGTCGGATGAATGTGATGAACGGATGAACCGTCAGATGGATGTAATGAACGGATGAACCGTCAAATGAATGTGATAGACGGGTGAACCGTGAGATGGATGTGTGAACGGGTGAACCGTCGGATGAATGAACGGACGAACCGTCAAAGGGATATGATGAACGGATGAACCGTCAGATAAATGTGATGAATGAACGGGTAAATCGTCAAATGAATTTAATGAACGGATGAACCGTGAAATGAATGTGTTGCTTCATAGTCTTACGACTCTCTGTCTATAAATAGAACAAAAAATCAGATGGAATGTTCACTTTCACTTTTTACCATAAAGATGTCGTCTGGAGATGCATCCAAGAAGACTGAGATCGCCTCGAAGGTGGAAGCGGGTACTAAAGAACGTCCAGTCGAGCCGGCTCAACCAAAGCAGATAGCAGCGGGCGAAGGTTCATCTGCCCCCAAACCGCCAAAAGACATCTTGGACTTCCTTCTTGAACCAGGGAAAACTGAAGAAGAAGAAGAAGCCATGAGGATAGCTGCTTGCAAATTCCTAGTGGGTTCGAGCAAGAATGTTCTCGGTTCTTTTGCTGATCATGTTTTTGATAAGGACGGTAGTGGCCCACGTCCCGATTTTGAGAAGGATGATAGTGACCTTCCTTGATTTTATGTACTATCATTCAAGATAAAATAAAATTAAATTTTATTTATGAACTTGTCTGATGATTACAAGCAATGTCTTTTACATTTATACATAATACTTTTTGAGAAACTTGCCATTGATGGGCATCATTGCAACTCGATCGTCTAGCTCTGTGAGTTGATAGGCTCCATTTGAGAAGACTTTGCTCATGATATATGGCCCTTCCCACTTTGCATCGAACTTGCCTTTGCTCGAGTGAGTCATAGTGATAGGACGTCTGACGGTTAGAACGAGCTTTCCTTTCTGAAAGGCTCTGACCTTAACTTTGCGGTTGAAAGTCTTTGAGATGCGGGCTTGGTATAACTCAATATGCTGTTGAGCCATTAAACGCTTCTCATCGAGTGCTTCTAACTCTTGAAGTCGAAGAAGATCGTTGTTCTCTGTCGTGAGTTCGTTGGCGATAGCAATCCTCAAAGACGGAATTTGAAGTTCCAGAGGTAGAACTATTTCACAGCCGTACACCAAAGAGAAGGGTGTACAGCCTGTAGGGTTGCGGACCGTAGTACGGTGGGCCCAAAGACATTCTCCAAACTTTTCACTCCAATTTTGTTTGTTAGTGGATACAAACTTCTTGAGGAGCTTGATGATAGTCTTGTTAAAAGCTTCAGCTAGGCCATTAGCAGTAGGATTGTAGGCTGTCAAAGCGACATTGTCAATCCGGTAATTGTCACAGAACCTTGTGAACTTTTGGCTGATAAACTGAGGTCCATTGTCGTGGATGATCCTTCGAGGTATACCAAATCGATAGATGACATGGTGTTTGACGAAATTGATGACACTGCTGGTCTTGATTTCAGCCAACGGTATAGCTTCGATCCATTTGGAGAAGTAGTCGGTTATTGCCAGTATAAACCGATGTCCTCTAGAAGAAGGAGGATTGATGGGACCTATGATGTCCATGCCCCAAGCTTCAAAAGGCCAGGAAGCAGCAGTCGGATGAAGGAATTATGATGGTTGATGAATGAAATCTGCGTAAATTTGACAAGCTCGACATTTCTTCGCATATTCGATGGCATCAGATACCATTGAGGGCCAGTAGTAACCCATGCGTCGGATGCGATCTTGCAGTTTAGGACCGGGTTGGTGTGCTCCGCAGACACCGTCGTGAGCTTCATGCAATACTTGCTTCGCTTGATCACCAGCAAGACAGCGCAAGAGTAAGCCGTCATAAGTCCGTCGGTAGAGAGTTTTGGTAGTCTGATTGTAGTAGAATTGCAGAGACCGTCGACGAATACTCGTAGCCTCCTTAGGATCTTTAGGGAGTATGTGTAACACCCAGTTTTCCAGATGAGGGTATTTTTGAAATTTTGTAATTATAATAATTATTATTGATATTTATTTTATTTATGATTTTTGGTGATTTTTAATAATTTTTAAACTATTTAAAAATTGCCTTAAGTCGTAACTTGTGATTTTGATGTGCTGCCAGTGAAACCTGAGAGACTGCATGACCTAGAGCCTAACCATGTTATTAGGATGATTTAATTATCATTTTTAGCCTAGGAGTATTTTGATCATTTGGCTTATTTGAATTTTTAATTAATTTAATGAATTGGTGAATTCTATTTTGACCTTGACTTGTTGAGACCTAGTGGACTAGCCTAGACCTAACCTTAGCTATGGTAACCCTAGTCTAACTGGGTTAACCTACTTTTACTCATTAGAGACTAATTTTGGAATAGGAGGATTAGTTTGAGTGAAATTATTTCATGATTTATGGTTTAATGAAATGACTTATGATTTCATGACTCAATGACTTGTGACTTGGCCCATGGCCCATAACTAGAAGCCCTAACCCTAACCAAACCCTAAATGACCAGCCACATAGGGATTCCTACCCTATTTAAATAATTATTCATTAGGGCTTGCCTCTTTTTATCATTCCAACACTTGGAGAAAAGAAAAGGTATTGTCCCACTCCAAAAATTCCCATAAATCTATTTTAATTCCTTTTTAATCCTAGTCTTTTGCAATAGGTTCTAATTTTTGTATATTTTATAATTCTGGAGGTTAATCTCAGTTTTGGGCTCATTTGGAGCATTTGGCCATCAAGAAGAACACCCCCCATTTGGAGCTTTTTCATGCAATTTGCACCTATAGGTAAAACACTCTAATTATATTAAATTTCTGTTTTCTTTGCATTTAGGGCTAGATCTAGGAGTCACCTAGCTGTCCCTAGAAATTTGGCACAATTCGTGTCAGTTTCGTGTCCGTATCGGACACGTGTCATAGAATACGTATAGGTGTTCGATAGAATGCCCCTTAGGAATTTATTTTTGATTTTTGAAAATATAATTACATGGATTGGTAGATCTTAGTATGTACATTAAATTTTGTTAAGGGTGTTAGGTATTTCTGTGTCGTTTCGTGTCTGTTTTTTGTGTTGGACACGCTGTGCACACACGTACACTGTGTCCTGCTACTCGGGCACAATAACTCCCTGTGTCGGACACGTGGACACCCATTTTTGGCGAGGATGATGGGGCATAGACTGACATTATCCTCCCAAAAGATGGGGTCCTATGGTTCAGCGTGCGAGGAGAAATCCTCCTCGTACTGGCCGCACTGGCCGCGCGCGCGCGCTGTGTACGCGTGGTTTCTAGCCACTGACACGGATTAAAAGCTGACATGACACGAGAAGTGGACACATTTCAGGCACCCTAGGACCTAGCCCTATCCTAGGAGAACCCACGTGCATGAGCACGAGACACGGGTCGCCCTGTGTCGTGTCCTAGAGCGACACACACGCGTGCACGACGCTGTGTGCCTGTGCGCATGTATGTGCCGTTCGTGGGCTGAGACACGTCGTGTCCTGTTTCCCCAGGACACGAGATGACTCGTGGGACACGGGTATAGGTGGGGGATGGGTTACCAACCAATGATTGATCACATTAGCATGTTTTGATGTCGAATTTCAAACTCCCATGTGTGGACTGATACGTGGTACTGTTCTTAAATCCTGAATTGATTTCCTTTTTTTTAATCTAATTTAAATGCTGTTTTAAACCACTAAATTGGTTCCCACATGTGTATTAGTTAATGCTAAGTGGGATTAGCATGTTAGATTAGTTTTTCATTGAGAAAATGGGATTTTTGGACTGTTGTTGAAGGTGGACTGAAACAGTCTTGAGAAAAATTAGATTTCTGAAACTTCATTTCTTCCAAAATGATTTTTGAAGTTTATTAATCATGTTCAGATTCCTCTACATGTGTATTAGACTTTTACACAGATTGTTTACTGATAGGTGTTAGGTATGTGGATCGAAATGTCATTTTTCTCTACTAAAATGCTAAATTCCTGATACTTTTCTGCTGAATGCTATTTCTGAAATTTAAACCTTGTTCAAACTGTTGGTTAATGATTTGATTTCCATATCCTAAATTAGATTACTGGAATAATGGTTTATGAATCATGATTGGGAATTAGAAATTCGAAATAAATGTTGGAATTTGGGTTGGACTGATTGTTAACTAATATTCATGAATTGTCATTGACACAATATGCACTGTTCTCATTCTGATTTTTAATTCCCTGTTAAGACTGATTTTTCCCTGTTTAATTACCATGTATTAATGCATTTGCCTAGGTATTGATTGCTGCAATATGGGATTCATGTTTGATGTAGGGAAGTTTGGGTTTCAAAGGGGAAATGGATTTCGAATTTGGGTTAAAGTATAAACTGTCATGTTGCCAAATGATTGAGACACTTCTAAACACACACACACAACATCCCCTTCACATTGGTTCACTATCAGCCCATAGATTCACACACTGCCTAAAAACTGAGAACCATTACTAAGGAATTCTAATATTGAATTCCTGAGTTATACACATGTATCACACACATAATCCCTCTTGTATTCACAGCATACTCATAAGCCCTGCCATTAGGCATTGTCCTAACCATAGTGCTATGTGCATTTGACTGATTCCTGAAGAATTGGTAAACTAATTGGTACACTCACTGATTTCCTAAAACCTGAGATTCTACTCACACTCAACTGAGAACCTATGAGGCTCCCTACATTTACACATTCACTATTTTTCTGAAATCCTGAGAACATATCCCTGTACACCCTCTACACACACACCCCCTCATTTGACACCTATTAACTATAGTTATATATATATACATAGACACACATGCCATTACCTCTCTCTCTCTACATCACTCTATGTATGTATATATATCTATATGCTTGATAATAATGTGGTGAATATGTGTGATATTATATTAATGTAATGTATATACAATATGTGTGATATAGCCTATATGGCCTATAGCCTATATGCATGGCACATTGCACTTGGGTGTATCCCCATGTGATACAGCTTGTGCAGATGACATGAATGCTCAATAATGTATGTTGATGACTTGTATAGCCTAGTTTGGCTTGTACTTGTACTGGATTGCTAGTATAGGCTGGGGATAGGCCTAGTGAGACTTGATGGACTAGAGTGTTTACCATGGTTGACCCAATAGTTCAGAATTGACTGGAGTTGACTAAAACTCAACATTGAGTCTAGATGTGACTAATTGACCTAGTTTGACTAGTGTAGTTGACTTGGGTTGACCCAGAGTTGACCAAGTTTGACTTGGACCTAGTTTGACCTAGACAGTTGACCAGGTTTGACTTAGAGTTGACTTTGACCTAGATTGGCCTAGAAATCATGTAGATTGTATTATAAACATCGTCTGTCTTATTTTTAAACATATTATAACCCATATTACTCTGTCTAGGACACTGTGACTCTAGTGCAGACATCTGATATTACATTACTCTTTTCAGAGTACAAGGCGAGTACATTCTCTGATAGTTCTTTCATTTACTTGTCAATTATTGTACTTCAGTTCTAGATAGTTTTATGTGATTCTTATAACACGTATGGATATTTCTGGATTCATGTATGCGACATACATACCATCTGTCTGGCCTCTATTTTCTGGAACCACTACTGGCATCACCTTTTGGAATCACTACTGGAACCACCTACTGGAATCACTCTGGAATCTTTTGCTGGTATCATTATGTTTGGCTGGACTCATCCCGATTTCTCGTATCGTTTTCTGGATTCACTTGTACTTGCTGGGCGGGGAAATATTGGAATAGGCATGTGAACATACCCAAATACTGGAACCACTCCCTTGGAATTATACTGGAATGATAGCCATCTCACACCCGGCCAGGTGTGTGATGTGCCGTATTACCTACAGCCGTTCACATGTCGATCCCGATATTTTAAAACACACTGTTAGAGTATAGGCTGGACTCACCCTGGAACCTTTGATCACCAACTGGACTCACCTCATATCGGACTCATCTTGTACTGGAATCACCTGGTGTCACGACCCGCACCCTAGAGTAAGGGCACGAGAAGTGGGTACATCCAGCCTACGTCGCAGTGTCGGCGGTAGAACGCTGTCCTAGGTCTCATGCATCTAACAGTATAAGGCTAAGCAGTTTATACTCCCCGAATGGGGGTGACATAGCAGAATATAAACTCAATCACATCTAAGGTAGAGTATAATGGAAGATAGATAAAACATGAAATCCAACAGAGATACAGTAGATAGAAGTCTAAGTGTCTAAGATACACAACCCAGAAATACATCTCAAAGCTCAAATACATTAAATCCATAAATACAACTCAAGACAACTGAAAATAAACTATAAGCAAAACCCTAGCTATCTATACAACCTCTACTGTGTCTCCTCTAGGCTAGCAGGCAACCTCCAAGCTATCTGTAAAATTTTCAACAGGTCCAGTCAGGACGGGAACGAGCATATATCTCTCAACAGTTCATAGCAGGTTAGGAGTATAAATCATGCAATAGAGTAAAATACAGGAAGTGCTGAATGAAAGTACAAGTAAACATGCGATATTTTGTAACTGAAAGTAAATACATGATAGTAGAGACTGTAAGTGACTACGTGATTTAGAGTATAATATGGTTATGTAAACGGCTTAGGGGCACATGAATACAAATAAGGAGGCACATGAATACAGCTACTGGGGATAGTGTTCACATAACCAATTCTACTCACCCCGCCCCAATCAATACACAAGGATCCATTCAAGTTACGTTATAAGCACATGAATACAGCTAAGATACGTGAACTCATGTAATGAGTAGTACATGAGGCACATGATAAAGCACATGAAAGCACATGAAGCACATGAAAGCACATGAGAACATGTAAAAACATGAACTAGTACGAGTACAAGGAGTACCTGATGCACATGATAAAGTACATGAACATAAAATACCCGATGCACCCGTAGAGGGATAACATCTCAGGAAGGGATCCATATAGTACTAATCTGTGAAGATACGTGTCAGCATCAAGTAGAGTAATCTAGAACAAGAATATAATCCAGGTAAGTATGAAAAGATCAGAGAATGTACTCGCCTGCTATCTGAATGTCCAAAGAAAATGTAATGTCCGAGAAGAGGTGTCTGGCTCCTATTTAGAACAGTACAAGTCACAACAAGTCCAAAATGGTAAAATAAAGCTCTACTATGCATTCTACAAGATTCTAGGTTATTCTAGGTCAAAGTCAACTCTTGGTCAACTCTGGTCAACCGTACTAGTCAAATTAGGTTAACTAGGCAGTACTAGGTCTAAACCTAGACTAACAAGTCTCATTAGGCCTAACCAAGCCTAGACTAACACTCACACAAAATCACAAAGCTACACAAGTTATCAAACACACATTACATATATATTCATATATATTTTTATTACAAGCAAGGTGCATAAAGACAAGGAGTGAGTGATACATGAATGTGGATATGGCAATGTGTACATAGCAGTACAATGTGTTCAAGTGTGAGGGTATTATGTTAGAAGGATAACATTTAGCAAGGGTTCATTGTGTCACATAGAAGAAATAACATGTAAAGCATAGGTTTAGCATGTGTGTGTAGGTGTTAATCATAACAAAAGGGTTTATTTATACATCAAAGGGTTTACTCATAACAGTAAGTAGGTTTTATGTGTATTCATGCTTGGGGTTACTGTCAATATGTAGAAGGGGGTTTTAACATATGAACATAGTGCTAAGTGCTAATATGGCATCATACATTCCTATCATGTTGGCATTCATATATAGCATACATTCATACTTGATTACGTTACTTACTTACATATGGATACTTGCATACATGTTTCAATACCTTGCATTACCCACATGCTTGCATTTCATCCATTCATTCATGCACCTCTACATACATATTTGAATACATTATATACTTTCATACATTATATCATTTATGCATACTCTATATTATATTACATTCTCTTAACACACACACACACACACACACATATATATATATATATATATATATATATATATATATATATATATATATATATACACACATGCATACATACATATTTGTACATACAAGGATACACAAAATGCATATATCGTATATTAATCTTCTACTTAAAATAAATACTGTACAAATTAAGCATTCATTAAATTCTACGATTAAAGTATGTTATAGATCTTTGTGTTAGCTTTCCTAAACTTTAAACGGATCGCATTTTCGTGTCCGAAAGCTCCCGAAATCGCAAAAACACCGAAACGCGTTCGTCTTTCGTACAGCTGACACTCAAATAATTTTACAGAAAGTTTCAGAATTAATTTGGCTTATTAAAATATATATTTGGAAAGCTAACTTCGATACGGTTCTTTTAAAAAAAATGGAAGATAAATCGGAGTTCTAAGCTAAAAGTTATGATATTTCTAAGTTGCTATTGCTACTAAAAATGTGGATAAATATTATGACGAATTTAGGTAGTTTGAGACAAAAGAAACACAAGTATATAACATAATATATCAAGAACTCACTCTCTACACTAATATATATATATATATATATATATATATATATATATATATATATATATATATATATATATGAGACACTATAGAACACATCTCCAATACAAAAATATGAGATTAAACATGTAATAATTCATTCATACATAACAACAACACATAGTGTGTCCAAATTTAGGGTTTTCCCACATGGACACAACCACAACACAAAGGACACTCCTATGACCTCCAAATGGACACGAAATGGACACGAAATGGAGATACAACCATGGGGGTCATTCCTATGGGTTCAAAATATTTCTATATGCATGTAGGGATTGATTAGAGGAGAAATTATACCTTCCGGGAGAGAGATTCAAAGGAAAATCCTTCCGACACAACACCGACACGTAGAGATTCTAAAAGGACACGAACGAGCTCCGAATTCTCCCAAACTTGGCTAGCACTCTCTAACCATGGAGTAGAGGAGAAATAAAGAAGATTTGGTGGAAGAAAGGGTTGATTTGGAGATGAAATCAATGGAGGTTCATCACTAAATTAATTTGGGGAAGAACAAGAGAGAGAAAGTGGATGAAACAAATGAATGAAAGAGTGACTCACTCCTTATCCCCCCCCATAGGTGGCTGCCCAAAAAGGGTGAGTTGTCCCCTATTTGAATGTCCAAAATGCCCTCCACTAATCTATTTGATTTAAATTAGGAATGGGTTAAGGTTGAGGTCAATTTAGTCTAGTTTTAAGTCTCTAATTAAACTAAACCTATCCATAAATAATTAGTCTAACTACTAACTAAAATTAATATCATGTGGACTAAAATTAATATCATGTGGGCCATGACTAACTAGTGTGTGGGTCCCACTAGAGTCAAACTACCCCCCGGGTCTCCGTTTCAAGTCGGATTGAGTTGAAATTCGAACCCGACTCAAATAATCCCAAAATAATATCATAAATAATAAAATAAATTTCAACCAAAAAATAATATCATAAATATTAAAATAAATTTTAAAAATATTTAAAAATATAAAATGACAAAAATACCCCTGTTTCTGAAAACTGGGGGTGACAAATCTATCCACCTTAAAAAAATTTTGTCCTCGAAATTAAAATAAAGCAATCACAGAAAACACATGCAGAAAATAATCTCATTCAACTACTTTTCAAAAAAAAAATCAGCAATAAAAAAATCTCTTTGAGGCACATCAAACATTTGTAAATAAAAACTGATACGTGTCCGCTACGGACACAAAACCATCACAAAATCACACCTATCAAAGGTCAAAATCAACAATCACCAACGCAATAAATATCAAAATAATTCAAAGAGGTCAAATGCAAAATATCCTTAGGCCAGAAATGACATTAAAATATCCTAATCACATGGTTAGGCTCTAGGTCAAACAGTCTCTAGGGTTTCACTAGCAAAATATCAAAATCACAAGTCATGATTTTAAATAGTTTTAAAATAATTTAAAAATTACCAAAAATTATATCATGATTTAAATGTCAAATCAATAAATGATTAAAATTATAAAATTTCAAAATTACTCTTATTTTAGAAAACTTTACCCTCATTTTAGAAAACTGGGTGTTACAAGTCTACCCACCTTAGAAAAATTTCGTCCTCGAAATTAAAATGTTTATACTCCTTCTAGGTCAAACCCCTCCACAATCAAAGTCTCAGAACTTAAACAATCATACGATTTAAAAGGATGACATACAGGGTCATGGCATACGGTGGTAGTAAAAGTCTCATCTGGGTATACTAGTCATGCTAAACCAAAACGGTCACAGGGTATCAAAACACACAAGTAATCTAGGGTGATAAACTAGAAAAGATACAGAAATAACAATCATCAAGACTGTAAGGCAGTCTACCATCCTATATGAAAACTGGTACTTATCAAAATAAACTAAAGTTAACTACCATTTATCTAATAAGGGGTACTATTCAAGAAAATCAAAATCAAAAGTTAAAGAATGAAAGCCAATTGCATGGAAATCCAATCACAATATATTTATATATATAGCGTTAGAGAGGAAAAAGCTAGCATTATGTACAAGTTATGTAGTTCGTGTGTGTATGGGTGTATGTGGACATGTTCATATGGTTAGATAATAGGCGTCTGTGTATGTGAAATATACATAAAAGTGCATAGGAGGATTTGGGTTTCAAATAATAACTATCAAGTTACACTAATCATGGCATATTGGTTAAACAATCTATAATACACAACTCTTTTGCTCATAACATGCATGGCTAACCATGTATATATGTATATATAAAGAGGTAGAGATTTAGTTATGTATCTATATACATTATAACATGTATGCATAAACTCTATATATATCTATATAGATATATGAACATAACATAGAGAGGAAGGGTTAGGTTACATGGCAGTGTATACTATGTTAGAGTGTGGGTGTCACTATACAGGGTTATAGCTTTAGTAATGAAAGGTTAGACCCAGTTTTAGTTCAGCATTTACATACAAGAATCTGAAATAGGCTAACATTTAAATCAGTATAATATTAACCAACCCAATGTTTATCACAACCTAACATGTAAGAGTATAAACCTAACATCATATTCCCATATACAACAATGTACATAGCTCCAAAATATTATATATTTTTTAAAAAATAAAACATCAATTGAACTAAACATTTGGAATCCAGTATTAAGGGTTATTATGCACACAGTCTTAGATTTGACAAATTTAAACACAAAACTCAACCAATTTTTTTTGAATTGAAACCCTATGTATAACATACATGTGCAGTGATGTAAACATAATTAATAACATGAAATTTATATTTGAATTACAAATTTTAACTGGAAATGCAGAGAACCAGTCTCTGTTACTGTACTGTATCAGAAATATTGGGGTTTTGAAAATTTAAACATCAACAACATATTAATATGTATTTAGATAGGTTGAAAATCAAAGTGTAGCATGCATACGTGTCAGACAAAGAGTCTGTGTTCACTATATATATATTCTCATGTCACTAATATAAAAATCAAATTCTACATCAAGACCAACATTTAGATTCCTACCAAGATTGCAAAGTAGGTGATTGACGTAATCAAGACAGTTTTATTATTATTATTATTTAATACAAGAATAATAGCAAGAAAGTAATAACGATAAAATCTGTTTTGCTTATATGTTTAAAGAAGGAACCATTTTGAAACCCAGAACTATAATATCAATTACAAGATAAGGTCTAGCAAAATTATCGGTTCATTGTATTAAGAAGAAACTCATAGCAAGAAGTTACACAAGAGTTTATAAAAATAACTAAACCTACTCCTAAGTTAAATAATGAGAAGCAAAACAAAACAAACAAATAATAATTTTTTTTGAAGGACTGGAACAAAAGTAGAGAAAACATATTCAAAAATATTTAAGGTACAATCTGATAATCATATGCGTCTATCCAAAATCATGGTACTCTAAATCCTCGTCATACTAGTAAGCAAGGCTACGATAATCACAGAGTCCTCGACTTAGGCACATACCTCTAGAATCATGGTATTTAAAATTTTCGCGATGCCGCTAGCTTGGCTGCGAAAACCTTAAATTCCCACACCCAGGAAATATATCCAAAGCCAGACTATATGTCCTCACCATGCTGGCTAATGTGACTATAGAAGACTAGATTCCAAAACTTAGATGACCTAGCCCATATAATTTTATCTTGACAAAAATTAAATTAAATCAACGATGAATCCCCAAAAATCAAATTTATCAACGAAGATCAAGATTCAAAAATGAACAAAAATCCTTCAAATCATATAAATACAAACTCAGATGCTACAGCTAACATCAAGATTCAAAATTCAATAATCTTCCATCAAAATCAATAAATACAAACTTAAATTCAACAATAATCCATCAAAATCAAATTCAACAACAGAAAATAAAGATAAATTAATTCAAGGAAAATAGAGTTTTCAAATCGAAGTTAAATAAGATTCTCAAGGGTCGTCCCAGGAATCTCTCAAGGGATCCTAACTGTGATTGAGTATCTTTAAAATATATCCAAATCCTACTGTAGGCTGTAGTGGTACTCTAGTTCGAATACCACTATATAAACTCGACCTGCATGGGCCACCACTAAAAACGTATCACGACCCGCACCCTAGAGTAAGGGCACGAGAAGTGGGTACGTCCAGCCTACGCCGCAGTGTCGGTGGTAGAACGCTGTCCTAGGTCTCATGCATCTAACAGTATAAGGCTAAGCAGTTTATACTCCCCGAATGGGGGTGACATAGCAGAATGTAAACTCAATCACATCTAAGGTAGAGTATAATAGAAGATAGATAAAACATGAAATCCAACAGAGATACAGCAGATAGAAGTCTAAGTGTCTCAGATACACAACCAGAAATACATCTCAAAGCTCAAATACATTAAATCCATAAATACAACTCAAGACAACTGAAAATAAACTATACGCAAAATCCTAGCTATCTATACAACCTCTACTGTGTCTCCTCTAGGCTAGCAGGCAACCTCCAAGCTATCTGTAAAATTTTCAACAGGTCCAGTCAGGACGGAAACGAGCACATATCTCTCAACAGTTCATAGCAGGTTAGGAGTATAAATCATGCAATAGAGTAAAATACAGGAAATGCTGAATGAAAGTACAAGTAAACAGAAGATATTTTATAACTGAAAGTAAATACATGATAGTAGAGACTGTAAGTGACTACGTGATTTAGAGTACAATATGGTTATGTAAACGGCTTAGGGGCACATGAATACAAATAAGGAGGCACATGAATACAGCTACTGGGGATAGTGTTCACATAACCAATTCTACTCACCCCGCCCCAATCAATACACAAGGATCCATTCAAGTTACGTTATAAGCACATGAATATAGCTAAGATACGTGAACTCATGTAATAAGTAGTACATGAGGCACATGATAAAGCACATGAAAGCACATGAAGCACATGAAAGCACATGAGAACATGTAAAAATATGAACTAGTACGAGTACAAGGAGTACCTGATGCACATGATAAAGTACATGAACATAAAATACCCGATACACCCGTAGAGGGATAACATCTCAGGAAGGGATCCATATAGTACTAATGCGTGAAGATACGTGTCAGCATCAAGTAGAGTAATCTAGAACAAGAATATAATCCAGGTAAGTATAAAAAGATCAGAGAATGTACTCGTCTGCTATCTGAATGACCAAAGGAAATGTACTGTCCGAGGAGAGGTGTCTGGCTCCTATTTAGAACAGCACAAGTCACAACAAGTCCAAAATGGTAAAATAAAGCTCTACTATGTATTCTACATGATTCTAGGTCATTTTAGGTCAAAGTCAACTCTTGGTCAACTCTGGTCAACCGTACTAGTCGAATTAGGTTAACTAGGCAGTACTAGGTCTAAACCTAGACTAACAAGTCTCATTAGGCCTAACCAAGCCTAGACTAACACTCACACAAAATCATAAAGCTACATAAGTTATCAAACACACATTACATATATATTCATATATATTTTTATTACAAGCAAGGTGCATAAAGACAAGGAGTGAGTGATACATGAATGTGGATATGGCAATGTGTACATAGCAGTACAATGTGTTCAAGTGTGAGGGTATTATGTTAGAAGGATAACATTTAGCAAGGGTTCATTGTGTCACATAGAAGAAATAACATGTAAAGCATAGGTTTAGCATGTGTGTGTAGGTGTTAATCATAACAAAAGGGTTTATTTATACATCAAAGGGTTTACTCATAACAGTAAGTAGGTTTTATGTGTATTCATGCTTGGGGTTACTGTCAACATGTAGAAGGGGGTTTTAACATATGAACATGGTGCTAAGTGCTAATATGGCATCATACATTCCTATCATGTTGGCATTCATATATAGCATACATTCATACTTGATTACGTTACTTACTTACATATGGATACTTGCATACATGTTTCAATACCTTGTATTACCCATATGCTTGCATTTCATCCATTCATTCATGCACCTCTACATACATATTTGAATACATTATATACTTTCATACATTATATCATTTATGCATACTCTATATTATATTACATTCTCTTAACATACACACACACATATATATATATACACACATGCATACATACATATTTGTACATACAAGGATACACAAAATATATATGTCGTATAGTAATCTTCTACTTAAAATCAATACTGTACAAATTAAGCATTCATTAAATTTTAGGATTAAAGTATGTTATAGATCTTTGTGTTAGCTTTCCAAAACTTTAAACGGATCGCATTTTCATGTCCGGAAGCTCCCGGAATCGCAAAAACACCGAAACGCGTTCGTCTTTCGTACAACTGACACTCAAATAATTTTACAGAAAGTTTCAGAACTAATTTGGCTTATTAAAATATATATTTGGAAAGCTAACTTCGGTTCTTTTAAAAAAAGGGAGATAAATTAGAGTTTTAAGCTAAAAGTTATGATATTTCTAAGTTGCTATTGCTACTAAAAATGTGGATAAATATTATGACAAATTTAGGTAGTTTGAGACAAAAGAAACACAAGTATATAACATAATATATCAAGAACTCACTCTCTACACTAATATATATATATGAGACACTATATAACACATCTCCAATACAAAAATATGAGATTAAACACGTAATAATTCATTCATACATAACAACAACACATAGTGTGTCCAAATTTGGGGTTTTCCCACATGGACATAACCACAACACAAATGACACTCCTATGACCTCCAAATGGACACGAAATGGACACAAATGGAGATACAACCATGGGGGTCATTCCTATGGGTTCAAAACATTTTTATATGCATGTAGGGATTGATTAGAGGAGAGATTATACCTTCCGGGAGAGAGATTCAAAGGAAAATCCTTCCGACATAACACCGACATGTAGAGATTCTAAAAGGACACGAACGAGCTCCGAATCCTCCCAAACTTGGCTAGCACCCTCTAACCATGGAGTAGAGAAGAAATAAAGAAGATTTGGTGGAAGAAAGGGTTGATTTGGAGATGAAATCAATGGAGGTTCATCACTAAATTAATTTGGGGAAGAATAAGAGAGAGAAAGTGGATGAAACAAATGAATGAAGGAGTGACTCACTCCTTATCGCCCCCCCATAGGTGGCTGCCCAAAAAGGGTGAGTTGTCCCCTATTTGAATGTCCAAAATGCCCTCCACTAATCTATTTGATTTAAATTAGCAATGGGTTAAGGTTGAGGTCAATTTAGTCTAGTTTTAAGTCTCTAATTAAACTAAACCTATCCATAAATAATTAGTCTAACTACTAACTAAAATTAATATCATGTGGACTAAAATTAATATCATGTGGGCTATGACTAACTAGCGTGTGGGTCCCACTAGAGTCAAACTACCCCCCGGGTCCCCGTTTCAAGTCGGATTGAGTTGAAATTCGAACCCGACTCAAATAACCCCAAAATAATATCATAAATAATAAAATAAATTTCAACCACAAAATAATATCATAAATATTAAAATAAATTTCAAAAATGTAAAATAACAAAAATACCCCTGTTTCTGAAAACTGGGGGTGACACCTGGTATCAGATTCATATTGTCTGGATTTACTTAGATTTTGTACTTGTTATATTTACATTCTGGACTTATTATGTTACCTTAGTTCAGCTAGATTTATTTTACAGTCTTCATTGCCATCATTCTTCTCTTGTTTTAGTTACTTTACTTTTCTTGTATCTTACTGCTTCTCTATGCCACAACCTAAATTATAAACTGCCATATTCATCAATAAAACTGTTTATAACTGCTTTATAGTTCTCTGTTATTTACTTGGGATTTCTTGATGAGTTGTACTCGTTCCTGTCCTGACTGGACCTGTTGAAATTTTACAGATGATTGTCCTGAGGATACATGCCCTACATATTATGGACCCAGAGACGGGATGACTACCTTTGGCCCCGACACTCATGAGTGATCGAGATTTAGTTTAGTAGACTAGCATATATTTTCTTGTTAAATTTGTTATAGAAGATTTGAGACTTGTATAGTATTTGAGATTTTTTGAGAGTTGTTATTATTTTAGTAGTTGTCCTTCTATTCTTAGTTTAATTCTTCTGTGTTTATCTTATCGTGCTTAGACTGTGATTGAGTTTAATTTGCGTGAGTTGCTGGATAGATAGTAACCTAGGACAGCGCTCTACCGCCGACACTGCGACGTAGGCTGGGCGTCGTTACGTATTCGTACCCTCACAGTGGGTACGGGTCGTGACAGTATGTCATGGACCACGAAGTCAATGAAGGGAGCTCTCCAATCTTCACTGATAACATTGACTTCAGTAAGATTACTGAACTCAATATTACGATTATTTTCGACGCAGAACAATTCCCGATTAGAGATAACCACCACCTGCTGTCTTTTGATAGGGATGGCTAAGACTGCCGCAAGATTAGCCAAAGCATCTACCTCAGTATTGCAAGCTCGGCGTACATATTCGATGAATAAGGCTTTGAATGATATAGCCATGTTGATTTCTGCTTCATAGTAAGGCACTAGATCTTGATGACGAACTTCATAGGTTCCTCTAACCTGGTTAACAACCAGCTTGGAGTGACCATAGACTTCAAGATACTCGACGTCAAGTTGTTTGGCTAGCTGAAGGCCAGTGAGTAGAGTATTGTACTCTGCCACGTTGTTGGAGCAAGGCTCATCTAAGGAGTATGCTCGTTGAATAGCTGACCCGTCTGGAGAAACAAGGACAACTCCAGCTCCGGCGACAATGGCACCATTGGGTCCAATCCTGGATGCACCGTCAAAGAATAGACGCCAAGTAGGAAATTCTTCGGAGATTGTATTAGATTCCAAAGTCTCATCTGGAATTTTATCATAGAGTTTAGACATTTTTGGAACAGGATGGGCTGCTAAGAAATCTGCCAGTGCTTGTCCTTTGACAGACTTTTGAGGAACATATACCATATCATATTGGGCTAGCAGAATAGCCCATGTAGCCAGCCGAGAATTGAGTGTGCTAGGCTTCTTCATCAGTACCCGAAAGGATTAACTCGGGATATGACATGAATGGTTTGGCCAATGATGTAATACCGAGTCTTCTGAACAGCAAACATAAGAGCTAGGCATTCTTTTTCGACCGGACTGTAACGGTGTTCAGCACCAATCATAGTACGACGGAGATAGTAAATAGCTTGTTCATGGCCTTCTTTGTTCTTTTGGGCGAGGTAAAGCATCCAATGAATGGTCCATAACACGGACATACATTAAGAATGGTATGCCAGAGATTGGTGGCACCAAGACTGGTGGATTCATGAGATACAGCTTGATGTCATCAAATGCTCGTTGACATTCTTCGGTCCAAACGAAAGAAACACCCTTCCTCATTAGTTGAGTGAATGGTCTGCAGCGTCTAGACAGATTCAAAATGAATCTCCTGATGTATGCAAGTCGACCTTGGAATCCTCGTAGCTCTTTTAGGTTGCGTGGAGGACGCATCTCTTGAATGGCTTTGATCTTCTCGGGATCCACGTGTATACCCTTAGAGGTAATGACGAAGCCAAGAAATTTGCCACTAGAGACACCCAAGAATGACTTGGTGGGATTCATTTTGAGTTGATGTTGGCGTATGAGATTGAAGATAGTTCTCAAGTCTTGAATGTGATCTTCCTTTAGACGACTTTTGACAGCAATATCGTCGACATAGCATTCGACAGTCTTGCACAGATGATCTCAAAATATGGTACTCATGGCTCGTTGGTCTGTTGTACCAGCGTTCTTGAGACCAAATGGCATGACAGTGTAGCAGTAGACTTCGCGAGGAGTGCGAAAAGAAGTATGTTTTTCATCTTCAGGATTCATCCGAATCTGATTGTATCCAGAGAATCCATCCATGAAAGATATTCTTTCGAACCCACAGGTGTTGTCAATCATGACGTCCGTGATAGGGAGAGGAAATTCATCTTTTGGACATGCTTCATTAAGATCCCGAAAGTCGATGCAGACTCAAACTTTACCGGTTTTCTTTAGAACTGGGATGACATTGGCTACCCAATCAGGATGCTGCTCTTCTCGAATAAAGCCACAGGCAATGAGTTTCTTGACTTCATCATCGATTGCGTCCATCATTTCTGGCTTGAAGCACCGTTGTTGCTGTTTGAACGGTTTTGCATTCGGCAAGATGTTTAATTTGTGTGTAGCAACTTTGGGATCCAGACCTGGCATGTCTTCATAGCTCCAGGCAAAGACGTCAATGTATTCCTGAAAACGAAGAATTAATTCTTGCTTATCTGTCTCTGGAAGGTTCTTGCTGATGAATATTGGACGAGGTGACCCGCTCTCTCCTACATCAATTTGAACCAATTGATCTTCAGTAGACGGTTTTCGTTGTTCGAATCGGAGTTCCCATTGGGTATCCATTCGTTGAGCCCAAGGATCTGTTTTGGGACTTTCTTCAACATCCTCGTCATAGCCTTCTAGAAGTTCGACGGAGACCATGTTAGAAGACACAGTCAATCGATGAACTCGACCGATGCTGGTGTCAGAATCCCATGATCTGGAATCAGAAGAGTTAGAGCACTCCTCACTATCGAATTCAGAGCCTGCTGGGGATAATACCGGAGGTGAAGCATATCCGAGACCTCTTTTGGTCCTGCTGTAGTACATCTCTGACTTTTCTTTCGGTACAGCCATACGGATAGGAGTTCTTCTACCCTTACCGTAGTTGAGGCCACTCTTGAAGTTATAACCCATCTTTCGGATGATATCTTTTGATTGTTGACTATAACGACGGAGTTGAAGATGCCCCGTATTATTACTTTTGCTATCATCCGTATAACTGAATTGTTGTTCCGGTCCTTTACTAAAAAGTATTAGACTCTCGCCTTTCTTACGAGCGGGAACAATACGATATGAATCCTTTGGGTGTTCAAATGAGACTTCTGTTTGAAGAGATTGCACAACTCCCATTGTAAATGATTGAAAGCTATCTAACATATCCAAATAGCATTTAGCATGATAAATGACATCAGTATACTGGAAAGTAGATGCTTTTTCATTAATTTGTACATTCGTATTTACAGCAGGACCTTTAGCCTTAGCAGGCTTGGTCAGATTGATTACAAGAGGGGGAGAAGAAGAACGTGGAGGAGGATTGGCCTTGTTACGACGAAGGTCGATAACAAGCGGCTCAGAGGAGGTGAGCTCCTTTTTATCCTTGTTATGAGATAAATAAATAACAAGTGGCTCTGAAGAGGTGAGCTGCCTTTTTTCCTTGTTACGACGTAAGTCTATAACAAGTGGCTCAGAAGAGGTGAGCTCCCTTTGATCCTGATCATTATCAGTTGGTTGCTTCTGGACTGGCAAGTGAATAGCCAGTGGCTTAGAAGACTGAAGACGAGAAACACGCCCCTTGACAGGTATGATGAGGGTGTCATTGGATACTGTTTCTTGCTCTTCTTCAGTGTCTAGAGACAGGACAACCTTCATGAATTCATCCTTGTACATACGAGCATTATTGCAGTATGCTTCGACGCCTTTGAAAGGATAGAGATCAGCAACCTCCTTTTGAACCTCTCCATTGTCATCAACATATTTAAAATATTTATGGAGAGTCGAAGGGACAATGTTATGCTCGTGCAGAAATGGTCTTTCCAACAGAGCATTGTAAGAACAACCATGATTGTCAATGATGTAGAATGTCACCTTTGTGCGAAGATTGCCTATTTGGAGTTTTAGGCGAATCTTCCCCAGAGGCTCACTCCTTCCCTGGTTGAACCCAAGGATGGTGGTGATTGTACTGGAAAGACTATGCACTGGAATCTTCAGCGCATCCAATATTGTCTTCGGTATGATGCTGAGAGCAGACCCTGGATCTATCAGAATACGATCGACTTTTATCGAGTCGACATATCCTGTATAGTAGAGAGGACAGTCGTTCCTGTTGTCTTCCATCAGCATGTCATCCTGTGTGAAAGTTATGTTTGGAATTAACTCCAACACACTATGACAATGGAGACAAGAGACTGGCTCTGCTTTCGGCTTCTTTAGCAGGGCTAGACAGGTTTTAGCTTACATGAGAGCCTCACTCAGAGTTTCCCGAGTCTCTTTGGAGAGGCGCAAGAGCTCGAAGATGGACAGCCGGGCCGGTGTATTGGCTAACTGAGCCAAGATATCGAAGTTGTAAGGCTTCTTAAGTCCGGAAGGAGATGACTTCTTCAAAGGTTTATCGAAGCGGACTTGTTGTTTGCCTTTGTCAGCTACTGTTGGCTTGGGAGGAGTGGGCTCTATAACTGATGAAGATGCAGTAGAAATATCCTCTATAGAAGCAGGCTGCACTGGAGCAGGCTCAGAAGAAGAAACAGGATTCTCTTGAGCTTCGGGGTAATCTTTTAGATAAGCTTTCCCTGATCTGGTGCCCAACAAGATTTTCTCGTCAACTATGGGGTCAAAAGACACCATATTGCAAGTCTTTGTCTTGCCTTTGGAACGGTCTTTCTTCTTAGAGGAAGAGGGAAGTTCAAACTCCGAGGCCAAATCTGGATGAATCCATATAATTTCACCATTGTTAAGAGACAAGGGGACGAGACCTTCACCTCGTGGAGGAGGGAGATTCTCGATCTCAAGAGTAGCTTTGGGGATAGGAATGACACCATGCTGTACCATCTGCGGAGGGAAGTCACCGAACTGAACTGAGACCATGTTTACGGTAACAGTTTTCTCGTCTTGCTGCAGAGTGACAACACCAGCATTGACCAGCTCTTGAATTTTGCCTTTGAACACATAACATGCTCGAGTGGGATGCCCGATGAACCTGTGATAGACATAATACTTG
The DNA here is from genome assembly GCA_029216955.1 of Iris pallida. NCBI lineage: Eukaryota > Viridiplantae > Streptophyta > Magnoliopsida > Asparagales > Iridaceae > Iris > Iris pallida. The sequence continues at coordinate 11,714,836 of JANAVB010044216.1, read as the reverse complement.
GGATGATCAGTCTTACCGACTTCATCAGGCTTCTTCGGATCTGGAAGCTGGAGCTTATTACTTTTGATCAAGCAATCAAAGATGTACACAGTGTCATTCTCATCAAAAGAGTACTCTACTTTCGGACGAGGTTCCCTTGGTGGAGGTACAGAAGGAGTAGAAGTGGACGTAGGGGGAGCTACATTGACCGTCAGAGATTATTTGTTCTTATTCGTCAAGTTGATGTTCAAAGTTTTTTTCCTTTGCGGTTGTTCTGGCGATTGCCACCACCCGATGTCTGGTGTTCATCTCGGTCGGGGTTAGACATTTATACCCCTAGCTGCTTGAATTTGTCAGCACTAACTTCAGCTGCTTTAGCGTTGACAATGAAGGATGGCCAGTCTTGGAACTGAGTAGACCCCGTCCACATGCTGATGATAGGCAAAAAATTTGCCTTGCAAGTGTCTATGGTGACAGCGGCTGGAGTTCCAGGAGGCATTTTAAAGCTTCCCGGCGGAACCTTTCAATGAAACTCTCAGCAGTTTCATTATGTCTTTGTTTGATTTTATTGAGGGCTGACATAGTCATGTCGTTGATCCCCTCATAGGATCGTTCCAAGAAGATTTGTTTTAGACCAGAGAAGGAGGTGATACAACCATCGGGCAAGCTTCTGTATCAATCGTATGCTACGCCGGCTAAACAGCCGACAAATACTCTGGTAAGAAGAGCGTTATTTGGTTGAAGTTGGACAGTCATAACCTCAAAATGGTTAATGAACTGAATGGAAGAAGTGCTGCCATCAAACAGCGAGATTATTGGGATTTTTTATTTAGGAGAAAATGGGACTTCCTTCCATTCAACTGGATAGGGTTTCTTGATCCCCAACCTCTGCAAGTTGTCCTTCTCTTTGAAGGCCTCAAACTGAGTGCGCAGGAGCTTGACAGCTTCATTGGCATCTTCTACTGATGTAGAAGGAACAGGCTGAGTCAGAGTGTTAGGGGGAGGAACAGCATGGTAAGTACTACCCCCAGTACCTGACTGACTGGGTGTAGGTTGGATCTGTACAGGAGGTACTGGAAGAGATGCTACCCCCAGCCCTGCATTGACAGGCACCGACGATGCTATGATTTTAGGATTTGCAGGAGGTATGGTCGGTGGTACTGTATGCTGAGCCACAATGATAGAATGCATACTTACGACCATTTCGGCCATGGTCTTCAACTTGTCTTCTAGTGCAGCTATTCGTTGTTCTTGACTAGCTGAACTGGAAGCATCGGGATCTTCAGTGACAACATAAGCTGTCACTTCTCTAGGTACAGTGGAGGACACTGTCTGTTCCGAACTTTCGCTGTATACATCATAGTCAGAGAAAGAATCATCTACTGAGTGAGAAAGAGGAAGATGACCGGAAGGATCTTGAAGATTCCTTTGACCGATTGTGTCTCGGCTTCAGGATCGGGTATATTGGAATACCCCATCAGAAGATTCTTGGAGTAGATCCAAATACCGCTGGCTTAGCTTGTGAGGCTTGCCGTGCTTGGAGCACTTCCTACCCCCAGTATCTCTAGAAGTCATGTTGACGAAAGCGTACAAAACTTCGTCTTCATCTTCTGACATAAGTTAAGAGTTTGTAAAGTTCAGACGATCGAAGACAGATCGTCTTATTGTCTGACAACAACACTTGATGACCACTTTGTGATTACAATGGTGTCCAAGTGGTTGCACTGGGGATGTTGAGATGTTGTCTCGTTTTTGTTTGAGGTGTTCTCGGAGATCGGAAATGGCAACGAAACGAGAAAAAGTTCGAGGGATGTGTTCTTTGACAATATTCGGGATATGGTTCCGATTCTTCAAATGTTTGGTCCATTGAGTGTACAGGAAAGTACTCATTTCATTAGCATAGGTGTCCGAATTTTTGATCCTAGAAGTTTGCTTATGATGCTGGTTGGTCTTCGGCATTGGCTGTTTGCGTTTCACCGAAGTTGGTCGATTGAGATAAGTTCTTAGATCAGCAAACTCACCCCCAGGGGTTTCTGTCTGAGACACCAACAATTTTCCCTGTTTAGAGCAGGATATCTTGAGAGTTGGGAGATCTTGGAACTCTGTTACCGGAGTAGACAGAATACCTCTCTGATCAGTACACTTCCCTTTGGCAAGGAGGGAAGAAGAATCCTTGTGAGAAAGGGTTCTTGTACTGACTGGTGCCGGAGCACGTTCAGATTGATCTTCTATGGTAAAACCGAAGAAGACTGAGAAAAGACCAAAGGGCCTTTTCTTTTGTTTTATGAAGAAGGGTTAGCTAAAGAGCGTTTCCCTCTGTTGTCTTCCAAGTCGTAGGACGAGAAAGTTTGAAAAAAGACCAAAGGGCCTTTTCCTTTATTCTGGGGAGGAGGAGGAATAGCCAAAAGACTACCCCCAGTGGATTGCGCAGGAGCAACAGGGTGCTTGAGAGGAGGAGCAGAGCTTTCCCTCTTGCTGTGGGAAGATGAGAGATTAGCCAAAGGGCTGTCTCTTTTAGACTGCGCTGGCACAGTTTGCGCATGGATTGATAGCGCACTGGCAGGTTGCGCATGAGTGACTCTAGCAGAGGGTCTTTTGGCCTCAGTCACAGTGGCTTGCGCAGCAGGAGTCTTGTTGCCAGAGTGTTTGGGTTGCACTCTGGTTGCTGGAGTGGTGGATTGCGCAGGCAGAGTGGCAGCCAATTACGCCAGAGGAACAGGAGTCTTGTACTTTGACAGAGCAGCATAGGAAGTATGTTGTGCCCTGGCAAGGGAAGCAGCACACACTACTAAAATATTATCAAATAGCGACGTACGGTAGCGACGGCAATAAATGGCGTCGCCAGTAGTGACGTCGTTTTAAACACGTCGCAAAACGTCGCTGTCTAGCGACGTTCTGCGACAGGAGGGCACTACGTCGCCGAAAAGCGACGTTCAGCGACATATTTTATGTACATGTCGCCAAGTTGGCGACGTTTAGCGACGTCAAAACGTGACGTCGCTAAGTTATTTTACTTAGGGCACGCAGCTGCCTTCTTTTCCCCTTATTCTCACTCGAAAACCCGAAAATTTCATTTCCCCCCCACCCCCCCCCCCCCCCCCGGCGACTCCCTTCCCCTCTGTCAGTGCCCCCCCCGGCGACCCCCTCCCCCCTGGCGACTTCCTCCCCCTCCGGCGAGCTCCTCCTCCTCGAGATCCTCCTCCTCGAGCTCCTCCTCCCCCAATCCGACCTCCTCCTCTTCTTCCTCAGGTAAACCCTAACTCCTCTCCTTCCTTCTCCTCCTCTCCCACGGACACACACACACGCACACGGACACACACGGACACGGACACACACGCACACACACAGAGACACGGACACACACACACACACGCACACACACACACAGACACGGACACACACGCGTGGACACGTGCACGAGACTGCACTGTGTCATTTGTGTTCGTGTGTGTTAAAAAATAATTTGGACACGATTGTGTCCTATTTTGGTGGACACTCGACACGTGTGACTCTATGACACATACACATATCATTACCAACCATTAGATTTTGCTATTAATTGAATTTGGATTTCGAATTTAGTTTATCCCCAATTTTTTGATACGTAGTTCACTATAAATTAATTTTCTGAGATTAACATTGGTTTAAACTGATTTTGAATGATTAAACCATTATGATTAATCCCATATCTTCTCTGAGAATTAATGTGCATGTTAGGGTTCACATTGATTGGGGATTCTTGGGTTTTCGTATGCCATTGACTGTCAAAACTGAGAACAGTTTTAATACACTGTTTTCATATATTGGCACACACACATTACACTGAATTTTCTCGAGAAATTATGCACTGTTTACACCTATCTACACACACACATAAGTGTAACCTGAGAATATAAACACACACTACTGCTATCTACTGATTTTCCTGAGATTGATACACTGTTTGTGTATACTGTTTCTCTTATAGCTCACTCATATTACACTCAAAACCGAGAATAGCTAATTCACTCACACTATTGATTCCTATGTACACACACACATTGAGACACCTAGCCCATGTTATGTACACACACATGGCACACTTTACCCTATATACACACACCCTATTGTACACACACACTGTTAGCACACCACACACATGACACACACACATATATATACGTGTCAATCTGAGAACAGTTTGTGCATTGTTTCCTCATATTATATATATATATATATATATATATATATATATATATATATATATATATATATATATATATATATATATATATATATTGCAGTCCATATTATCTCTTCATATCAGTCCAGGCATTTATTTAGTTCCAGTACTATTATTTGTCTTGTATTCAGTTGTTCAGTCCCATGACTGACATATAGATTAGGTATTGTTTGGTTGAAGGATTACCTTTTTAGTTCATTCCACCCTTGCACATCGACATTATGTTGGACACGTACACATAGCCTAGATGGTATTGTATACATATATACATAACTATATCATGTAACTCATATGTGATATAGGCATATAGCCTATGTTAGAGTGTCTAAATATATGAAGGCATGAAAGTTGCCTTGTCTTGTAATATAGGCATATAGTATATACATGCCTATATATATATATTATATGTATATATCTATATAGATATTACTTGTGTGTATGAGATAGCTTGAGTTGACTTTGGTCATTATTGGTACTTGAATTGATCGGAACAAAGACCCCCAATGTCGGTATCGGTCAATATTTGGTATCGGTCGGTATCGGATCGGAACATGCCAAACCGTATCGGTATCGGCCGTATCGGATCGGTATCGGCCGATACTTTAAAATTATATGAAATAGTAGTCACCCCCAAGGTTGACTATTTTAACTGAAAGTCAAAGTAGAGTAAACATCTGACCTAGATTGGACTAAAAGTTGACAAAGTCAACTATAGGTCAACCCTTGACCTAGTTTGACCTTGTTTGACTTTATTTGACTTAGCTTGACCTTGTTTGACTTTGTTGTCTTCATGTTTGTTAAATGACACCCAGATACTAGTTTTAGTTGTTTAAATGACACCCAGATACTAGTTTTAGTTTCAGTTTGCTTTGTTAACTCACTATTGCTCATTACTTGGTAGGTCATGACTAGAAATAGGATATTTGACTTAGATTTGACCTTGTTTGACCAAGGTTGACTATTTGACCTTAGTACAACCTAGTTTGACCTCGTCATCATTTATAAATTTTTGAAGCGTCGCTAGTTGTTGCTTTACGTCGCAATGTTGGCGACGTACTTATACGTCGCTATCTGTCGCTTATTTTGCGACGTCTAGCGATAATTAACTACGCGTCGCAAATAGCGACGTTTGGCGACTAAATTGCCATCTGCGACTTGCCTATAAGCGACGTAGGTTTTTCGTCGCTAAATACGTCGCAAATTATTGTTAGCGACGTATTTCCTGTATTTAGCGACGTCTCCTGACGTCGCTAATCTGGGTTATTTTAGTAGTGACACTATGCATGAGCAGTAGTAGTAGACTGCGTAACAGAGACAGCAGCCTTGGGAACAGAGGCAGTAAACTGCGCAGCAGGCTGAACAGTAGAAGCAGTAGACTGCGCAGCAGTCTTGGGGAGCCACACTGGATGAACTTTGCTCGTGGCAGAAGTTGTTACAGTACGAGGGGTGGTCCCGGAGTTGATCATCGCCTCGTAGGCCGTCTGGTTGACGTTTACAACCAGCGTCTTCTGCGTCTTTCCGATAGACGCAACGTCACATTGAGTTGTCACTTCCTCGTCAGAGGAGAAAGTCGTCCCCAGCAGAGTCGCCATTTTGTTTGCAAAAACAAAAGTTGATCTTTATTTCAACAAACTTTCTAAGAAGATTGCAAGAATTTTGGAAAAGTACAACTATAGGAATCCGATCTGAATGACGATCGCTTTATCCCTTGGACGATGTGAACTTTGAAGACGGTAGCCTCTGAAGATTGCAGCAGCACTTTGGCAAGAACTCCTGATCTCTGGTGATGATCTCTGATCTCTGTGTGTGTATATGATCCCCTCTAGGATGGACTTGAAACTCTATTTATAGAGTTCTGGAAATAACTAACTTTTAGTTATTCTGACTTGTGCAGGTTGGATTGCGCACACTTTGGATTGCGCAGGCAATGAACTGCGCAGGCAGTTATTCGATCGTGGACCATCTGTATGTGATGCGTGGCATTGTTTGATTGAAATGCGCTTGATCGTGTACAGACGGTTGCCACATGGTGAGTAATTGATGGCATGAAGGCCACGTGTACATTGTCAGTTATCTTGATGGAGTGTGCCACCTGAATTGTGCTGGATTCGGATTGCGCTGGGATAGACCGCGCTGGGATGGATTGTACTGCAGGCAGATTGCGCTGCATGTACAGCTATCCTCGAGCACTGTGCTACACGATAAACGAACAATTTCCTCGTTCTCCATGCTATCAGTTGTCAGAAGATCTGATTCTCTGTCAGGTAATGATGACGAGGCCACGTCAGCTCGCGTACTTAGATGAGTGCACAGTTCAGCCTGCGCAATCGAATTGTTCCGCAATCTGTCTTCTGCGTAGTTCACTTGAAGGATGCATAATTTGATTTTCATGACTTTGTTGATGGGTGCAACTTGATTTTTAGGACCTACAACTGTAGCAGCCGAACGGTCAAAATGAGACGCTCGTTTGTCATGTTCTAGGGTTAGGGTTTCAAGAAAAATATGAGTTTGTCATATTCGAAAATACCATTCAGAACTCTAAAGAGATTCTAAACCTAATTTATCAAAACATTTTAGATAATTAAAAATATTCTAGGGTTTTGAATAGAATATAGAAAATTCTGGAAGAAATTAGGGAAGAACGTACCTAGATTTCGATTGCTTCGACTTGCGTGTCATCTCTTCGAATCTAGGAATGTTGTTGAAGAAATTTTGGTGGAGGAATTGGGAGTGGAGTGGTGGAGGAGAAGAAAGTAGGGTTTTGGGAGAGGGAGAGGGAGAGGGATGAAAAAACGTATAGGCAACTCTAGAGGGGGGTGAATAGAGTTTGTGTCAATAATCACAAAAAAAAAATTAACTCTATATCACCTCCACAAAAACAACTATCAAGATAGTAAATAAATCAGAAATAAATGCGGAAGTAAATAAAGATCAGAAGAGCATTCGCAGAAACAGCAGTTTTAACCTGGTTTCCCTCGTGGAGGACTAGTCCAGGCCTGAGAACTCTAGCTCAGGATTAAATCCACTATTTGTGAAATAGTAGTTTACAACCCGTGCCTTTTCTTCAGAAGAGCACGTCAACTTCTTACAGAGGATCGCAGTGGCGATTTGCTTGGAATTTTCCAAGCGACTTGGAATTGTCCAAATGACTTTTCTTTTCAACTCTTGCACAAAAACTTCTAGCTAAATCGCACTTGAGCACCTTGGGGCTTAGGAAGTTTTGTGGCTAGTAGATTGGAAGAGTAAGGCTCTTGACTATATAGGCTATGTAAGAGAAGAAGAACAGAAGAGTGGATGGTTTCAAATGAGAGAAACCAAGGCCTATTTATAGGGTTCGGGACATGCAGAATTCGGTATAAATAATTCAAATTTTTGGCCGTTGGACAGCTTGTAGCAAGCAGGCCCTAAAAATCAGGGTGCTGGAAATCAGGGGACAGAGTTCGGCCCGAACTCTGTGTGGAGGCAGAGTTCGGCCCGAACTCTGTCTCCAGAAGACAGAATTGGTCCATTGGGCTTTTGGGATTTGTGGAGCTTGGGCTTGGTTCAGGAATTGGTCTGTTTGTATGGTAAAGTTTGGAGAGATATGTCTAGGGGTTGAGATGACTCAGTGCGATTCAATGTACACATTCTCCTAGACTCAATAAATTGAAGATTACAGACTTGGAACAAGTAGGAAAACTAAGAGCCCTTTGATGATGCCTTTCTTCTGATATTTGAGCAGCCCTGAAGACGTCTTCTGATATTTGAGCAGCCCCGATGCGAGGCCCCGGATAGGTCGCTAGGCGGTTCGGAGAAGTCTCTTTGTATGACGCCGTCTTTGGTCCATCATTAATTCTTCATTGCCTATGTCCTGGTTTGATCAAGTGAGATCATGCTTATTGCATGTCTACAAATACATGTTAGGCCAGCAAAATATGGTGCAGTATGAAACAAGCATAGCAATATGATATAGGACAATTAGGACAATGCTAAGCAAAATATGTTGTAGTACGATACAAGCATAGCAATATAATATAGGACAATTAGGACAATGCTAAGCAAAATATGTTGCAGTATGATACAAGCATAGCAATATAATATAGGACAATTAGGACAATGCTAAGTTTAAGTAGCAACATGATAGTGAGTATATGAATATTAGTGACATCATTTTGTTAAACTTAACTGATTAGCCATATTCAAAAACACGATGTAATCATTGGGCCAACAAGGGAGAGGGACAGTTTTTTTTCTTCTTTTGGTGGAGAGAGAGAGAGAGAGAGAGAGAGAGAGAGAGAGAGGGTAAAATGAGTTATGGGAAACAATGGAGGGTTTGGGGGGCTGGGCTGCCCCCAAGCAAAATGTGGGTGCCCCCAGCAAAATCTCCACCTGCTTGGGCTTCCCCCAAGTAAAAAATGTGGTGCCCTTAGAAAAAGCCTAATCTTTTTCCACCCACTCTTTAGCTCCCTCGTTAGTTTAACTAGTATGTATATATGTACGTGAGTTACAAATATTTTATAGTTTATTATTAGAAAAATTAAAAGACAAATATCTTAATTATTTTAAATTTATTATTATATATATTAATGTGCAAGACTATTTAAGAAGACCAAAGGACGATTTTTGTAATTTTCTAGTTGTTTTATTAATTTTAATGAATAATTTAATTAGTAAGTATATGGAAGAATATATTTGGAAAGAAAAGTTTGATGGTAAAGTTGAATTTTTCTCATTAATAGTATAGATTTTCAGTTGACACGGAAAGGTCCAGATGTTAGGCTAAGTCTTTTTACTCGAAGGCCTCATCACCAGCTGTTTAATTTGTTCGTTTGATTCTCGAGTTAATTAGTTGTACCCTCCTATGATTTGTACGCATTTTGGTAACTGTCTCCGTTGTTTTAAAAACAAAGAACATCCCCTGGGTGCTTAATTTCCCACTCACTTTCTTCTATGCACCAGGGGGTACAACTAATTAACTCTATAAATCAGGGGCATTTTTTGTTTTTAAAACAACGAAAACAGTTATCAAAATGCGTACAAACCATAGGAGGGTACAACTAATTAACTCTTGATTCTCCCATGTAATTTTTTGACTGCTAAATTACACTTCTAAATCACCATCAGGAGGCTATGATGATGAGTGATGCAACAATCGCACCACTCAGCTCCAACATTAGAGACGTTGGTATGCGGTATTATACAGATGGAAATATGTCGTTTGCTATCAGCAGAATTGATTTTTTGTATATAATTCATTTCCCTGGTCATCTTATTCGCACTTGAATTTTAATCCCTCCTAACAGACCCGTAACTGATCAGGTCCTGAATAAAAAAGAGAGAAAAATAATATCTGACTTTACCGGATTAAAATTCTATCAGAGCAAAACTTCATTGGACTCAAATCTGATACGATTCAACTAGATCCAAAACCAACACAACTTTGACCGAATCTAAACTAGACCCAAATCCAACAGAAATTTGATCGGACTCGGATCTAAAATCGACTTGACTAGGATCAAACCTAATTCGACTCAAATTAACTACTGTCAAACCCGATTCGACTCGGTTAGATTATTATGATGTAATATTGTCAGATAGGGATAATTTGAAAAAAATAGTATTTCTAGTAATTTATTTATGATACCAAATACATGAATTCTACATTCTAAAATATAACATGTATTGTACCAAACAAAGTATAACTAACCGTCCATATAAATTTGATAAGAGGATGTATTATTTCTAGAAATATAAATTCCTGAAAATTCTTCTATTGTAAATAATACAATCTGAAGGGTTGTTTAGTACATGAATTGTGTGATACTTCTCCGACATATTAATCTTCATAATTATTCCAGTTATTCAAAAGATAACTAAGACAATTATCAAATTACACTTGGGTTAAAATAGAGACCATACAAAAGTTGCCTTTTTATATATGAATATATTGGATGTATATTAGCTGTGAGGGAAATTGAACACGTCCTACAAGCGTTTCGATACCGTATCTGAGACGTTGTCGCAGCAGAAATTTAGTCCAACCTACCTGAAATAATCAACCCCCGACTAACGAATACCAAGCACGGATAAAGACAAGTATATGGCGGTAACTACGTCACATGGACAAATTTTAATCTATATAACTCAGATAAAATTACAAGATTGACAAAAAATAATGTTGAACCCTTTGTCCTTATAGGGTCAACTCTCTTGCCACACTCAAGAAGAAACAACATAGATTATAATGAAATCACTCACCAACCCGTAGTAATTTTTCTAACTGAAGTTGACGACTCCTCGATCATTTCTCATCTTTCCTTATGTGTTCTTGTATGGCGACGTCCTAAGAGCAAAGTACGTACTTTCTCTTAGATCTCTTGTGGACGAGTAACCCGAATCTCAACTTTTGTGTTACGTTTTGTACCTCCACCCTCACCTCATAAATAAGATGAGAAATCTAATTTTAGGTCGTAATAGGATTTCCTAAATATGAAACCCTGAAATAAATCTACAATAGCCCAGCACCAATTATGAACGTCAAAAAATCTAATCCAATCAAATATTTAATTAAATTTGGACTCCACAAATATATCGTTACCACATCCGGACTAGACCCCAACAATCTTTTCCTCCAGTCTGATGAGAGGGTATTTGTCCCATTGCTCCTCAACTGGACTCCATACATATCGTCTCGCGATAGAGTTTCTGCTCCCCATGCCACTAATCTCTGATCTTTTGAGCTATTTTACATCTTTCTTCGTCTCCATCTCATCGACCATCACATCGACACTAGATGCCATACATCCTGCACCACTGGGGTCCTACCGATATAAAAAACATGGCCAAGACCGAAGTCCATGACAATCAACCTCACCGTAAGTCTCGGCTGCATGACCTCGATTCAGCAGCAGTCGATAGCCGTCTTTGCTACGACGTTTCGTCGTGTGCGATGGATCGTTTCACGATCCGTCTTTTCAGGTATGTTCACAACCTATACAACTTAAATTCCCTTCAATTACTTTATAGATAGATGCACTAGGTTGCTGATAAATCAATGCAAAAATCGACTAAAAATTTGTTTGCAAACAACAAACAGAGCAGTCCCGACCTCGTTTGGAAGACCAAAATTGGTCGATTCATTAATAAATCCAAGAAACTAAAAGAAGGCAGTCCTAGACAACCTATAGGAGTTTGAAAACCCTTTTATAGAATTTCTTTTCATCTACTGGACAACAAGAAAACCATTTGCAAAGTTTGAGAAAAACAATTTTTCAAAATGGAGAATTTAGAAAAATTTCACCGATACGGCATGCAATGTCGAGTAGGGTCTTCGAGATGTTTTGAGGGATACGGAATATTCGGTTCGTCGAGACAAAGTAACGAATGGTGATGAGTCAAAGATTCAGTCAGTCCATTGGTCCCATGACAGCTGGTCGGCCTCCATGTGAGGGTTGCTCTACGATCCGATTTTGGCAATGGGTGGTTTGCCAAAGCTTCACGGGGCGACAGCCTACAACCAAACAAGGACAATGGGTGGCACACTACTCCACGAAGAGATAATGTTCCATGCCATGACCAGGTACAAAATAAAGGATCACAGGTGCACGTGTACATATACCATATACCATATGCAGAAAACATGTAACAAATACGTATATTGGGAACGGGGAGTGACACAGTCCTCAAAATTAAACTAAATCTTGATATAGAAGAAGAAAGAGATTGAATATGAAGAAGAGTTAAGTATGTCAACCCGTACTTTGGTTTCCAAAAAGATGGGGAAGGCGGCTACGTATGGACTCCTAATTTGATGCCACATTCTAAGAGATAGGGTATACTTAGTTCAAGGCTCCACTCAACTTATAGAAATTGGTTAGCCGTAAAAATCATAATTATAAGACTTCTGGGAAGGTCTAATTCCAAGGTGATATACGAGGATATTAGGTACTTCTGACCGTAGTTACGGACTCTAAGGGAGGCCTAGGTATTACCATCGTGTTCTTGGTCAATAACTTTAAAGAATTTTTTTACCAATTTGACATTGCTCATATATAGGTCATGCTTCAACTAGATAGTAGGAAATACCTTGGTTGAACATCCCATAGCATAGGTAACGAAGAGATAAGATTGAAAAAGTGAGAGATAGGATTGAAGAATTTATGAAAGAAGAACTTGTACACTCAAAGATGGAAATTTATAGTAGGTGCATGAACAATTTTTATATAATTAGCTTCGAAGATGAAGCATGGTGAGGTTGGCGTGTAGATAATTTAAGTCATAATGATTAGTGGGTGCATGGAGGTTGGTGTTTGATGTTGTGTGTGTGGCATGTGGGGGCTTTTTTGGGTGATACAAATGTTATGGGTGTTGTGTGTCTTGTATGGATCATGTAAATTCAATTTGTTTGAGAGAATGGGTTAATCTTGCATGGTTGAAATAAAATGGAACAATGGGCATCTAGTGTTTATTCTAAGTGATAATGGTTCATGAATGTTGTGTAATAAAAATGGAACATGTCTGACATGCATATAGAATGGCTCATCTAGATCACGAGTGAAATTTGTTAGAAAAAAATGCTAGTTTTGTGCTCCAAATATATATATATATATATATATATATATATATATATATATATATATATATATATATATATATATATATATATATATATATCAAAGTTACAGTAGAGGCATCAAATGATCTGAATAGAAAATGGACGTTATGAACCACTGACTTATACCTTAAGTGGAACCAATTCATCACAATCACTCGCTAATTTAAGGAAATCCCAAAAATTTTAAAGGGGCAACCTAATTAAACTTGTAATACCTCTAATCCCTCTCTATCTAACATAGGGAAGTAGTATAGTGGGTTGGTCCAATGTTCATAGGGTCTCTTATTAGGGTTAAGTCTCATATATGAATTTCATATTGTCACTTCGATCTAATCAGTCTATCTAATAAGGCGCCTATCCAAACCCTTCTCACGCTTAATGAATATCATGATAAGGAAAATAAAGATAAAAAAGGTACATATAACCCTTCTCACGCTTACCACACTTAATGAATATCCAAATCCTTCTCACGCTTAATGAATATCCAAACCCTTCTCACGGTTATTAGGGTCCAATGTTCCTAGAGTCTCTGACCGTGTCACGTGCTAGTCCCGTGACATTTGGACTGGGGTGTGACAATATCATGATAAGAAAAATAAAGCACGAAAGAAATGATAAAAAAATAAAATTATGATCTATACCTGAATCCTGTAGAAGTACACCCAACGACTCTAAGCATGAAGCCAGCAACTACCTGAAGAGATCACCAGGTCCTCGAGGGACGTAACAAGATACATATAACATGCCATAAAAACTGAATATGCAAATACAACACAACTGAGCTTCCTAACCATCTATGTAAAATGCACTTTGAAGAAAACATTCCATGTATGGGCTTTAAGATCCAATTAGTAAATGCACGACACATTAGCGTTTCGATCGAGCCACTGCTGGCATCTAGAGAAAAAGTAAAATGTACGGCACACTAGCGTTTCGACCAAGTCACTAATGGCATCTAGAGAAAAAGTAATTTTGTAGTTACTTCTTTTATGAACAAAGCTTAGCGGTTCTGAAAGGTTTTCTTAAGGAATTTTTCATGTAGTATTTCACTACAAGGACGTATTGAAATAAAATACCACAAAATATATTATTAGCTTACTTTAGCAATATTGTAAGGTACAAGGTAATGTTGGCACAAACCAAATATTGTTATTATATTTTCTGAAATAAAATTTTAGCTGGTAATACAATAATACCATTTCTATGTGCAAAATAGGTAAAAAAAAAAAAAAAAAAAAAACTAAGTAACAACAACTTTCTATAAATGATCAAACGTTTAGTCAATCTTAATACGCCAATGGCCGTCACCGATATCCAATTCCTCAGCGCCTTTTCTTTCACTCTCCAAACTCTCCTTCCTCTCCTTGGACAACCCACAAAATCCCTTCAACCCTTCGTCCATATCATCATGCACCTTCCACCACCTTTGATGTGCTATATCACTTGCATAAACTTTCTTTTCTCCAATATTCCAATTGCAATCATATTGCTTGTGGCAAACCCATGGCTTCAATCCAAGATAGTGGATTGCATATAGCTGTGGAGGATCTGCACCGAATAGCGAGTTCTTGACGACTGCCTCTGCTGTATCGTTCGACCAAAAGTTCTTCAAGAAGTTCACCCTTCTTGGCAACCTATGCCACCAAACAAATACCTCATTCAAGAACCCTTGATCACCACCATATAAGAGATTACATCATAACGACGCTTCATTAGGGTTTTGAACGTGCAGTTGGAGGGTTCTATGACCATGATGCCAGAATTAAAAATTACGCCGTCGTTGCCTACCGCGGTGATCTGTGGGAAGCTGAAGAGGATATCAAGGTTGCGAAGGACGATAATGTCGGCATCGATGAAGATTAGCTTGTGATAGTCCGTGAGCTGCCAAAGACGAAGTTTGCTGTAATTGTATTCATTATAGGAGTTCTTCTCAGCACGAGGGTTGCGAATACGAGTGATCATACGAAGCTTCCAACCGGCGGCACTTAGAGCAAGGAGCTTTGGTTGGGGGATGGAGGCATCGTGGAGTAGGATGAGGTCACGAGTTGATCCAGATTTTAGGATACTTTGGGCAAGGACAATGGCACCGCATACATAAAGGTCAGAGGAGTGTAGCACCGTTGCATATGCTTCCTTCTTTGCACTTGCGACTTGTCTATCCCCAAATTTCGAGAGATCGTAGGCCTCATTGTTACCTGCAAAGATTGCCAAGTTGTGTGATCAATTTTTGTATCATCCATTTATCCATTGTAACATATGCTAGACTAGCATGGTTACACTAAAGATGACTATAAATAGTAAAGAAGATAAAAATGATAATTCTAAATTTTGGAACCTAGATGACCAGTTGACTCGCAATTCAAATAACAATATATATATATATATATATATATATATATATATATATATATATAAAAGTATCAGTAAACAATGTTCCTACTATTTGGATGAGAACATTATATTGATAACAACTCATTTAGCTAATTATATTATAAAAATAATTTATTTATAATATTTCTTAGGAACTATATCTAGACTTTACTATATTTAAGTAATATAAGTTTCCATTACATATGCAAAGATAAATAGTGTCTAACTCAGAACTTGGAGGTTGCCACTAGATTTTTCATGTAATTGTGTTACTTAAATAAATGGTCTCTATCAAGAACGACAAGTCTCCTTGCCTCATGACGTCACCACGATGATTTTATCATTATTTTTATATTGTGACCAGGGCCGGCTCGAAGGGTTGGGTTGCCTTAGCCAGAGCTAATTTTGGTTGCCCTTTACCCCTACTGAAAGATATAAATTTAATTTGGATTTGGGTTGGATCGGTCCTAAGAAAGCCAAATGGTCTGGAGGGTTGCCCTATGGAGGGGGGTTGTCCAAGGCCGAAGTCTTGTCAGGCTTACCCCAGGGCCGGCCCTGATTGTGACAATGGAAGTAGAAATAAAGCCGACTAAGAAGAAAAATGGTGAAAAAAAAAAAAAAACCAAAGCATGAAAATATCTAAATTTGCGACATTCGGCATGTCCTATATTTTTATTCGCGACAAGACTCTAATTTATTATGAAAGTGACATGTTACAATTTTAATGTAAAGTAACAATTATATTCAGCGTACAAGTTACAAATGCAATATAAAAATTATAAATTTAGAACAAAGCTTTTTTTTTCTTAGATGGAACAAAGTTATGATAACGATATAAAAGAAGTATTAATCGTGTAAAAGTGACAAGCATAAGTTTTACAATTAATTAAAAGATTGGTGATAATAAATCATTAATTTAATATTTGTATACTTACTAATTATAGTGTTTAGGTTTGTATGTGTGGGTTGCTTTAGTAATAATATCTTATCATGTGCACCTATAACCAACAAAATATAACACTATCCATCTAAATATAAGAGCTTACACACACTTATTAAATACATCAATCATAGCTTAATATAACATATTCTATATCCCAAAAATGTTGTATAAAGACGATTATGAGCACATCCATGCTACATATACTATTATCTCTAGCTTATGTTGTTCTATGTATTATTATATCGAATTGTATTGCTTTTGTTAAGTGTTTATAGAGAAAATTTAAAGTGTATCAAGAAGGATCAAGCACAAGATGGAAGACATGTAGACAGCCAACAAATTGGACATAACTTGATGCACACTCGAAAGCTAGACTGAAGATTATAACTATTAATATAAGAATATGATAATATGTAAACATGGGCAAATGGAAGCATGGTTTGGCCATAAGAAGGATATGGGTATGCCACCAACAGATTTTGGCTATATATATACTTTGCATATGGCTTCACAAAAGAAATGATATATGAATGCAGAATTGGCCCGCGGTTTTAGCCGCCCGTCGCCATGTGATGCGATCCCATTGACCCTCACTATTTGTTTGGATCCGCCATATCCGCCACCGATTAACATGTCTATCCGTGCGTGTGAGTATAAATTTGGATGCTATGAAAGTGTGAACTTGGAAGTTCGGAATCTTTGGATGGCAAATAGAAGGAGAAGGAAAAGTAGAAAATATATTAATAATAATAAATTATTACTAATTAATCAACTAAATTAGAAAAAATGGTATTAGTTATTGAAATTTTTTAATTTAAGTATTAACAATTAATATTTTGATATGTTGCACGAACACAGATAAATAACATGATGAATAAATGCAATAGCTAGATAAATAACATGACGAACAAATACGTTACATATTTTGATTTGTCCTATATATTTTGGGGTGGTCTTTGTATCCGATACATTTTTTATATGTGTTTGATTGAACAATCTAGATTTTTTTTGAGTGTTTGTTGTTTATTAGAAATTAATATTTTGATATGTTCTAACTAACTATTAACTTATTAGAAATTAATATTTAGCTAAATTAATAATTATAAACTACTATTAATTATTTAATTTATTAGAAATTAATTTTTAATATTATGATAACAATATTTAAAAGATTTAACTCACCCACATCCTGATAAAAATACGGATATGAAATTGGGATAAAAAATAGGCCAACGCACCTGTCAAAAAGTGTTTGAAGCAAATCATGTATACTTATTGCTAAACTAAGCTAATGTATTCCTTTCCATAATAAAAGCAAAAATAAAATAATAGTTTGGGTACCCTTTGATTTTTCTTCTTCTCATTTATGAGAATGTTCATGGTTAAACCAAAACGGACTACCTAGACCAAAGTTCAATGATGGTGTGCTTCATAATTTGTACTATTTTATAAAATAAATTTTTAACAACACCATTTTTGTCAAATAAATTTTTAAATTTTGCTATTTTATTATTATGAGAGTTGTGCAAAGGGATTAGATATCATCATATTTATAGAACATGTGACTTTTGATTAGAAGAGGCTCTGATGAGAACTAAATGGGGGAATAGACCACTCACTAATCTGATATGACTCCGTACCACAAAAATGATTTAGCGCTTCTCTTTCTTTTCTTCTTTTCATTCTTTTATGAATATGATATAAACCTATACCATTAATTTATTATATATTTTATGTGAAAAGGGATATTCGTTTCTTTATTTATTATATTATTATTTTTTGAAATTAGGATTTTCGACTTTATACCGGCCATATCATAATATTCAGTGGCATAAGCAGCAAGGGCTACTAAGAATATATTATATATATAGATATATATAATATAATATATATATATATGTGTGTGTGTGTGTGTGTGTGTTGTGCGCGCGCGCGCGCGGCGCGCTGCTAGCTTGTTCATCCTAGTCTATCCAACTCTGATTTTTGTTATAATAATGCTATGCCTACAACAAATGTTTACAATTCTCTTACAACTGCTACTTGTCGGACGATTGGATAAGAAGGAAAAGTGATGAGGTCCGATGGAGCCTATGTAGCAGAAAATGAGAGTGGAGGTGGGACCCGAAAAGATTGTAAGGTATAGAAAAGAGAGGTTATAAAAATGTTGTAAGTATTTGATTGTAGACTAAACATTTTCCTTTTTTTTTTTTTATATTCCACGATCATAGTTACGGAACATTTGACTTTTGATTTATAAAAGAGCATCTGATGTGCAATAAAAGGGGAAATAGACCACTCACTAATCTGATATGACTTCTTACCACTCTAGCTAGCTCTTTACTATTTCTTTTCGTTATTTTATGAATATAATATAAACTCGTACCTCATCCCTCCAACAACCATACTTGACCTTGACAACAAAGACAATTCAACTAGGATATCAACCGACTGTGGATCCAGGCGCCTCAATATTTTGGACAAAAGTGAGAAACTTGTACATGCTTTCATTTTTAAATCCAACATTGGAAATTTTAGACTGCACGTCTGGACCTACGTTGAAATATTCGACTCCTGGTTCATTTTAATTTATCTATCATTGGGCATCTGTTACCGGATCTATAATTTTGATGGAAGTATCTGGACCAAAGGGACATAAGCTTTTGGGATTAGTTTGTTGATAATTAACTCTACCGATGCGCATAATATATATAGTGCATTTTTGTTCGACCATAAAAACTAGTATTAATGTTTATCCTTCTACTCAAAAGCAATTACGTGTTATTTTTTTCCAACCTAAATTATTCTGGAAATAGTTTGATGAACATTTCCACTAATTTTGATCAAACACGTAACTAATTTATATATATATATATTATATATATATATATATATATATATATATTTTGGAGGGTAAATATAATTATAAAAAATAAGTTACGGAGGAAGGATTGGAGGGTAGTAGTATTTTTTTTTATAAAAAAATGGAGCTAATAGAATTAGGATTAAGATTGGGGTGTGTGTATTAAATACAAATAATTCATATATGAATCGGTGGTGTAAGAATTTTTTTTTTTTTTTTTTTTTTTTTTTGAGCGTGTCCACTTCTTAATGGTGCTTGGAGGCATGCCTCTAAGGGGGCTCGAACCCGCGCCACTGTGCCGGGATGCTCCACCGTTCCCAACGGACTACGGCCACGGGAACGTGGTGTAAGAATCAATATAAGGAAAAATAACTTACGTACGTACCTTTCTGCCACAAGGGCATGGACAGCATGCATGAGCCAACAGGGAGCTCCATCTTCTCCTCTAGCCTCTCCCCGTCGACCTCGAACATCCACCACTCCCCCTCCCTACCGACCACATCGTCACACCGGAAGATCTCCATCATCGGCCGGCACTCGCTCTTCACCGCCACCCTCACCTTCCCGCTCCCGTCCCTCCTCCCTCTCCGCGCCGCCAGCCTGGCGGCCACCAGGTGCGCCTGCAGCCGGAACACGTCGCGGTTCCACCCGCTCTCCGGCTGACGGCACGGGATCCTCGCCACCACCACGTCCAGCTCCTCCGCCGACGACAAATCCGGCATCGGGATCTCCGGGCAGGACGTCCCCTCGTTCTCCTCCTCCTCGTCGATCCACTCCGGAAACAGGTCCTTCCACTCTAAATTCCCGGACACGTGCTCGAACTCCACAGCCACAGCTTCTCCGATTGATCCCCAGTCGAACTCCTCCTCCGGTCCCATGTTTACTATCCCAATTCTCATGGGATGGTCCCATGCACTGATTTGTTAAAGATTGCGGGGATCGCCTTGCCCTTCCTCTTCTCCCCTCCTGCCATCTTCTTCATCATTCTATCCTCCACCTACATAATTATAATACATCAGCTTCATACAAGAAATCAAATTGAAAAAAAAAAAAAAAAACCCGGAGCTGCTATGTTACCCGCGGTTTGTAACCGCGGGGGCCTCCGGTCCGGATGGAATCCGGAGATAGCAGGAAGCCAACAGTTGGCCGCTACGTCAGCTGGCGGTCACGTCCGCGGACAAAATATCATTTTGGAAAAAAAAATACTTGGTGCAGTACTCACCGTACCTTCTTCATGATGCATTCACGCAAAGAGCAGTGAACGGCGGAGTTGCCATTAATTTCTCATAGAGCGGCGGCGGCTGGAGGAGAAGAGCAGGTAGACGATGAGGAAGACGGCGAGGAAGGTGAGGTTGATCTTGATGACCAGAGATTTCGACGCGGCGGACTTCACCATCTCTCCGAAACCATGATGATGATGGAAACTAATTACTCTTGCTAGCATTCCTTCTTCTGGACCGAAGGAGAGAACCTTTTAGGTAGGAAACATGGGCCTAACCCTTTTCTTAAATACATCATTATTGATGAGTGGTTGTGCTATTACAATAATAATCAGTCGTAAGAAAATGCATTATAGTGGTTAATGTTTAATGTGGGTAGTTTGGGCTCGTAGTGGTTGGGATGTAAGGAAGTAGGCAAGTAAGATGACGAGGATGACTTTGGATTGGACCATCTGTCCATTTGCTTGCTAGAGTGTTTATCTCGTAGACCGGACAAATGGGTTGGTGCACATGAGTGGCCTTCCTTGCTGCTGCGGTTGGTCTCTCCCATTTTTTTTTTTCTTCTGGATTAATCAGCAATAGTAGAATATAGCCACCACCCCAGCATCTTGATCTTGATTAGGTGAAGTCATGAACGGTGTCCAACCTACTTATCAGCTTTGAAAATTTCATCTCCTCTTCTTCTGGCCTTTATCTTCCCTGTCTCCCTCCGCCAAATAGGTTATAGAGGAAGATGCTTCTGTAGGGAGTTCGGAAATTTTGATGATCCAAATATTATCCCATCCAGGATTTCAATATTATAACATCTAGGTGATAATGTAACACCATGGTATACTATAGGGGTCTATGCATGCGGATCCTAGGGTGGACTAATGGCCGCATCAAACTTGATATTTGTATATTGGGAAATTTTGTGAGGCACCCTCCAACTTTTTGAAACAAGGTACCCCTCCCTTAACAAGTTTTTTTTTTCTAGTATATTTCATAATTTAATTGTCATCTTAAAATATGAAAGGTTATAATGTACCTTTATTCAGGGTCTGCTTAGATTGACGGTTAAGAGAGTTAAGTGAGAGGAAAATAAAATCATGCTTGGTTGGAGGGTGGGGGGTTAAGAGGAAGGGTTATAGAGGTTAATTGGGAGTTTATTTCACCCTTTTTGTCCATTTTTTTAACCCTCCAAATCGGAGGTTAACGAGGATTGAGAGATTTTATTTAAAAAGTCATAAATATCCCTTATTTGTTCTATAAATTTTTTTTTTTTTTTTTTACATTTGTACTGTTTCAACATGTTGCCC